>JASVEL010012410.1:0-462500 GCA_032618575.1 Nicotiana noctiflora | reverse complement strand
CACAAGCTGGTTTATCTAAATATCTCAATAGAAGATATGGTAAGTTATTTTGTCATCAACTCTTGTTGTTACCTAGTGTGTATCATCTTACGATATGTATAAATGATTATGTGCATCAACCAGAAGAGTTATGCTTAAAAGTATTTGCCTCCAGGAGCAATCCTTGAATTCGGTATGTTTTCAGGGTTTGGAAATCAAGTAGCGGTTTCAACATTTAAATTTTATATTTTAATTTTTATGTTCTTATGATGGAACCTAAACATTTTTGCTATTTTAATATTTGTTAAACTTTTAGTAACATTCACCAAATTGCTCCGCTCCATATAAAAAATATTGAGTTCAACTGAACCTGTTTATTAGTATATGTTACATATTTCTCTGATATCCACTATTTTTTCGACTGTTTACAGCCGTTGGTAAGGAAGATAAGGGAGCCACTGAGAGAAACAATAATCTTCCCAAGGACATTCGACTACGATCATGTCTTATTATAAACCTAAGACCCTCTGCAGGAATTGAAGTAAACTTTATTCTGTTATTATTGTTGTTGTTGCTGATATTATTATTATTAAGTCGTATAATGACATGACATGAATAAAACAGGATTTAGCAGATATGATGGAGAAGGGCACAAAACAAAGGAGAGGTTGGGGAAATTGGTTTGGTTATGTGCTCTTACCTTTCAAGATTGCATTGCGTGATGATCCTTTAGATTATGTTAATGAAGCAAAGGCAACAGTAGATTGCAAGAAACGCTCATTTGAAGCTTTGTTCACTATGATATTAGCTGAATTACTAGTCAAGATATTTGGTGCCAAGGTATATGCATATTCAAATTCAATAGAATTTATTGAACTTTTATACCGTGAATTTTTTTCGAATTACTTGAAAAATAACTATATATAACTTTGCAATATGAGTGTAAATATTTTCTTGAAAACTAAGGCAGACGACCTACCACAACCAGTTAAACTACACTAATAGCATAAAAAATGCTTTACACTATCGTCAGTGTATATAAGCTAGCTATCCTTTAATATATGGTTTAGGTTGTATACGGCGGAAATATAAGGAATTTTTATACTATTAGTGTAATTTAATAAGCTACGTATAAGGGTTATTACCATATATAACTTTTTAGTTACCATGTTATTATATGAAAAGTTATTGTTACACATAAATTTAACCTAATGTTGTAAATTATTTTGATAGGTGGCTACAGCAGTGACTGTGAAAGCATTCTCACATACAACAATATGCTTCACCAACTTGGTTGGACCACAGGAAGAAATTGGGTTCTGTGGCAATCCCATTACTTATCTTGCTCCAGGTGCTTATGGGCAGCCAAGTGTAAGTACTGATCCACTCTACACTTGAGGCATTTGCTCTTTATAACTACTAATTTCAAATTAATAACGTAGTTAAATATTCTTAATTATGTCGCCAAAATACTATCAAGAAGCATGATATCTAATTGTAGATAAAAGTTATTTAAACTCGTGTTTACATCAAACTAATAAAAAGCAAGATATGTCTTTCGTGCACTCATTTAGTGTCATTTAACTATGATTATGTGACATATTCTTGCTTTAATTTATAGCTGTTAAGATTAAATTGCGTATGTTGGTGTACTTAATACTAGGTTAAGATAAGCTTTTACCCTAATAATATTGCATGAGTCCAAGTCCTACCCAATGGAAATCACCTCTAGAAGCCTCTTTAATTATTTTAGTTCTTGAGGCTAAAAGGAAGGGGGGGGGGGGTTGATGCTTTTTTCAAAGAAAAAAAGAAGGGGGTCGATTTAGGCTCCTTCCCTTCTACTGCGTAGCCGCACTGGCAGGTACTTATAACTACTACGAGCCCTCTGTCTCACGCATCTAACCAGCTCGCGTGGTTCACCAGTTCCATCGAAAACTCTCATTAGTACCCTCATAGAGGAAATTGAAATGAGAAGAAGTGTTTTTTCTTGGCACTGCCTAATTAGTTGAAGAATACTGTAATTTATCTATTTACATTATCAGGTTAAGATGATCTCTACAATAGGTAACTGTGTGTTATAAGCCTATTTTGATAATTTACATACTATAACACATATATTTCACATTATCAGTATATATGATTGACATTAATGTAACATATTTTTCAATTAATTGCAACTCTAGGCATTGATGATCAATATCCAAAGCTATATCAATAAGATGATCATCGTCGTGTCTGTTGACGAAAGTGCTATTCCTGATCCACAACAACTGCTTGATGATTTCGAAACTTCTTTTAATCTCATAAGAGATGCTGTGATTGAAAGAGGGCTTGTCAAGAATCTCAAATGATGAAGAAATCCAACCAAACATTTATATTACATGTTGAAGAACTTTGCAGTAATTCTCCAAGTTATTGTGTATTGCAACTAATTCTCTTCAATATTCCTTTTAATTTGATATCGAAGACATATTTAGTACTATATATTAATGTTCTTTTGGGAAACTCCCTTTAAGTTAATTTATTCATATCAATGTATTGCAAATTAATTTGTTAGTGCATGTAAATCTCTATTGTTTTTATCTGGGACTAACGAAATAATAGTACTCCCTCTGTTCTAGATTATGTGAACCTATTTCATTTTTTGTTCATTCCAAACAGAACGACACATTTTTAAATTTAGTGACAATTTAATTTAAATTTACACTTCTATTCTTAATGAGAAGCTTTTGTAACTACACATACCCAGACCTTCTTTTGCTTTGTTTACGACTAAATTCCAAAAATTTTACTTTTTTCTTAAATTCCGTGCCCAATCAACCAAGTTAATATAAATATAACAAGGAGAGTTAAAATACCGCGTCAGATGTGTATCGTCAGTCAAATTGGTCAATCCATAAAAAGCGGGTAAATCGACATTGAACCACGGTTTTCTTACTCGGTTTAATTTGTGAGCCTCCTTAAATACCTCCCCATGCAAACATACAATTATTGAAGAAAAAACGCAGCAAATAAAGAAGATTTTCCTCAAACAACAAACAGGATCTCTAGTTTCTGAAGAAGTTAATTAAAAGGTTTTTTTCCTAATTGTTCGTTTTGAGAATGGAATGGTCCCCAAAATATGCTACCAATGCGTATCTTGACACCCTTAAGCTGGTTTGTTCACTTCTTGAATTTCTCTTTTTCATCTCTATAGCATCAAATTGAATTTTATTAGTTAAACTTATATAAGATCTTGGAACAATTAGAATATCCTGAAAACGAGATGATTCGGTTCCAACAATGAGATTTATAAAGTCCGACGACGCATTTTTCCACAAACCTTACGAGGAGCTCCGGGAACTGTAAATAATTGTTTGAACATCGAGTAACATTTACGTACCATTAATTCCTACATGTATGATATTTGATTGATTTAATATCTTGATAAACTAAATCTCCTTTAAAGAGACTGTTAGCTAAATCAAGTGTGTATGAGATGGTGACATACTTCAACATGCATGATATTATAATAGGCAGAGATCCTAAGTTTGAGTCGCACATCGTTATAAAAAATAATTTTCACATGCTTGGCCAATGAAAAAATAATGAAACCTGCAAGCGAGGGGATGTGTTGAAGAGACAATAGATAAATAAAATATGTTCTTTTTAAAAGTTTAAGCTTTTAGATAATATGGTCACACACTTTAACACTTTATAATTTGTTTCGGTTTTTTTTCTTTCTATTTTGGCCCTCTCCCTTTCTTTAAAGGTTGATATTAATCTTGGAATTTGGGTTTACTCAATGCAGTGTAGCAAACAAAATCAGAATTGCGATTCTTGTGGAACACAAGAACCCGAGAGCAACGAGTTCATATCGGCACTAGCAGCTGGGATGAGTGCCAAATTAATGGTAGAAGTAACCTCTGAAGTCTCTCCATCGACTGTCGCCTTAGCAGCAGCAGCTCGTCAAACAGGAGGTAAATGTTGAAGTACATGATCATCTCATCTAAAAATGTAAGCCGTTAGCTATACTTTTATTTACTTAATTTTATTTTCGGCAGGTAAAGTTGTATGCATTATTCCCGAGCAAAAACTGGACAAGACACAAAAAGTGATTGAAGAAACTGGACTAAATGACATGGTAGAATTCAAGACAGGGGACCCTGTTGATGTCTTGCCTAACTACGAAAACATCGATTTCTCTCTCGTTGATTGCAAGACTAAAAACTACGATAAGTTGATTGAAAAACTCGATGTTAATCCCGAAAGATCAGTTGTAGTCACAAATAATGTAGAAGGGAGAAATGGGGTTAGAGGAAAATTGAAAAAAGTGGAGAATGAGGTTAAAATATATTCAACAAAGCATCATATAGGTAAAGGTTTAGAGGTTACTATGATAGAAAGAAGCAGATTAGGGAGTCATAGTCATGGTCATCAAAGAGGAGAAAAAAAGAGGGGTAAAGTGAAATTGAGTGAAAAAAGCAAATGGGTGTTTGAAATTGATGAAAAAAGTGGTGAAGAACATATATATAGGACGAAAAAATGATTGGGGATATAAGTTTTTAAGCGAAGAAAAGAAAGGTGTGATAATACCTTTAAGATAAAGTAATTGATCAATTGCGATCAAGTGTGTAGATAAATAGAGAGCTACTTTTCTTTTCTTATTGTAATTGTTTTAGATTTGAGTAACCTCCCTCCCTATCCTTTTCTTTCCTCTTCAATTGCATGTTGGCTCAGAAATTGGGAAGAGAAGGGAAATTAAGGGAAGGGGCTTATCTTGGTTGAATGTAGAAGCTAAGGGGAGATGATTTGAAATGAAAACTATGCTTTATTTCTTTCTTCCTTAGTGATAAAGTAACTTAAATTTCCATGCGCGGGCACGCCCACACATTGTAATTGCATATTTGAAAATGGATTGACTATAGCTATAATATACAACGGTGGATACAGAATTTCAATCTTATGGTATGATTTTAGAATAACGAATTGAAGTGTTGATGAATGGATTCTAAATTTAATAATTGTACATATAATATGATAAACAGTAGCAAAGGCTACTGGATTTGGCCGAACTCGTACCTTGTGCCTCCGCCCCTGGCTATATATACTATCAAAAATTGAATACAATGAACTAAGGCCGAATTTTTGTGGAGTGATGGATTCCTCTTTATGTTAAGATGTTTAAATTTTTAATATAATTTTATTCCTTTTAACGCAGAGGAGGAGAAAAGAACAATGTACTCTGAAGTAAAAGGGGAACAAAATCTGAACTCAGAGGGATGGAGTAATATCTAATAAAGATCACAAAACAAATTTATCAGAAAAAAATTGATTATTTTATACTCACGGATGGAGATAGAAACGCCCAACTCTAGTTCTAAAAAGGATAAGGGGTCGTAGCAAATATAATCCGCTCTAAGAGTCTGGAATCGAATCCCACAAAGAACTAAGGTTTAGATACAACTGTTGAATATCACTAAGAAGACAAGCTTGAACAATTTCTAAGTTATAAATATTAAGATTCTTATAACTAACAAGTTAAAGTAGTTGATTAACAACTAAAGATACTACGTGTTGGAGCATAGATTAAGGAAGTCTAGAGTTATTATTTTTTCAATTGTCGAAGTCCTTCGCGCTACGGCTTCTATAATTTTGCCTAAGTATTCTGTACCAATCGTGAGTACTTTGAATATTATATCTCTCTCGAGTAACTATATATATATAATTTTTTTTCTGTATATTTTTTCTAAGAGATTAGCTACTAAAAGCAATCCTAACAACTAAAGACTAAAGCTAGAATACTATAGTAATTTTTTTTCCTATGCTAAAATAGAAAATAAGAACTAAAAACACAAAACAAGCAATCATTAGTTATCTAATATTTATAAGTCATAGAGAATATAGATCCCCCACATCACATTTAATTCATGCAATGTATTTGGTGCACATATAAATCAATAAAAACAAGTAAAGTGGTAGCAAAAAATGCCATATCAGGTTATGAAGTTTGGTAAGGGAAAAAAGATTTAAAGTGGGTATGACCAATGTAAGCTTATGAATTTTTTTGAATTTTTCTTATTAAAATTAATGCCATATTATTTTTGTGGTAGAGGTTGGAGGCAAAATAATTTTTAAGTTACAATGACAAAGTTTAGTTACTTTTATGTGACAAAAAATATTAAATAATTTTATTGAAATTAAATGATAATTCAATGACCATAAGTGAAATTAACCCTCTAAATTTATTCCTCAATTATTCAAATGGTTTAAATTGAACATTCATTACCAGGTCAGGTCAAATATATCCCTGTCCAACTCCCTTTTGAATTCTTGAAGTATAGAGAATCTATTTTTTGTTCGTGAATTGCATAAAATCTATTTATATTTTAAGAGTGATATAAAATAATAAAAGAACAAGAGCAATATTGCAGAGAAAGAGAGAGAGTGAATTCTTATTGAATTTTGGGATGATTTACAATGGGGTAAGACCCCTCTATTTATAGGAGAAAAATGACTTAGTCACAAAGTAAAACTCTCCACAAGATAGACATCATTCACTTCAAATAGAATTCTATTCATAACACTCCCCCTTGAATGTCTATTCAATAGATAATGTGCCTCGTTAAAACCTTAACTAAAATAAAACCCAGTGGGAAAAAAATTCTAGAGAAGGAAAAAGAGTACACATATCTAACAATATGCCTTTTGGTTGCCTCGTTGAAAACCTCGCAAGGAAAATCCAGTGGGACAAAATCTTGTAAGGGAAAAAGGATGCAACACGCATTAACTCTCCCTGATGAGAGCATCAATTCACATCCTTGAGCTTTCTCATCCCGATCTTGTACACTAGCTTCTTGAAGGTTGACGTTGGTAGAGATTTTGTAAACAAATCAGTCATATTATCACTTGAACGAATCTGTTGCACATTAATATCACCATTCTTTTGAATATCATGTGTGAAAAGTAACTTTGGTGAAATGTGTTTTGTCCTATCTCCTGTTATGAATCCTCCCTTCAATTGACTATGCATGCTGCATTATCTTCATACAAAACAGTGGGTAACTTGTTACATTTCACGCCATATTTGTCTCGAATAAGATGTATTATAGACCTCAACCACATACACTCTCGACTAGCTTCATGAATAGCAATTATCTCAGCATGATTAGATGAAGTAGCCACAATTGATTGCTTAGTCTATCGCCAAGATATGGCAGTGCCTCCACAGGTAAATACATAACCTATTTGAGATCGAGCCTTGTGTGGGTCGGATAAATATCCAGCATCAGCATAACCAACAAGATCGGGACTGCAACTGTTGCCATAAAATAATCCCATATCGGTAGCCCCTTTTAGATATCGTAACATGTGTTTGATCCCATTCCAATGTCTCCTTGTGGGAGCAGAGCTATATCTTGCTAAGACATTAACTAAAAAAGTTATGCCGGGTCGTGTAGTATTTGCAAGATACATTAGTGCACCAATTGCACTAAGATATGGTACTTCAGGACCAAGTAGCTCTTCATTCTCTTCTTGAGATCGGAATGGATCCTTGTTCACATCAAGTGATCAAACAACCATCGGAGTACTTAATGGACGTGCTCCATCCATATAAAACCGTTTCATTACCTTTTCTATGTAGGTAGATTGATGAACAAAAATTTCGTTTGCCAAATGTTCAATTTCCAAACCAAGACATAATTTTGTCTTACCGAGATCTTTCATCTCGAATTCCTTCTTTAAATAATCAATTGCCTTTTAGAGTTCTATAGGAGGTCCAATAAGGTTTATGTCATCAACATATACGACAAGTACAACAAATTCCGATGTTGTTTTCTTTATAAAAACACATGGGCAAATGGCATCATTTATATAGCCTTCCTTTAATAAATACTCACTAAGACGATTATACCACATTTGTCCTGATTGCTTTAGACCGTACAAAGATCTTTGCAATTTGATTGAAAATATTTCTCGGGATTTTGAATTATTTGCATTGGGCATTTTGAATCCCTCGAGAATTTTCATGTATATCTCATTATCAAGTGAGCCGTAAAGGTATGCGGTAACCACATCCATTAAATGCATGTCAAGTTTTTCATAGACAACAAAACTAATGAGATAACAGAATGTTATATCATCCATAACGGGTGAATATGTCTCTTCATAATCGACACCAGGACTTTATGAAAATCCTTGTGCAACAAGACGTACCTTATATCTTTGTACCTCGTTTTTCTCATTTCTCTTGCATACAAAGATCCAGTTATAGCCAACAGGCTTAACACCATTAGGTGTTTGGACTACATGCCCAAAAACTTCACGTTTTGCAAGTGAATTCAACTCTGATTGGATTACTTCTTGACATTTTTGCCAATCAAGTCTTTGTGGACATTCTACAATACATTGAGGTTCAAGAACCTCACTTTCTTGCATAATGCTGGATGCAACATTATATGCAAAGACATAATCCACCACCATATCTACTCGATTCATATTTATCTCAATATCGATTGGATTTATTGATAGTTCCTTATTTTCTTGAGTCTCAGGCTCAATGGATTCTTCATGAATCTCAAAATTTATTAAAACCTGAATTTCTTCATAAGATTCTTTCGTAGTGTCATTTTGATCATTTATTTTCCTTTTTCTAGGATTTCGATCTTTGGAACCTAATGGTCTGCCACATTTCAGGCGTGCTTTTGACTTATTAGCTATGACACTAGAAGATTGTCCAATAGGGACATCAAGATGGATTGGAACATTCTCCGCAGAGATATGTGATTTTGTTATCCTTTTCATATCCGTAAATGCATCTAGCATTTGATTTGATATTCTTTGCAAATGAATAATTTTTTACACCTTTTTTCACAAATAGAGGCACGTGAATCAAGATGAGATAATGATAAAATTTTCCACAAAATTTCCCGTTTGGTTTCATCAACTTCTCCCCTAATTTTGGGAAAAGTGTCTTATTGAATCGACAGTCTGCAAATCGTGCAGTAAATAAATCTCGTCAATGGTTCAAGGTAGCGAATAATGGAGGGCGATTCAAACCCAACATATATTCCTAACCTTCTTTGCGGACCCATTTTGGTGCGATATGGCGGTGCTACATGCACATATACTGCGCATCCAAAAATTCTTAAATGGGATATATTAGGTTCATGACCCAAAACTAATTGCAAGGGGGAATATTTATGATAATTTGTCGGTCTGAGACCAACTAGCATAACTGCATGCAAAATGGCGTGACACTAAACAGAGGTGGGCAGCCTTGTTTTCGTGAGTAACGGTTTGCTATCAATTGTAGACGTTGTCACACCTTCTTTTGGCGCGCCCACCCCGAAGGGTAGATGCATAAGGGAGTTTTTCCAATTTAAGTGACAATATTCGAATGAAATTATTTATTTATTTCATAGTCGCCACTTGGAATAAATTATGGTGTCCCAAGTCACCGATTTATTTAAATCCCAAATCGAGGAAAATTTCGACTTTTCAAATGAAGTCTGCGAACCAGAAATTCTAAGTAAGGAATTCTGTTGACCCGGGGAAAGGTGTTAGGGATCCCCAAATCTCTTGATTTTAGCACGGTCGCTTAAACTGTTATAAATGGCAAAATATCTAATTTTAATACATGTTATAACCTATGTGCTTTTATTAACTTTAAACCACTTATTGATTCAAAACTGTAACTTTAAAAAAAAAAAGCAAAACAAACCTAGTTACAACATAGATTCAGACTCTTGACAAATATGCAAAAATGTATCTGGATCTCTTACTTCAACCTATACCAATTAAAGTGATTGTTAGACTAGACAAAAATTCAATTCATCTAAAAAAGTCCATTAAGGTTATTTCCAATTAAGTCCTGTACAAAATGATATCTTATTTTTTGTGGCTTGTTGACTTAGGACCGAAGATTGTCTAAAAGATAAGGTGTAAACTAGTGAGAAAATTAATCGACTACGTCGGGTGTAAGTAATTCATCATGGTTCGTTATTTGGCATGGGATTATCCATAATTATTCATTTTCAAATATGGCACGTTTCAATTTTTTTTTTACTCGGCTAACGCAACAGAATACCTAACAGTAATCTTAAAATCCCTTATTCAAATTCTAGTGTCTATCTTATAAAATCCAAGCCTACTATGTTTAATTGTTAGAAAATCAGTTGCTAACTTCATTTAAATGCCCAAATGCATAATCTGTATAGGATACATACACGCTAGGGGGCTCCCAAAAGTTGAAGACAGCCATGCCCGGCCAAAAATCGGTGTTGGGCTTTAGGCAGGCCCAAACCAAGCAAAGGCGTTCCCCTGGAGATCTGATGATCGAACTAGGCAACCAACTGGAGGAAATATTTCAAACTAAAATACATGCACAAAAAAAATAACTAAATATATCTGTAGATTGCCAAATTTGAAATGAAACATCCATTCAAATTTTTAAGCCTAGTCTAGCATGTAAACATGAAGCAGTCCTTACATACATGTGAAGGAAATCAGTTATCCTCCTAAATTAAACTCTAGACTAGTTCGTATGCAAATCCAAGGTGACTAACAGGTTCACACATAGTCATTAAATGATGGAATCTGGTAAAATTCCTTTAGCTGATACGAATCACAAACTAAGCTACATTACTTAAATTATCAAAGACATAGTCCTTTAGTAATCCTAATTACTTCATCACTCGGGGAGATCAGATAAGGGCTAAGAGCTAACATATGAGTTTCTTAAAGTTCTAGTTACAAACTAACTACAAACTTAACTCGAATCAGTTCCGGTTATATAACAAGATACAGTAAGCAACACAAGCAAATCATAAAGCAAACTGAACAGAGAGGCAAAAAAAGTAAACTATCTTGCTTCAACATCTTTATATAAACTCCATTTGTCAGTTTTCATTTCTCAACCAATATGGTTAAAAGAGTATACCTGGAAATAGAACAGAAAAAGAAGAAGAAAAGATCAGCTGAAGCAAATATCGAGCAGAAACAACAAACAATAATCAACAACAGCCGAGTAACAAATGCAGCAAACCCAGGAAGATTTGAAACCAGGCAAAAACCAGAATACTCCAATTCAGATAGCTCAAATGACCTCAGAAATGAACCCCGAAAATCCACAGAATCACAACAAACAGAATCTAAACTAAAAAAATACCACTTGGTGATTTAAACTCAAGTTCTAAAAGAAAGGTAACTCTCAGAATCCGTTTGAACTCTCAAACCTTCTTCTCTTCCTCCAAGAACTCAATATCTCTCTCAAATCTCTGTAATAATCTGTTTTAGAATGTGTTTTAGAATCTCTATTTCAGAATATGTTTTAGAATCTCTGTTTCAGAATGTTTGAAAATTTTGCCTTTCTCTAAGTCTAAGAGTGTATATGAAAATCTGTTCTTTTGAGGGTGTAAGTGTGTGTCCCTTCTGTTTCTTTGGTACCCCTTTTATAGAATTCAAAACCAAAATAGCAGCCCCTTTATAAACATTTAAAATTTGTCCAGTCATCATATCCCTTTGTATTTCCACTCAAAACATTGTTTAAGCATGGTTTATTCATTTAAAAACTCTAAAGTTCAAAAACTAAGTGGAATACCTAGCTGCCCTGCAGATTCCATTAACCTTTTCCATGTGCAGTGCACATTTTTTAAAAATTAAACTAAACCTGATGCTGGTTTCCACTTCTCAGTGCTTAAACAGGTTGTATTCTGCATTATAGCCCTCTCTCTTAGGCAATTTAAACAATAGTTCGAGGGTATACTGAATGCACTATTAGTAAACTAACAAAATTCTGCATTTCCATTATGGCTAACAACTATATCCAATTCAGATTACAAGTTCTCCAAATGATCCTGAGGGAATTAATCAGTACTAATAATATTACTGCCGTATTGTTCTAACAAGACTACGCCACTAATCGACGGTATTCATTCAAACAATTAAAACACATATGAACCGATGACAATTGATTAATGCACCAACCAGTGATTCATGTGGTCGGACAAAATCAAAGGGAATATGAAACTAACTATTCGACGATTATCAGTCGAATCGAACATGTATCAAAACATAATTAATAGATAACAACAACATCCAATGACCAAAAAAAGTCTTTGATAGAAGAAATAGAGAAAATAAAAAATTAAACACAAAACGGAAACAAATGAACAACTAAAACTAAACAATGAGTACAACTAAAATAAAGACAGAAAGAATAAAAGAAAAATACCTTAAGAAGAGAATCAAAAATCGACAGACTTGGGCTCAAATGGACTCGAACCTATTGAGGCCAAACAGGCTGTAATCGAGTGTTCTCGAGTGAGAACAAATCGACTAAAACTCATTTGGAACCTCAAAAGGTTCTTAATATTTGAATTTGGAGTTGAGACTTTCTGGTTGGATTCGAGTGGAACCAACGATGACTGGGGAGCGAGGGAGGCCAAGGGATTATTAAGTTTCAACTTTGGGCGATTTGGGGTAAGTTGGATTTTGGCTCGAATCTTCGATTGAAGATTCGAGAAGATGTAGCTACATTCGAGCCAAGGGGTTTGTGGATTTGGGTTCAAGGTGTGATGGAGGCTTTGTGGTGTTAAAATGGCGGCCACCGACGTCCTTGCCGCCGGGTTTTCAGGCGAGGGGACCGGCGGTGGCTAGGATTTTTTTAGGGTCGTTTGGATCCAGTTCTTTGGAGACGAAAGGGGAATGGGCTGTTTGAAGAATGAGGTGGGGCAGAGGGTCTTGGGGGGTTTTTGGCATATTAAAATCAAACGTTTAATCTGAGCCGTTGGATTATAACATCCAACAGCTGAGATCAAGCAGATTATTTGCAAACGGGGTCGTTTAGTGAAGGTTGGGGCGGGTTCAAAGGTCTGGGCTGCTTGGATTGGGTTGTTGATACCCAATTTTGTCCTACCTTTCTTCTGATTAATCTTCTAGTGCTCCCTAGTCATTAATAATTTCATGCCCTATCTTGATTATTTGTTACTTTTATTATTGTTATTATAGTTATTGAAAGTGATTAGTCTATTATTATTATTATTATTATTATTATTATTATTATTATTATTATTATTATTATTATTATTATTATTATTATTATTATTATTATTATTGTTATTATGTATATACCTTATTTTGTTCACATTATGTATATATACATAGTTTAATATATAAATATATGTGATGCACATAAAATACGCACAACATATAGTACTACATTATATACATATTTTGGAGTTTCGTAGAGTTTTAAAAAAAATATATATATATATATATTTTTTTTGGTTGCTATTTAAAAATGGTCATAGATTTTGAAATTTCGGATAAGTTTACTACTCAATATAATTTTTACTTATTTATTTATTTTAAATTATATGTTAGTTTTACTGCTGCAAATATTTATTTAACAATTTTTATTGAATTCAAGTTATTAAGATATGAGAGCAAAATTAAATTGATTGGAAGAAGGAAAATGTCATGGTTTTTCGGCCCAAACAAAGACTTTACACAATAATATTTCAGCAGCCCATCATTTCTCATTAGCCCAGTAACTTATTCAATAGCCCAACCTTTTCATAACCTAAATCTCCTAACCTCTCTCTATCTCTCTCAAAAAACACACGCCTCATTCCCTCCTCCATTTTCAGAAAATTTCAAGCTCTTATATCTTTCAAGCACAGGAATGACGCACCATTTTTATGCAAAAAGGTCTCCCTACTCTCATTACGTATCTAGATATTCCAAAGGATATTCCTTTTCCTCTTTCTTGTTTGTGCTTGACAACTTTAAAAATTCAATTGAAGCAGACCATAGCTTCACCAATTCGGGTAAAGACTGTAACAAGTCACGCTTTTTGACCAAATCACGTGATGTCTGCAAAGTCCGTCCAAGAAAGGTCAACGATCAAATTTAAAACGTCCATTTTGAATGAAAAACTCTTCAAGAATCCCGCCCAAAATTCATCCCTAGTGAGCCCTAATTCATCTTCTATAAATACCAAACTTAGTGAAGATTTTCAGGAACTTTTAAAAACCCACCGCTTTTACATTCTTTTGTGTATCTCGTTCTCTGATTTTTGCTCATTAGAGTTATGCTTTAAGGGCTCGTTTTGGTCAGCCTCTGTTGGTTTCGTCTCACTGGATTAGAGGCGGCGGCGCGCTCGTTGTTCTTTTAATTAGAGGATCGTTCGAGGTTGCGGAGTAGAGGCCGAACATAGTAGACCTTTGACGCGACCCCAGTTCCTGCTCCACAAACGGTCAGTTCTTTCTACCCTATTTACTTATCTTTTGTTTGTTAATATGATATAGTTTATTGGTATAGTTAGAAACCATAATTTGGATCTACTGTTTCATCTAAAGTTCACGATTTTAGGTGATTGGTATTCATGTTGCATATTGATAGAAACATGACTAATAAAATGTTCAATGAAATGCACATATGTAAACTTTCTGTTTTATTTGTTCTATTTTCTTCCTTAAGTAATTTGTTCCCATGTTTTGGATACCATGTTCTATGGGAAGGTTACTATTTTAGTTGAGTGTTAGCCTAACAAAATACTAAGCAGAATGTCTACTAAGTGTGCACGTTATATCAATGGCCCTGTATGGTTTAAGTTTTGATGTTAACGTTCTGTTATTTTGCCCAAGATTGGTTCCATGAAACATGGCTATAAATATTTCCCTCTTCCCATAGCAGAAATATGTAGTGACTAATTTTAAGTGATGGTCTCTCTAAATGGCATTCATGCTTTAGGAGTTACAATAGATTTCATTTTAGCTAATCTTGCCATTAGGAGATTAACTTTATAGCATGAGTTGGTTTACCTCTATTAATTAAAATGAAGCCCAGATCCGCTAAGATATATGTCGTATATGAAATTTGTGCTCTATGAATCATGTATGTTCTTATCTTTTAATTTTGAGAGTATGCCTATGGGAATTATTGAATAGTTCCAAATATGTGATCATCTTAATATTTAAGGCCTTGTGAGATTAAACTTTAGTATGAAATCTTTTAGAAATGCTTTCACAAACCAGTGACTAAAAAATAACAAAACAAGTTATACTCCTTCTAATCTCTAAGTGTGAATAAATTTGTGATGATAGAATAAACTTTTTGTAACTATAGAATATCACTTCTCTATATGGTTTAGAGACACTAGCTTTTAAAATGAGTTCTCTGAAGAACCTATTAGTCATAACTTTAGAATCAGCTATCCTTATTTTGGGAAAATAAAAATCCGATCTTCACTATGAATTTTGAACCAAACTTAAAAAAAACATGTCTTAGAGCTTTATAATTAATTTGCATATGATATTTTAAGGTTTCTGGTCTTGAAAAGAAAAGACATAATATGAATGAAAGGCTCATATGGTCTCTTGTAAAAGGAATTACTTTTTTTAAGTTAACTGATGTATTTTCTTATTATAAGGATTTCCGGCTTTAGATTTTGCTTGAAACTTAAAGACCATGCTTATAAAATTTTATTAGCTTTGAACTAGTCAGATCCTTTTAGTTACTGTCGAAAGCAAATAATACAACTCAAGCCAAGTTGTGATCCTCTCTTATTGTTACACTATTATAAATGTATATTTATGGTGTTTGCACATGTTAATGACCTGTTATGACTGTAAATTTTCATATGTGTAACGGACCGGGTTTTTGAGACCCTTTCTTAAGATGGTGTCATTGAAGTATAGAAAACGTGGCTATAGGTTAGTTTGGTTTACTGGACAAAATATCTACTAAAGATTTTGACGTAAGGTTCTCTTTATGTGATAACTTAGTAAAGATCTAATCTAAATGACCATTAAATAACAGTGTTTCGTCTTGTTGAAATCTCGCCATCATGTAGAGTTATCTAGGGATCACACTTGCTGTTACTGTTTGGCCGAAATATATGAACACTTATCCCCTTATATAATTCATGTTTTATGTTTGAAATGCCAGCTTGTGAATCTTTCTTACAATGTTTCCATGTTTGTGCCTGAAACACCAACTTGTGAAACCTTCATGGATCTTCGATAGTTAGTTTTTGTGGCGTGTCCTCCTATTTGTGGCGTTGATGTTGTCTTTGTTGCATTGTAGTATGATCATGTAGTTATAATATGGATGAAACTGTTAGTTGTACCTTTGCTGTCATAGTCTCTTATAGCTTTAAGAAATGAGTTTAGTTTATTTGGATGGCCTTAAGGAAACAATTATGATTTGTTCATTGGGATACTTTTCTCTTAATAGTTAAAAGGTACTCACAATGTCGCACAGTAAAAATAATAGATTGCTTATATGTAGATTGAACAAAATTTAAGAAGGATACAATCTTATTTTATATGCCTCATCTTTATATGTCTTTAACAAATAATATTTCTCTTCTAATCTTCTTTTCCTTTTCTTTCCTTTGCATATACATTTTGGAGCCACAAAGAGTCTCAATGCGAGTCTCGACGCAGCTGCCGTATGGAATCCACATGCCCTTATCTTCAGCTTTTGCATCATTCGGACAACAAATTATAAAAAAATAAAATCTTCTGTTGGAAGCTGAATATGGCTTTCGATCATTGCGTTGTTACTTAGCTTATGTTGCCCTTTTTTTTGATATTGTGACTAACAGTATTGTTTATTTTGTGGCATATTTGTTCTAATCTGGGGCTGGTTATGACTAACTCTTTAGCTATTTATAATCTTTACTCTAGCTAATAATGAAGATATCTTTTACATTGAATATGGCATAGGTATGGTGATTTTTATTTTTCATTAAAAGTGAGGATGATATAACATTTTAATATTGGAGTAGTATATGAAACAAGTAGGCTCGTTGTTTTACCCCAAAGTCAAAATCTTGTTTTCTTTCTTCAGTTTTTGGATATATAGGGAGAGGGCGTGACTATATTGTTTAACAGAACTTGGCATTTTCCTTTTTGAGTATTAAATTCAATCACATTTGACTTACTTGTTTCTTTAATCTATTTGTATGGCAGAAGTATATATTTTTTTAAGGGAGATATTTGGCCTCATTTTGATGTAAAGTAACTTTTTTTTTTTTTTTTTTCAAAAGCAACAGGAGACTTTTGTCGTTTGAATTTCTTTAAATTGTGCTTTTTAAAATTGGCTCTTTCCATGACAATCTTTCTTTCAAATCAATGATATTTTTTTTTGTTGATCTCACTAATCATTTTTACTAGCCAAGTTTTATACATACATTTGACAATTATTCTTAATAAATTAAGTCCGGTCGGTTAACCTTTTTAATGGATCTTAAAGGGTGCCTTAAAAACCTTCCCTTTAGATTAATTGAACCCTTACCTAGAATCTTTAGGTTAAGTAGACCACTAACAGAGTTATACTTTAAATTACTTTAATCAACAATTAGGTGTCCTAATTCACCATAATTAATTAGGTGGCGACTCTTTAACTTTAATCAAACTCGAAATCGCCTATATGTTGTACCTTATTCTAACCAGTTTAAAATGGGGTATAACAGCTTGGCGACTCTGCTGGGGATCTTAGGTTCTGACCATAACGGGCTTAGTTAAAATTAAGGCTTGTGTGTTATCTATGTGGATATATAAATTGTTTTACATATTATATGTTTTTTTATAACTTTATGTGTTACAACTTTTATAATTATCATTCCGTTTCACTTCCTCCACTTTTGGAAAATTCACACCGAGCACACACCTAGCGGTTACGCGGTTTGCGGCCGTGCACTTTTTCAAAAATACCTTTTAGGGGAAAGTTTGTGGGTAAGTTGATCAGCGGTGCAATCGACAGTCACAACTTTTCACTCTCAAGTTGTCCGCTTGGGAGAAGACCAGTCTAGAAAACCTACTCTTAGCCGACCTAGGATAGAGCTAAACCAAATTCCTTATTAGGAGCATGCATCACGCTACCTTAGGAGGCTTAATACCCTAGGTGTATTAAGTCCATTAGTTAGCCTTATCCAAATGTCCAAGCGGGTTTATAACCCCGAGTGACACCTATTCATCCTTTATGTGAATCATTTGAAAGATAAACACACCGATTATGTGGACCACTTACTCCTAATTGGAAAACGGGTAGGATTAATCTTTTCTGTGATGCAGGAAATTATGAGTCAAGTTGTCTACCCAAAGATCGGCATGGTGTTGGACATCCCTCCCAAACTAAAGGCATGGTGGAGAAACTTAGGAGAAAGCGCACAATTCGAAGTGAGAAAGAAGCTGGGTCATCTACCGTTACTTATGGAAGTCACGGCGTGTAGGGAAATTATTGAGGCAGCAGTCACCTTTTGGGATGAAGAAAGGGTCGTATTCAGATTTGGGGAAAATGAGATGACACCATTGTTAGAAGAAATTGGAGGTTTCATAGAGAATGTGAGTTTGTTATGGAAAGGCAAACATTCTTGGCAAAGTGCTGGCATGATTATTCCAAAAAATCCCTCGATAAAAGAGTTCCTTGAAAAGTTTGGTTTTGAGAAAGAAATTGGGTTAGAGCATTTGAAAGAATCCAAAATACCCCTTGATTATCTGTTTGACATTTTTGGATGCTCGGGTGCTTTTCTACGACATCGAGAAAAATTCTCCTCACATTCTTCTTGGAGTGAAAAGAGAGTATTCGCTTTTTCGGTTTGTTTCCTCGGGCTCATAGTATTTCCCCAAGGAGCAAAACAGGAGATTCACACCCGACTTGTCATGGTTACTGATGCATTATTTAATGGTATTGATGGAAAACCATACACCATAGTGCCGATGGTTGTTGCAGATATATACCGAGCTTTAGGCCTTTGCAAGAAAGGATACAAACATTTTGAGGGATGTAATTTATTATTGCAGTTATGGTTTATGGGGCATCTACAAAAGATCAGTGGAAGCCAAGAGCTTTACAAGCAAAATGGTGCTAATCACATCACGTCATACACGATACCGGTGGTTGCATTCAAACATCCAAATAGTGTTAAAGGATGGGGCAAGTTACTTAGCAAGCTAAACGATACCACAATCCAATGGATGTTTTCTTGGTATCCATCTGAGAGTTTTGTAATCCGCGGAAAAATGCTACCTTATTTGGTTCTCATCGGGCTTCGAGGACTTCAACCATATGCTCCATTACGAGTTATGAGACAAGCCGGGAGAACGCAAGTCATACCGCAAGTTGATAACATGGATCATTATCGAATTGACTATGATGATGATAAAATTCCTTTTGCAAAGGAAATTCTCAGGATGTGGAAAAACAAGAGAGCTATGGTCAAGGATACAATTGCACCAGATAGGTACCAAGCTGGATGTGACACTTTTTATTTAGAATGGTTACGTGCCAACCTAGAAGGTTCTGTCACAAGAGGGATTAATATGGGTGGCCGAATCAAAGATAAGGCAGCCGAAGCTGAAATCAAGTACCGCCGGCTAAAAAGAAGGGTGTCCGAGTCTGAAGCAAAGCACAAGGAGCAGCACGAGAAGGAAAACAAAGAGATTGAAATATTGAGACAGCGAGAAGAGATGCAGAAGCAACAAATAGAAATGTGGAAACAACAAGTTGTGGGAATGGAGCAAAGACTCAAAGATTTGGATGGAGACCTCGAGAAGCAATTCATAGAATGCTATTGCCAAGGACTGGACGAAGGAGGAAAGCTAGCCATGGTTTACCTTGTGAAGAATCGCCAGAAAATTGATGAGGCAATCGGTGCAGCGAAAAGGCTAAGGAGAAATGAAGAACCATCCTCAGTCAACTAGATTAGAACTATGTTGTAATCTTTATTTTAATTAAGGCTATGCCATTGTAATCGTTTTAAGTTAAGGCAATTTCCCCTTTTATTTATGTACTAAGCTTGAATTATCAATGAAAGTTTGTTTTGGATGTCTAATTAAGGAGCAATGGGATGATATATAATGGTGTGTTTATCTCTCAAATTCTCGCTAGGCCTACCTCTGGCACAAAGAGGTCCCCTGCATACTAGGACACGCTTAACATTGCTTGAATTATTTGTTATTATATGATTTGTTTGTTACGTGATATATTTGCTTTTAAATTTAATCACCACTTACTAACATTGTCTTTATTTTTCTTTTTAAAGGTTTTTCTATTTTATTACTCCCCAAGGTTGATTTGTGTTGACTGCGAACTGGCCGAACACCCATACTTCACGAGATCGAAGGCACGAGCAGCTACCAACATGACTGGATCAAACACACCTAACATGACAGGCTTGGGACTTGTCACTGTTCAACGAGACGAACCCGAGACTTCGGACGGAAGGGAGGTTACCCTTCGTGATGAACACATCGCCCAGTTGTCGCAACAAGTGGCTAACCTGCAAGGTGAAATTGAACGGCTGCGGAACCTTACCAATCTTTCTATTAGTCTCAACACACCACTTCCTGAAGAAAGGACAAATGCACCTATCCCGCCACATTTCCCATCTTTTGACTCATCTATCCCGGAACACCTTCCACCAAACCCTCCACTTCACAATAACAAGCAAACATCCACTAACGCACATGTTAACCCGCAACAAGCCAACCCAGCGAATTTTACCACATCATATGTTTCCCAACCATCACCAGCCCAAAGCACCCCGCTAACCCAAAATCACCATGTAACGCAACACATACCGATGGCACACGCCGCTATTCCTAACATGCAGCATGTTCCACCGGTATATGTAGCGGAAGCACAACCTTTTACTACCTCTATGCCTCACCAACTTCACTCTGAAGTGTATCAATATCAGGAAGCAGAAAAAGATGTAAGGGCCAAAGCCGACGAACACATGGCAAAGGAGATTCGTGAGTTAAAGGAAGCATTCAAAAGTCTGAAAACTGTTAGGAGTATGGAAGGTTTGGAGTATGAAGATCTATGTGTTCATCCCGATGTTGATTTACCTGCAGGATATAAAGTACCAAAATTTGACATGTTTGACGGAAAAGGAAACCCTCGAGCTCATTTGAGGTCGTATTGTGATAAGTTAGTTGGAGTGGGAAAGGATGAAGCTATCAGGATGAAGTTGTTTATAAGGAGTCTTACAGGGGAAGCCCTTGATTGGTACACAAGTCAAGACCCACAGAAATGGCGCAGTTGGAGTGTCATGGCACAAGAATTCATGGACAGATTCAGATTTAACACCGAGACCAACCCAGATAGATTCTATTTGATGACGTTGGAGAAGAAAACAACAGAATCCTTTAGAGAGTACGCCATGAGATGGAGGGCAGAAGCGGCAAGAGTCCAACCCCCGATGGGAGAGGATGAGATGACAACCACTTTTATTCGATCTCAAACGGATGCAACATATTATGAGAGATTGATAAGTATGATGGGGCAGAAATTCTCGGAAGTTGTTAGGATGGGAGACGTTATAGAGGAAGGTCTCAAATCAGGAAAGATTACAAATTTGGCAGCACTACAAGCAACAAGTAAGGCGATCCAGTCAGGAAATATTGGAGGAGCAAGTAAGAAGAAGGAAAAAGAAGTATCCGCTGTTATGACCGTCCAAGACCGCAGGCCTAACCAAATGTTAACCTACAAAAACCCGTTACCCCAACCTTTATATTATAGCCCATACACCCAAACTCCTCAATCTTACTACCAGCCTTCGCCCATTCCCTATCCTGTTTATAATGCCCAACCAACCTATTATCCACCCCGAGCACCCGCATACCAGAATCCACCGTATTACCAACCCATATATCCACCTCAACCCCGCTACCAATCACAAAACCGCCCAAATGCACCTAGACCTCGCCCGAGCTTTGAAAGAAAACCGGCCAAAACCTATACACCCCTAGCTGAACCTTTAGCCCAGTTGTATGAAAGGTTGAAAGCTGCAGGAGTACTCCAACCTGTCCCAGGAAGAGTTCCCGACCCCCTCCCAGGATGGTATGATGGGACCAAGCATTGTGCATATCACTCTGGTGTGACTGGACATGACACAGAAAATTGCCTTACTCTCAAAGATAAGATAGAAGAGTTGATCAAAGCAGGAACCATTCAGCTTAAGGGAGCTCCGCTGAATGTGAACAACAACCCTCTTCCAAATCACGATGATGCCGGTATTAACATGATATCTACTGATGAGGATTGGAATTTGGAAGGAACAATTGTACCAATTGAAGATGAGAAAAAGGCTGTGTCATCTGCCTTCATTGCTCCTGTCATCACAGTGCAAGTGCGAGCACCAATTGAGGTGGAAACACTCCCTCTGAAACCCAGGGTCATGGCTCTAGTCTCTCAGACACCCTCATTTGAAACCAAAGCAGTTCCTTGGGACTACCAGTCTGATATAAGGAACAAAGGAAAGGCAAAATTAGTTGTAGAAGTTGCTGCTGCTGCAGGTATGACAAGATCCGGTAGATGTTATGTTCCTGAAGAAGCATCACGAGGAACTTCAAGTAAGGACAACAACCAGAAGAAGTCCGTGACAGAAGCTGAAATAGAAGAGTTTTGGAGAAAAATGCAGTGTAGCGGATACTCTGTTATAGACCAACTGAAGAAGACGCCGGCTCAAATTTCCCTCATGTCATTATTGATGAGTTCGGATAGCCACAGGAATGCTTTGGTAAAAGTACTCAATGAAGCATATGTACCAGCCGAGACAACAAGTGAACATTTGGAAACTATGGTGGCCCAAATTCTAGAATCACACAAGATTTCTTTTCACGAGGATGAATTGCCGCCTGAAGGTCTAAGTCACAACAAAGCTTTGCATCTCACTGTCAAATGCCGGGACAGGTTTGTTTCAAAGGTTTTGATTGATAATGGCTCTGCTCTCAATATATGTCCTTTCACTACCCTCAAAGCCTTGGGAGTTGACATTGGGAAAGTTCGTGAAAGTCGTGTGAATGTTAGAGCTTTCGATGGAGCGCAAAGGAGCGCCATTGGTGAAATTAACTTAGCATTGCAAATTGGGCCTGTGGAGTTTATTATTGAATTTCAAGTGTTAGATATATCTGCTACTTATAATCTACTGTTGGGAAGGCCGTGGATTCACATGGCTGGTGCAGTCCCTTCCACTTTGCACCAGAACGTGAAGTTTGTGTGGAATCACCAGGAAGTTGTGATTCATGGAGAAGCAAGCAATCCCATTTACCCGGGGAATGCGATCCCTGTCATTGAAAGTGTGGAAAGGCTGGATGGAGCCACTTTCCACATTGAAGAAATTATAACTGCTACTCGAGGTAAAGAGATAAAGTTGCCCAGTGTGCTCGTGATGGTGGCATCGGAAATGTTGAAGAACGGTTTTGAGCCTGGTCAAGGACTTGGAGCAAGGTTGCATGGAATAGTGGAACCAATTCAGTTACCAGGGCAGAACAACACATTTGGCCTAGGGTACGAACCCACTCCGAAAGAATTCTTGGAGGCTCGTCTCAAGAAAAGTGACATTGTCCCGCCACAGCCTATCTCGCAGCTAATCCAGTCATTCCCCAAGATAGTTACTATTCATGAGTTAGGAGAAGATGTTGAAGGCGACCTCGTTGAAGGAATCAGGAACCTGTTCATTGCCGACTGCAACGTGATTTTGAAGGATTGCACTGAGGCGCCAACTATTTGGGATGCCGCACCTGGAGATGTTTTGACAAATTGGACTTGTACCCCATCCCCGGTTCGCCGAGAATCTTGGTAGATGAATTATATTAGTACCTTTTTAAAACAACACGATTCAAAATTGAGGCCTGAATCGTGTCTATGATCTTATGTTGTTTGCCTCGACTTTTGGAAGCTTAAATGCAAAATCTGAATATGCCTTTTGTTTTACATCTAAATTTTTGCCTTTATTAATTTTCTTTCTTTTATTTTATTTTTCAGCAAACAAATTAATAAAAATGCCGACACCATAAATGTGACATGCAATGAAACAAGTGAACAAAATAACAAGCAAGATCTTGAAGAATATGAAGAAGATGTGCCACCTGCAGAATTAACTAAAGAACTTGAGCAGTTTGAGAACAAGTCAAAACCAAATTTGGATGAAACAGAGCTTATAAATTTGGGAAATTCGGAGTCTATAAAAGAAACAAGAATCAGGTGTCCATTTGACACCATCAGAAAAGGAAGAATATGTAGGTCTTCTAAGAGAATATGTTGATGTGTTCGCTTGGTCATATGATGACATGCCTGGTTTGAGCACTAATATTGTTTCCCATAAGTTGCCAACGGATCCATCTTGTCCTCCAGGTAAAGCAAAAGACAAGAAAATTCAAAACGGACTTAAGTTTGAAGATCAAAGAAGAAGTCTCCAAGCAATTTAAGGCAAATGTCATCCGAGTCACGAAGTACCCCACCTGGTTGGCCAATATAGTACCAGTCCCAAAAAAGGATGGGAAGATCAGAATATGTGTGGATTATCGGGATCTCAACAAGGCTAGTCCAAAGGATGATTTCCCACTCCCGAATATTCACATACTCATTGATAATTGTGCAAAGCACGAGTTGCAGTCATTTGTTGATTGTTTTGCCGGTTACCACCAGATTTTGATGGATGAAGATGACGCTGAGAAGACAGCATTTATCACACCTTGGGGGGTATATTGTTATCGAGTGATGCCTTTTGGACTCAAGAATGCAGGTGCTACATACATGAGAGCTATGACAACTATTTTTCATGACATGATCCATAAAGAGATTGAGGTCTATGTGGACGATGTCATCATCAAATCGCGGAAGAGTTCAGATCACTTGGTAGACCTAAAGAAGTTCTTTGATAGGTTGCGGCGGTACAATCTAAAACTGAATCCCGCAAAGTGTGCATTCGGAGTTCCAGCTGGAAAATTATTAGGTTTCATTGTTAGTAGAAGGGGCATAGAGTTGGATCCTTCAAAGATAAAGGCTATCCAAGACCTGCCACCTCCAAAGAATCGGAAGGACGTGATGAGTTTCCTTGGTCGCCTTAACTACATCAGTCGTTTCATAGCCCAATCAACGGTGATTTGTGAGCCAATATTCAAGATGCTGAGGAAGGATGCCACTACCAAATGGACAGAAGAATGTCAACGATCTTTTGATAGAATCAAGGAATATTTATCTAACCCACCTGTGTTGGTACCTCCGGAACCTGGAAGGCCATTATTGTTATACATGTCCGTGTCAGATAATGCATTTGGATGTGTTTTGGGGCAACACGATGAAACTGGGAGGAAGGAGCAAGCCATATACTACTTGAGCAAGAAGTTCACACCGTATGAAGCACGGTATACTTTGTTGGAACGCACTTGTTGTGCCTTAACTTGGGTGGCACAAAAGTTAAGGCATTACTTGTCAGCGTACATCACTTTTCTCATTTCCAGGATGGACCCGCTCAAGTACATCTTTCAGAAACCTATGCCTACAGGAAAGCTAGCAAAGTGGCGGATTTTGCTAAGTGAATTTGACATCGTGTATGTTACTCAAAAAGCCATCAAAGGACAAGCTTTAGCTGACCATCTTGCAAAAAATCCCGTGGATGAAGAATACAAGCCACTTAGGACGTACTTCCCAGATGAAGAAGTATTATTTGCGGGAGAAGACATTTCAGAAGCATATTCTGGTTGGAGAATGTTCTTTGACGGAGCAACAAACTTCAAAGGAGTCGGAGTTGGAGCAGTTTTAGTTTCAGAATCTGGACAGCATTATCCAATCTCAGCGAAACTTCGGTTTCCGTGCACCAACAACATGGCAGAATATGAGGCTTGTATACTTGGGCTTAGAATGGCCGTTGATATGAACATCCAAGAGTTGTTGGTTATAGGTGATTCAGACTTGCTGATTCATCAAGTACAAGGCGAATGGAACACAAAGAATACGAAAATCCTACCATACTTACATTGTGTAAAGGGGTTGTGCAAGAAGTTTATCAAGGTGGACTTCAAGCATGTTCCAAGAGTTCAAAATGAGTTTGCAGATGCTTTGGCGACTTTGTCTTCAATGATTCAACATCTAGATAAAAACTATATAGATCCCATCAAGGTGAACGTGCAAGACCAGCCAGCTTATTGTTTCCATGTGGATGAAGAGCCAGACGGAGAACCATGGTATTTTGACATTAGGAGATATCTCAAGGCAAGGGATTACCCTGAAGGAGCAACCAGTACCCAGAAGAGAACACTTAGGAGATTGGCAAATCACTTTTTCCTAAACGGCGAAATCCTATATAGGAGGACCCCAGATTTAGGACTGTTGAGGTGTGTAGATGCTAGAGAAGCAACCAAACTGATCGAAGAGATACATGCAGGGACATGTGGGCCTCACATGAATGGATTTACTTTGGCAAAGAAAATTTTACGAGCAGGTTACTTTTGGATGAGCATGGAAACAGATTGCATTCGTTTTGTACAAAAATGTCATCAGTGTCAGATTCACGGTGATTTGATTCGAGTCCCGCCAAATGAACTCAATGTAACGAGTTCCCCTTGGCCGTTTGCAGCTTGGGGCATGGACGTCATTGGCCCTATTGAGCCTGCCGCATCGAATGGGCATAGATTTATCTTGGTAGCTATTGATTATTTTACAAAGTGGGTAGAAGCCTCTTCTTACAAGTCAATTACAAAGAAGGTGGTAGCAGATTTTGTCCGCAACAACATCATTTGCCGATTTGGAATTCCTGAGTCAATCATTACAGGATAATGGAGCCAATCTCAATAGTGACTTGATGCAAGAAATATGTGATAAGTTCAAGATTACTCACCGAAATTCCACCCCCTACCGGCCTCAGATGAATGGAGCCGTTGAAGCGGCCAACAAGAATATTAAGAAGATATTGCGGAAGATGATTGACAACTACAGGCATTGGCATGAGAAGCTACCATTTGCTCTCCTTGGATATCGCACTACAGTCAGGACATCAACTGGGGCAACACCTTATCTTCTAGTCTATGGAACTGAAGCCGTATTACCAGCGGAAGTTGAAATACCATCTTTGAGGGTCATCCAAGAAGCTGAGCTGAGCAATGCAGAATGGGTGAAGAATCGGTACGAACAACTAATGCTTATTGATGAGAAGAGAATGAATGCAGTTTGCCATGGTCAACTCTATCAAAACAGGATGGCCAGAGCCTTCAACAAGAAAGTGAAACCAAGGCAGTTCAAACCAGGGCAATTGGTTTTGAAGCGCATATTCCCACACCAAAATGAAGAAGGAAAGTTTGCACCAAATTGGCAAGGTCCCTACATGGTGCATCGAGTATTGACTGGAGGAGCACTGATTCTAGCAGAAATGGATGGAGAAGTGTGGCCCAAGCCTATAAATGCAGACGCAATCAAGAGATACTACATCTAGAGGCATATCTGCATGTTTCTTTTCTATGAAATGTTTCTTAATGTAAATGAACTACGTTTGACCTGATTCCCGTTTAAGAGGGGATACGTAGGCAGCCCTATGGGTTCGGTCTCATCATAATAAAATTTAATATTTCCCTCAAAATTGGAAACTGGGCCAGCTTTTGAAGGCGTTGTCATGAGGAGGCATCAACTATCGACAAAGGATGGTCAAGCAAGACGAATGACGGGATTTCAAATGAGGAGGTTCACTTTGTTTCACGAGCATGTCACAATGCAAAATTCGGCAACAACTTAATTTTATAAAAATTATGCATACTTTATTTATTAAAATAGGATTTTTTATCAAAATTTCTTAACTGTTCGTTCGCCAAGATTCAGTGATGGGTGGAGGTTACAAGTCCAAACAAAGTGGGAAGCGCAAGATCATCAAAGTCCAGAGCATCAAAGTCAACACGAATCAACCTTCCCCCCCAAAACTCACAATCTTTCTTTGAGTGCAGATTTTCAAGATAGAGGAAGCAGAAGAATTAATGACAGACATAAATACTAACGATCTTCGTCGAACGGTTTGAATTTCTTTATAGTATTTTATAGAAAATCACACCTTTTGAATATTGATTATCTTTAAAATCCAAACTTGAGATGTTTTCTAATTAATTTTAGAACTTTACAATATATATATACATTCGATTGACATTACTTCTTAGATGCTTTTTTTCATATATAAATGCAAACTACATCGCACACAGCTTTAAATATATTTCACATTGACTTTTTAATGCACCGCACCATTACTTTCAAATGCACCGCGCTATTACTTTCAAATGCACCGCACCATTACTTTTAAATGCACTGCACCATTGCCTTCAAATTCATCGCACTACTGCTTTAAATGCATTGCACCATTGCTTTCAAATACACTGCAAATGCACTGCACTATTGCTTTCAAATGCACCGGCACAAATGCTTTCAAATGCATTGCACCATTATTTTTCGAATGCACCATTGCTTGCAAATTGCATAATATACTTTCAAATGCACAACACTTTTGCTTTCAAAGGCACTGCAAATGCACCGCATAAATGCTTTAAAAATTATTATATCATTGCTTGCAAATGCACAACGCAAATGCTTTCAACTACACTGCACCATTTAAACGCGCCACACAATTGGCTTGCAAATGCACCACAAGTATTTTCATTACCATAAATCATCTGGCTCGGAGAGCCTCATCTGTCATTTGGCTTAAACGCCTCAACTACTTCATCATTTGGCTTAAATGCTTCATTTTCATCAATCATTGGCTTAAATGCCTCATTTTTATCAATCATACATAAGTCATCGCTGAAAGGCACCACTTACATGAATCATTGGCTCGAAGCCTCATTTTATTAGTCATGATCAAATATTTTTTAACATACTTGGCTTATTTTATGATAAATTAATGGCTTAGAGGTATTATTTTAATGAAATATGACTTATCATATTTTTATATCTCGTTTACTAACAATTTTACCTAGCTTGTTGAGTTTAACAGGAAATTTAGCACAACGTGGAACTCTATCTAAGCAGCGAACTGGGGCAATTTGCTGGGGAGGAAACCAGACTCGTCAGCAAAAGTCAAAGGTCTACTTTCGGATTTCGTTCGGCTTGACTACCAAAATCTTGGCCAAAGTCCTTATTTCGAAACCTTCTCTTTCAACCAGGATTCCCAGCGTCTGACACCTTGTTTCTCCCTAATTCGACACTGGGGCAACATATTAGAACCCGCATAAGTCATTAAGTCCTACTCTATAGCACCATCGGTCTAGAACTACATGTGACATGATTCTCGTAAAGCATGAAATTTGTGGGTAACTCGAAAACCAGTGTTCGACATCAATCTTTCAAAATATCTTTCATTTTGGAATCGTTTTGATCCTTCCTTAGGTATGTCCACCTTAATAGGACAACAGAAAGGTCCACCTTAAAATAGAACATTCGATAGAAATAATTCCATTCCAAAATTTTCCAAATATTCATATCGTCCTCATCCTTTCAAGGGCATACTTGTTGGCTAGGACAAAATTGGCCAATACATCAATTTCTTTGCCCAAAAACTCTTTCATCATTTTCGGTCAAAGAGGGGCAGTTGTTGATACCCAATTTTGTCCTACCTTTCTTCTGATTAATCTTCTAGTGCTCCCTAGTCATTAATAATTTCATGCCCTATCTTGATTATTTGTTACTTTTATTATTGTTATTATAGTTATTGAAAGTGATTAGTCTATTATTATTATTATTATTATTATTATTATTATTATTATTATTATTATTATTATTATTGTTATTATGTATATACCTTATTTTGTTCACATTATGTATATATACATAGTTTAATATATAAATATATGTGATGCACATAAAATACGCACAACATATAGTACTACATTATATACATATTTTGGAGTTTCGTAGAGTTTTAAAAAAAATATATATATATATATATTTTTTTTGGTTGCTATTTAAAAATGGTCATAGATTTTGAAATTTCGGATAAGTTTACTACTCAATATAATTTTTACTTATTTATTTATTTTAAATTATATGTTAGTTTTACTGCTGCAAATATTTATTTAACAATTTTTATTGAATTCAAGTTATTAAGATATGAGAGCAAAATTAAATTGATTGGAAGAAGGAAAATGTCATGGTTTTTCGGCCCAAACAAAGACTTTACACAATAATATTTCAGCAGCCCATCATTTCTCATTAGCCCAGTAACTTATTCAATAGCCCAACCTTTTCATAACCTAAATCTCCTAACCTCTCTCTATCTCTCTCAAAAAACACACGCCTCATTCCCTCCTCCATTTTCAGAAAATTTCAAGCTCTTATATCTTTCAAGCACAGGAATGACGCACCATTTTTATGCAAAAAGGTCTCCCTACTCTCATTACGTATCTAGATATTCCAAAGGATATTCCTTTTCCTCTTTCTTGTTTGTGCTTGACAACTTTAAAAATTCAATTGAAGCAGACCATAGCTTCACCAATTCGGGTAAAGACTGTAACAAGTCACGCTTTTTGACCAAATCACGTGATGTCTGCAAAGTCCGTCCAAGAAAGGTCAACGATCAAATTTAAAACGTCCATTTTGAATGAAAAACTCTTCAAGAATCCCGCCCAAAATTCATCCCTAGTGAGCCCTAATTCATCTTCTATAAATACCAAACTTAGTGAAGATTTTCAGGAACTTTTAAAAACCCACCGCTTTTACATTCTTTTGTGTATCTCGTTCTCTGATTTTTGCTCATTAGAGTTATGCTTTAAGGGCTCGTTTTGGTCAGCCTCTGTTGGTTTCGTCTCACTGGATTAGAGGCGGCGGCGCGCTCGTTATTCTTTTAATTAGAGGATCGTTCGAGGTTGCGGAGTAGAGGCCGAACATAGTAGACCTTTGACGCGACCCCAGTTCCTGCTCCACAAACGGTCAGTTCTTTCTACCCTATTTACTTATCTTTTGTTTGTTAATATGATATAGTTTATTGGTATAGTTAGAAACCATAATTTGGATCTACTGTTTCATCTAAAGTTCACGATTTTAGGTGATTGGTATTCATGTTGCATATTGATAGAAACATGACTAATAAAATGTTCAATGAAATGCACATATGTAAACTTTCTGTTTTATTTGTTCTATTTTCTTCCTTAAGTAATTTGTTCCCATGTTTTGGATACCATGTTCTATGGGAAGGTTACTATTTTAGTTGAGTGTTAGCCTAACAAAATACTAAGCAGAATGTCTACTAAGTGTGCACGTTATATCAATGGCCCTGTATGGTTTAAGTTTTGATGTTAACGTTCTGTTATTTTGCCCAAGATTGGTTCCATGAAACATGGCTATAAATATTTCCCTCTTCCCATAGCAGAAATATGTAGTGACTAATTTTAAGGGATGGTCTCTCTAAATGGCATTCATGCTTTAGGAGTTACAATAGATTTCATTTTAGCTAATCTTGCCATTAGGAGATTAACTTTATAGCATGAGTTGGTTTACCTCTATTAATTAAAATGAAGCCCAGATCCGCTAAGATATATGTCGTATATGAAATTTGTGCTCTATGAATCATGTATGTTCTTATCTTTTAATTTTGAGAGTATGCCTATGGGAATTATTGAATAGTTCCAAATATGTGATCATCTTAATATTTAAGGCCTTGTGAGATTAAACTTTAGTATGAAATCTTTTAGAAATGCTTTCACAAACCAGTGACTAAAAAATAACAAAACAAGTTATACTCCTTCTAATCTCTAAGTGTGAATAAATTTGTGATGATAGAATAAACTTTTTGTAACTATAGAATATCACTTCTCTATATGGTTTAGAGACACTAGCTTTTAAAATGAGTTCTCTGAAGAACCTATTAGTCATAACTTTAGAATCAGCTATCCTTATTTTAGGAAAATAAAAATCCGATCTTCACTATGAATTTTGAACCAAACTTAAAAAAAACATGTCTTAGAGCTTTATAATTAATTTGCATATGATATTTTAAGGTTTCTGGTCTTGAAAAGAAAAGACATAATATGAATGAAAGGCTCATATGGTCTCTTGTAAAAGGAATTACTTTTTTTAAGTTAACTGATGTATTTTCTTATTATAAGGATTTCCGGCTTTAGATTTTGCTTGAAACTTAAAGACCATGCTTATAAAATTTTATTAGCTTTGAACTAGTCAGATCCTTTTAGTTACTGTCGAAAGCAAATAATACAACTCAAGCCAAGTTGTGATCCTCTCTTATTGTTACACTATTATAAATGTATATTTATGGTGTTTGCACATGTTAATGACCTGTTATGACTGTAAATTTTCATATGTGTAACGGACCGGGTTTTTGAGACCCTTTCTTAAGATGGTGTCATTGAAGTATAGAAAACGTGGCTATAGGTTAGTTTGGTTTACTGGACAAAATATCTACTAAAGATTTTGACGTAAGGTTCTCTTTATGTGATAACTTAGTAAAGATCTAATCTAAATGACCATTAAATAACAGTGTTTCGTCTTGTTGAAATCTCGCCATCATGTAGAGTTATCTAGGGATCACACTTGCTGTTACTGTTTGGCCGAAATATATGAACACTTATCCCCTTATATAATTCATGTTTTATGTTTGAAATGCCAGCTTGTGAATCTTTCTTACAATGTTTCCATGTTTGTGCCTGAAACACCAACTTGTGAAACCTTCATGGATCTTCTATAGTTAGTTTTTGTGGCGTGTCCTCCTATTTGTGGCGTTGATGTTGTCTTTGTTGCATTGTAGTATGATCATGTAGTTATAATATGGATGAAACTGTTAGTTGTACCTTTGCTGTCATAGTCTCTTATAGCTTTAAGAAATGAGTTTAGTTTATTTGGATGGCCTTAAGGAAACAATTATGATTTGTTCATTGGGATACTTTTCTCTTAATAGTTAAAAGGTACTCACAATGTCGCACAGTAAAAATAATAGATTGCTTATATGTAGATTGAACAAAATTTAAGAAGGATACAATCTTATTTTATATGCCTCATCTTTATATGTCTTTAACAAATAATATTTCTCTTCTAATCTTCTTTTCCTTTTCTTTCCTTTGCATATACATTTTGGAGCCACAAAGAGTCTCAATGCGAGTCTCGACGCAGCTGCCGTATGGAATCCACATGCCCTTATCTTCAGCTTTTGCATCATTCGGACAACAAATTATAAAAAAATAAAATCTTCTGTTGGAAGCTGAATATGGCTTTCGATCATTACGTTGTTACTTAGCTTATGTTGCCCTTTTTTTTGATATTGTGACTAACAGTATTGTTTATTTTGTGGCATATTTGTTCTAATCTGGGGCTGGTTATGACTAACTCTTTAGCTATTTATAATCTTTACTCTAGCTAATAATGAAGATATCTTTTACATTGAATATGGCATAGGTATGGTGATTTTTATTTTTCATTAAAAGTGAGGATGATATAACATTTTAATATTGGAGTAGTATATGAAACAAGTAGGCTCGTTGTTTTACCCCAAAGTCAAAATCTTGTTTTCTTTCTTCAGTTTTTGGATATATAGGGAGAGGGCGTGACTATATTGTTTAACAGAACTTGGCATTTTTGTCACGACCCCAAACCCCGGTCGTGATGGCGCCCAACACATTGCTAGGCAAGCCCGACCATCTTATCCAATTAAACCAGCCAAGTATAATTCAAGCCTATTTCTGCACCGGGCCTCCAAATTCAATTCCGATTGCTCCCCTAAGTCACAAATCACCTTAATCCGATTCCGAGCCCTCTAACCAAATAGTCAACTCCGGGTTGAATTTCCTTATTCAAGTTTCCTTCAAAAAGGCTATATGCCTCATTTTCAATCCAATTCACTCCTAACTCACCCGATAGACTCTAACACTGATACAAAAGCATAAAACATACAATTTCAACATAACGGGGTGGTAATTCCCGTAACGACGGGCCGGGTCGTTACATTCTCCCCAACTTAAACAATCGCTCGTCCTCGAGCGTACCCAGAGTTGTACAGGAAGCAATTCCATAACTGAATGACCTTACCCAGCATATATTCGGCGATCATACGTCATCCTATCTCACATAAGTCCGAAAACACCATATAGTCAAAACATCACAATGTATTTCAACAACATTAAATCTCAATACTATACGAATCATATTATCACAATTATACCTGAGCATGTACTGCACCTGTTCGAATCATAACATATATCAAATACCTTTCAATTACACATGAGAGTCAATCCACTTACCTCGCCTCAATTTAGCATCTCAGTACAATACCTTCCACCAGGATACACATAGCATAATCACTTTAGTCTTCCTGAGTTTGAACTCGTTCCGCTACACATAAGGCACTTTACCTTCCAATTAAGAGGCGATGAAAATATTTCTCGCGCCCATAGCTAGGGCTATATATCAAATCACAATAAAGACCAATACCGATCGTATGCACTTTATAATACCGGCTCGCGAAATTAGTACCTTGGTGCTCAAGCCATAGACAAAGATCTGGCCTCAAGTCCTCCCGACTGGCCCAACATGAACTCACCGAGATTATATCTCGCCCCTCGTTCGAGGAAATCACAAGCCATAAGGCAATCACATTATCGAGCGCTCGATGCGTACACGGACGTGTGGAAGGAATTTCAAAAATTATATCTCAAGCTGAATCAAGTGCGCACGATAAGAATTCCAATAAATGTGAAGTGTTTCCTAAAGGTTCGCAGCCTCCCGAGGATAAGTACAGGCGTCCCCGTACCGATCCACGAGACTCTACCAACCGGCTCATGACTCGCGAGACCTGTTAACCTAGGCTCTGATACCAACTTGTCACGACCCCAAACCCCGGTCGTGATGGCGCCTAACACATTGCTAGGCAAGCCCGACCATCTTATCCAATTAAACCAGCCAAGTATAATTCAAGCCTATTTCTGCACCGGGCCTCCAAATTCAATTCCGATTGCTCCCCTAAGTCACAAATCACCTTCCGGAACTAACCGAATCATCAGAATCCGATTCCGAGCCCTCTAACCAAATAGTCAACTACGGGTTGACTTTCCTTATTCAAGTCTCCTTCAAAAAGGCTATATGCCTCATTTTCAATCCAATTCACTCCTAACTCACCCGATAGACTTTAACACTGATACAAAAGCATAAAACATACAATTTCAACATAACAGGGTGGTAATTCCCGTAACGACGGGCCGGGTCGTTACAATTTTCCTTTTTGAGTATTAAATTCAATCACATTTGACTTACTTGTTTCTTTAATCTATTTGTATGGCAGAAGTATATATTTTTTTAAGGGAGATATTTGGCCTCATTTTGATGTAAAGTAACTTTTTTTTTTTTTTTTTTCAAAAGCAACAGGAGACTTTTGTCGTTTGAATTTCTTTAAATTGTGCTTTTTAAAATTGGCTCTTTCCATGACAATCTTTCTTTCAAATCAATGATATTTTTTTTTGTTGATCTCACTAATCATTTTTACTAGCCAAGTTTTATACATACATTTGACAATTATTCTTAATAAATTAAGTCCGGTCGGTTAACCTTTTTAATGGATCTTAAAGGGTGCCTTAAAAACCTTCCCTTTAGATTAATTGAACCCTTACCTAGAATCTTTAGGTTAAGTAGACCACTAACAGAGTTATACTTTAAATTACTTTAATCAACAATTAGGTGTCCTAATTCACCATAATTAATTAGGTGGCGACTCTTTAACTTTAATCAAACTCGAAATCGCCTATATGTTGTACCTTATTCTAACCAGTTTAAAATGGGGTATAACATGGGTTACTGGGGAATTTGGGTTAGAGGAGGTATATTTTGGGCCTAGGTTTATCCGGATTTAGCCCAAGTTTTCAATTTTTCCTCTTCTCTTTTAATTTAATTTCTAATTTATAAAAAACAACAAAAATTCTAAATTACATTACAAAACGAATTGACTTATAAAAAATGTTTATTAACTTCTATTATCAATTAAAAGACACAATTAACTATTAATTAAAATAAATTACACAACTAAGCATTAAAATGCTAAAAAATATAAAAACACGTTATTTTTGTGACTTTTTATTATTTTTTGTGAAAAACAAACTTAATTAACCCTAATAAAGCCAAAATGCAAAGATGTAACGTATTTTTTTGTTTTATATTAAATTATAAATCATACTCACCGACAAAAATGCAAATAATATCAAGAAAATCACGCAAAATTCGCAGAAAATAACGCACAGCACAAAACTATTTTATTTTTGAATTTTTTGGGAGTAATTCTTATGCGGGGGCAAAAATTACGTGCTCACGGACGTTTAATTAAAGACTTTGCAAGACCATTTTGAGTGTGAACATGAGCTACATGATATTCCACTTTTATCCCAATTGATAAGCAATAATCATTAAATGATTGGGATGAAAACTCAGTAGCATTATCAAGTCTAATAGACTTAATTGGATTATTGGGAAATTGTGCCCGTAATCGAATTATTTGTGCCATTAATTTTGCAAACGCGAGGTTGCGTGATGATAATAGGCACACATGAGACCATCTAGAAGATGCGTCTATTAAGACCATACAATATCTAAGCGACCCACTAGGTGGGTGAATAGGTCCATAAATATCCCCTTGTATACGTTCCAAAAACTCATGGAACTCAATTCCAACCTTTGTTGGTGATGATCTAATAATTAACTTTCCTTGATAACAAGAAGTGCAAGAAAATTCATCATTTAAAAGAATTTTTAAATTTTTTAATGGATGCCCATTTGAGTTTTCCATAATTCGTCTCTTCATAATTGATCCAGGGTATCCCAATCGATCATGCCAAAGTACAAAAGTATTGGAATTGGAAACATTTTGGTTTACAATAGAATGTGCCTCAATTGCACTAATTCTTGTCCAATACAGGCCACAAGACAAAGATGGGAACTTCTCAATAGCCATTTTCTGGCCAGAGACATTTTTGGTAATGATGAGATATTCAAGAATATTCTCTTCTATTGTCTCAATATGATATCCATTTCGACGGATATCTTTAAAACTCAACAAGTTCCTCTTGGACTTGGACAAGAACACTGCATTCTCTATGATAAGTATTGTTCCCTTAGGCAGAGTTATAGTAGCTCTTCCAGAGCCTTCAATTGATTTACCACTATCAGAAATTGTAGTAACATATGCCTTACACATACTTAAATGAGAGAAATATTTCTTCTCTTTGAATATTGTATGTGTCGTATATAAATCAACTAAATAAATATTTTTACAATTGAAATTTGATTCAAGTTTGCTTTAAGAGATATCCATATTTGCTTCCCATGATTCGACATACAAAAAAAAATATACGAATAAATATTAGTGTATTCTTATTGATTAAATATATTCATGAAGTTGTTCGTGCATTTAACAAGGGAACTAATAATGAGAAAGATAGGGAAATTTAGAGGAATTAAATACCATACATCTAAATAACAATGTGAAATTGCAATTGTGGAAGAAAAAAAAAACTAATTTAAAAATTAGTTTTCCGAGCACACATTGTATAAAACAAATATTAAACAAAGAGATAATTGGAAAAGCTAATTGTCGTTATACAATAACATGGAAATAAGAATAACCATATTTTCTTCTACCCATTATTCTGACCATATGGACGTGATCGCTCGTGTTTTCAGTTATATACATACATTGTTCAATTCAACTCGAATTTTGACTTTCTATTTTAACTCCAAGGTTAAGAAATCGATGGATGTGTAAATATTTACTTTAACAGAAGCATTGCCATGAAGTGAGTTTGTTAAAGGGAGACTACATATAAGAGTAAATACTTTAAAACACTCAATTGATTGTATAAAACAAATATTAGGACTATATTTAATCAAAACGGACTAACATCATTTCAAAAATCAAATAATACTAACTGATATTAATGACTACTATTCATGTAAAGAACTATGGTTACATGATGTTTATTCATTAACTACTACGAATAGGCAAAAATAAAATTTAAATTACTCAATCATCTTTAACCATGAATCCATCACGGATTAAGTGGATCAGGGCGTTCAAAGAAGTCTGCCATATCTAAGTGGGTAATGTCAAAATCATTGTCAGAGACAAAATTGACTTCAGGGCCTTTATTCTTTAGAGATGTTTGATAAAGCTCAACTAAATGTTTGACAAATATTTGCCCAATGACCTTTTCCACCGCAAAGACAACATTCAGTTTCTAAATCATTTGCTTTTGGCTTCTCATCTTTCCCTTTTCACTTTTTGTGGTTATTTCTCTTTGAGGGATGATTAACACTAGCAAAAATTCTTCCTTGTCTACGGTCACGGCCACGGCTACGGCTACGACCATGATCACGATCACGATCACAACTACGAATAGAGTCACGACCTTTTCCACGCTTAGCATAATGGGAATACACCTCATCCACTTCAGGCAATGGTGTAGATCAAGTGGGTCGATTTTCGTGATTTCTCATGAGCAAGTCATTGTTTCGCTCCGCCACAAGAAGAAGAGAACCTTTCTTTCTGTACAGCTATTGCAGAACCATATTGGAGGTATGAAACATTGAAAATATTTTTTAGGCATATCATAATCACTGATAGTATCTCCAAAGAGTTTCAATTTAGAAGTAATTCTGAACATTGCAGAATTATATTCAGAAACAGACTTAAAGTCTTGGAGTCTCACATGAGCCCAATCATATCGTGCTTATGGAAGGGTGACTAACTTTAAGTTGTCATATTTTTCCTTTAAGCTATTCCACAAAAGAAGTGGATCTTTGATTGTGAGATATTCAATTTTCAACCCTTCATCAAAGTGATGGCGCAAGAAAATCAAGGCTTAAGCACAGTCTTGGGTGGATGCTTTATTTCTGTCTTTAATGGCGTCTCCAAGACCCATTGCATCTAAGTGGATTTCAGCATCTAATACCCATGTCATATAGTTCTTGCCCGAAATTTTAAGGGCAAAGAACTTTCTTTTCATAATATCAGTCATAATTAAAAAGAGGAGAAAAATTACCTTAATCTTCTCAAAGAGCTTCTTGAGACGGTAGAGCCTCGTGCTGATAACGTGTTATAAAATAATAAAAAAACAAGAGTTATATGGGAGAGAAAGAGAAAGAGTGAATTTTTGTTGAATTTGAGATGATTTATAATGAGGTAAGATCCTCTATTTATAGGAGAAAAATGACTTAGTCACAAATTAAAACTCTCCACAACATAAACATTCACTCTTAATAGAATTCTATTCATAGCAAAGAGAGCTTAATTTTGTTATTCTTTGCTGTTACTTTTCAGTGAAATTTTAGCAAACAGGAAAGATTGAAATCGTAAATTCCAATGTTTATGGGAGTATTATCTTCGTTTTAAATTTCCAAAAAACCGAAGTGACAGTTCACCTCAAATATCTTGTTGATCCGTTCACACGCAAAAGAGTATGGCGGGAAGAAATAATAATGATGATCAAAACCCGCCACCTTCAACCACCACCCCAACCCCACCCCACCTTCTTCAATCACTCAACCTTCAATTCCACGAAATCGTTTTTTCACCTAAACCCGTCCCCTACAATTCTTCATTTCCCAATTATTTTCACTATAGCACAAAATTTTCCCTGTTCAAAGTTTTGATAATCTAGGAAAATATGGCTATGGTTTCAAGATTATTGGTACTGTCATTGTTGATCATGTTAATCTCTTTGGAAAAAGATGGTAGATTGGCACAGCGTAAAGGAGTTGTTATGGCCATTGATGAAGATGGTAAAGCGCTATGTAGTAGTGTAAACCTTGCCGAATTTCTTCCTCCTCCTTATGGTGGTCTTGAAAATATGGTTTGCCAACCTGTTTGGAATTCTTTCCTGCTTCGTGTAAGTTCTACTAACTAAGACTTTCGAAAGGATTTAAGTTATATACACCGACATTGTACATATTTTTACGAAGGGGAGACTTGGAACAACAGTAAAATTGGGTTCGAGTTGTGGATGCATACACTAATATTTGCATTAGAGGAGACTGTATACATCACACCCCTCATGGTGTGGCCTTTCCTGAACCTTCTATGAACGTTGGATGCCTTGTGCATTTGCCGATTTCTTTTTTAGAATTGTAAATATTCTTTTAAGACTACTACTCACTCCTCCGCACGAAATTTAAGTAAAAAAAAATTTTGAAATTTGTGATTCTTAAAGCTTTGTGGAGTCATGATATTTGTGTGACTATAAAACCTTCTCATTCAGGATAAAATCACTAAAATGAAAAGTTTAAAGTTAAATTGTTTCAAAATATAGGAATGTATATTTTTTGAACGAACTAATAAGGAAATTTTGTCATATATATTAAACAGATGAAGTATTAGTTTAACCTATAATAGCATGTATTTTACTACTTTAAACATGTTATAGTGGTAATGTTTATGAAAGACATTTAAATGTAACATATACTATATAAACAACCTGATTGTGTACTGCATATGGAATGCAAGTGCATAAAACTTAAAACTCTTCCTAGAACCCAAGAAATCAGAAAAATGAATCCCCAAATGTGTAGTCATCATTTGGATTTTCAGCACCATACCATGTATATTTGTTGAAGACCAACATATATGTATGATATGGTACCTTCTAGTTGTTCATAATTTGTGCGCTTCACTTTCGCTTCTCGCTTTTTTTTTTCAAGCCTTATGGACCTTGTAGTTTTTTTTTGTGAACAATGTTTTTGTTAGTCAATCGTTTATCATGCTAAACTGATTGCAGTAATAACTTCTGCATAAATTGTTACAGTACTCACAGACTAAAGACAATGTCATCACAATCATATTATCAACTGTGTACACAACTGGATGGGTAGGAATGGGATTCTCGCGCAATGGAAAGATGATCAATTCTAGCTGTATGGTTGGGTGGATAACTCCTGGAGGACAGGGAAAAATTAAGCAATATTATGTGGAGGGCTTAACACCTTCAAAAATTAAACCTGAGAAAGGTGAGCTGCCATTGACAAGCGTTCCACCCATCGTTTATCTTCGAGGTGCCACAATATACTTGGCCTTCCAATTGAAGTACCCAAATCGTCTCAAAAATCAACCGATTTTACTAGCTTTTGCAACCAAGTATCCTCATCATCATCACCTTACTGTACATGATGACAAAACGACTATACTGTTCGACTTCTCTTCAGGTTCGTTCACTTATAATCATGCAAAGTTTGTAAAAAAACATTTGATTTCTTTGGTTGAGTTAATTTTCTCATGTCCTCAGGTACTTCATTTGATGTTACTGCTGGTGCACCTAATAACTACGTTAGCTCAACAAAGACGCATGGCGTGTTGGGTATACTGGGATGGGGACTTTTTTCCCCCTTCGGAGCAATTTTTGCGAGATACTTAAAAAAACAAAAGTTTTGGTATTACTTTCATGTATCCGCTCAGTTCATAGGATTCATATTAGGACTTGCTGGAGTGGTTCTTGGACTTCAACTTCACAACAAGCTGCAGGTTCATATTCCAGCACATGAAGGAATTGGCATTCTTGTTCTTGTTCTTAGCATTCTTCAGGTTTGTCTTTTATCTGATTCAGCATATTGATTTCTAAAATATGTTTAACCTTACGCCAGAGGGTATCCTAACAACCAAGAAAGTTCTGTTTCTCTGTATTGAGGGTCTTTTTTAGTTCTCTTGTTGTGTAGTAGGGGACGGGGATTTTTTTATTAAAAAGATTAGTGGTTGCTTCACTAAACATTGAGGAGAATTCTTGAAATGATTAGCATCCTCATCCTTGAGCCATATAAACAGTCTCTTGCAGAAATGCATGGTAAGATTGCGTACAATTCCCTTGTGATCCGGTCATTCCCTATACCCAATGCATAGCAGGAGTTTAGTGCATCGGGCAGCCCTTTTTTTAAGCAAGAAATTTAAAAATAGCCAAATTTATCACCCGTCGTTGAAAAATAGCCAAGTTTCAAAAGTCATCGAAATTTAGCCACTTTTTATGTAAAGAGAAATCTGAGCGGAAATATTGTTCAAAATCCGAAAAATACTCAAATTTTACAGGAGTTCCAGCATAACTCCCGCAAATTTTATGGGAGTTCCAGGATAACTATTCTGGAACACTCGTGAATTTTACGGGAGTTAAAGCATAATTATGCTGGAACTCCCGCATATTTTGCGAGAGTTCCGGCAAGTATAAATATCTAGTATAATATACTGGAGTTTGGAGCACTGGTGCTCTAGTCTCCCGCAAATTTTACAGGAGTCAGCAAAGTATGCCGGTCCAGCATAATATACTGGAGTTCGTACACAAATGCACCGGAACTCCCGTAAATTATACGGGATCGATCCCTGTTGCAGCAAATAGTGGCTATTTTTCATTAATTTCGTAAACAATGGCTATTTTTCGAAAGCTATCTGTAAAAGTGGCTATGCCACGCCATTTTTACTTTTTTTAAGCATCCTCATCCTGAGAAAGTGATGTTTTCTTCTTTTAAATTGTGTCACAGCTTTTGATGTCATGTATTTCAGATAATGGCAAAAGCCTATTTTACTAACATTGCCATTCGCTATATTTACATGCAGGTGTTAGCATTCTTTCTTCGGCCAGATGGAGACAGTAAATACCGCAAGTGTTGGAATTTGTATCATGGTTGGACAGGGAGGATTGCCCTTTTCTTTGGAGCTGTGAACATAGTTTTAGGGATGCATTATGCTGGTGCAGGGGAAAGCTGGAAAATCGGTTATGGATTTCTTCTCGGTACAATAATACTGGTGTGTATCGTTCTGGAAACGCTGTTGAGGCTAAAGAAACTGGACGAGCCAAATCTTACTCCAACCTATCCCATTAATTCAATTTAGAAGAATATTACAAAATTTTTTGGTGTTCTTGAAAGATTAAATGTATTGGAAATTTTGTTGGAGTGAAGATTGGTTTGTAGCCTGTAGAGATTGAATGCAAAGTTGTATGTATTTTCCCTGTTTGTAATGAGTTTAATCCATACAGGAACACTAAAAATAAACAATGCAACAGTGCAATTGCATCAGGAGCAATATACTAACCAAATAAACCAACACACAATTACAAGATGGAAATAAGCTGCAAAGGAAATACACAGTACAGAAATAGGAAGAGGATGAGAGAAAAATTTCAATTATACTTGAAATTGAATATGATTTAGTGGAACCTTGATGGTCCACATTTGTAGCTCATGTTTTCGTTTTATGGTTCAAACACAAAAATCTCTTATTGTAAAAAAAGTTCTTTCTTCAACTTGGGGTGGCAAATGAGGGTTGGGCTGTATTTGGGTAGATCAAGATGGGTTAGGTCAATAAATGAGTTATTGCCCAACCTAACCCAAAGTGTACTTGGGCTAAGATGAGCTGGGTCAATATGTGCTAAATAATGGGTCTTAATCCAACCCGCCTAACTTGACTCATATTTTATAATCATGCTCATCTTGCATAAAAAGCAGGCCTAAGACAGAATATCTGGAGTGCAAATTTCGCGCTGAGTCGAGCGAAGTGGGAGGGAGCGTGATGATTGGATCTTAGGCCATAGCCAAGAAGGATAGTTTCAGATACCTTGGATCGGTGATCCAGGGGGACGGGGAGATCGACGGGGATGTCACTCACCGTATAGCGGCGGGGTGGTCGAAGTGGAGGCTTGCATAAGGAGTCTTATGTGATAAGAAAGTGCCACAGAAACTCAAGTGGAAGTTCTATAGAGTCGTGGTTAGACCTGCCATGCTGTATGGGATGGAGTGTTGGCAGGTGAAGAAATCTCATGTTCAAAGGATGATGGTTGCGGAGATAGGATGCTTAGGTGGATGTGCGGGCTCACAAGGTTAGATAAGATTAGGAACGAAGTTATTCGGGGGAAGGTGGGGGTGGCCTCAGTGGATGAGAAGATGCGGGAGGCGAGGCTTCGGTGGTTCGGGCATGTGCGGAGGAGAAGCCCCGACACCCCGGTGAAGAGTTGTGAGCGGCTAGCGGTGGTCGGTGTGAGGCGAGGCAGAGGGAGACCTAAGAGATACTGGGGAGAGGAAATTAGACAGGACATGGCCAGGATGCGGATTTCCGAGGACATGACCCTTGATAGGAAAGTCTCGAGGTCTAGTATCAGGGTTATAGAATAGGGGCTTCTAGATTTTTCATACTCCTTTCCCGGGGTGAGTGAGACGTGGTAGGGCCGCCCATAGATGATTAGTTTGTGTTCTCTTTTGGTAGTTATTTCTGGTAGTTAGTGTTTTGATATCATATCATTGCATGCCTGTATATTTATGGTACATATGCCTCTTATGTTTAGATAATTTTAATGAGATGCATGCTGAAGTAACTAACGCGGTTTTTGTTTTTCTTTTTGTTTTTGTTTGCCTTTTTTTCCATGCGCCGAGGGTCGATTGGAAACAGCCTCTCTGCCCTCTCGGGTAGAGGTAAGGCCTGTCTACATATTACCCTCCCCAGATCCCACCTTACAGGAATATACTGGGTTGTTGTTGTTGTTGTTGCTGCTCATCTTGCATAAAAAAATCTTTTACCTTAAAATGTATAAGTTGAAAAATATATTTGGGATGGGGTGAGGGTAGGGATGGGAGGGGGAGGTTAGGCGGGTGGGTGATGCAGAAGAAACCACAAAATAAAACTATAATGCCTTGTGACGATGAAGAATCAAGATTTTCAGCTGCTGGTTTGCCTTCTTTTATTACAATATATCCTCAAAAATATGACAAATATTAAAAGTAGCAAAAGGCTGATTGGAATAGCCACAGACATTGCTATTACTTTAGCAATTGACCGACTCCCTGAGCTTCCTGCAACAATAAATTAAGGGCGAGTTATACATTTAGTCGATCATCCAAAATTAATTATATCGGCTTGTCAAATATGTAAAAATTATGTACATTATACGTGTATTATACATTTTGCACCAATATGTCGCTCTATAATTATAATTTCAGAGTGATGGTTTATTTCTAATTTTATCGTGTACTAAGTAAAATTAATCGACTATAATTAAATTGAAAACATTATTTAGGTGCGTGCGTCCAAAAATTGACTTTTGCAAACGGAGGTATACTCGGGATTTGAAGATGACTGGGGCACATGAGCGAACTGCTCAAATAGCGCCCCTATTGAACTTTTGATTGTAAAGGTTCCAACCAAAATGTATGATCATTATCAACATAAGTACAGTTTCAATTTAGAATTTTTACATAATTGACCTTTCTTCTCCAAGCATAGGTCTACCTCCGTTTGCAAATCCAACTCCTTTCACTCTCGTATACCGAATTAGGTGAAAAATCTCACCTAATTAGAATCCAACTAAAAGGAAAAGTTGACCTAATTATCCAAATAAAGCGAAAGTTACTATATAAATTCCCTGTTTTTTCTTCTTTTTTTTTTCTGTTTTTTTTTTTTTTTGTGTGATAAAGCATAACAAAATTCGTATATTTAACAAGATTATGAGCAGAACAAGAATCTTTACCTGTAAGACAATGAATTTGTTTGCTCATAGAGTTTTCAAATCCACAAAACTGTAATTTATCTTCACAAGCTCTACAATCAGGCACGTCCCATGTCAACTTTATAAAACCAAACCGATCAACATCTTCTTCTTCTAATAAATATGATGCCAAAGAAAAATTCCTAGCTATTACATTGCATTCAGACATTAATTCTTCATAATCCGAATCAAAAATTCTAAATGCTAATAAATTTGGGGTGTGTTTGGTATGAAGGAAAACATTTTCTGGAAAATGTTTTCCAATTTTCCCATGTTTGGTTGGTTTAAATGTTTTGGAAAACATTTTCCTTATCAATTCATTTTCCTCCAATTGGAGGAAAATGTTTTCCTTATCAAAAGAAGGGAAAACATTTTCCAAAGCTCCTTCTCAACCATTCTCACCCTCACCAACCCACCCCACCCCTCTCCAAAAAACAGTTTTTTTTAGAAAAATTTCAGTTTTTCCGTTACCATCCACCCTACTACCCCTCCACCCCACCCCGCAGAAAAAAAATTTCTTTTACCTTAATTTTTTTTTCTATAATTTTAAATTTCTGTTTTCTTATTTTTCTGCACCACCTACCCCCACCCCTACCCCCTCCCCCTCCCCCCGCACAAAAAAAATTACTTTTTTTTGTAATTTAAATTTTTATTTTTTTTCGTTTTACTGCCCCCCCCCACCCCCCACCCCCCCCCACCCCCCGCGCCCAGCCCCCCTCCCGAAATAATTTTAAAATATATTTTTCAGTTTTTAATTTTATTATTTATCATTTAAAGGCTCAATATTTTACAAGTTCCAAAATTATGAGTTCGGAAGTTTACGATTTAGAAATTATAAATTTACCGATTCGAAAATACGCGATTTTTGCGTTAAAAAGTAAAGCATCACATTAGTTCCTTTAGATTGTGTCAATTTTTAGAGACTTCGGGAAGGAGAGAGGTGGGGGAGGTGGGAGGGGGAGGGGTAGGAGAGTTGCAAAAAAAATATTTTACTAAAAAAACTATTTTTTACTCTCTAACCAAACATAGAAAATATTTTCCAGAAAATATTTTGCACTTACCAACCAAACAAGAGAAAATAAGTGATAAAATCACTCATTTTCCATGAAAACATTTTCTAGGAAAACATTTTCCATGGAAAACATTTTCCTTCATACCAAACACACCCTTGTTGTTGAGTTGCTAAGGCATTTTACGACATGGGAATAGAATGTCACGTTTAATGGATATATAATCCGATGAAGAACTAAAGATAGTATAATTCACCATCTCATCAGCTTTAAAAGGAGAAGAAGAAAGGTTCAAGTTCATTAATCGACGTGCTAGGCAATTATCAGGATCATAGAGTTCAATTCCTGATTTGTAATAATGTATACTTTGGACTAAAAAATCTCCAGAAAAAGGAAGATTAAGAACTGTATATCCTTGGCTGTTTCATCTGATACTAAAGCCAGGATAGCCACAATTTTGTGAATGTTGGTTTTCTAGGTAGAATGGAAACCTTATAGAAAAATTGAACATAGGACAATATGATACTGGGCAATAGTTTTTGGCATGGACAAATAGAAATGGCAAGAAAAGATGGATGAGAAGCACTTTCAGGATATCCATCACACACGTCTACAACAAATTAAAGTCTGTTTATAGAAATATTTAGTACTATAAGTATAGCAAGATATAATGCAATTAGTATTTAAAATAATAAGTTTGTATTCCTCTTGGATCGTGCAAGAGGATTACCAAAGTCAAGAGTTTTAGAAGGTTTAAATGTTCATTATATAATGAAGATTGAAACATTCATATATACACAATGTATGTAATGTGAACTTATAGTACTTATTATTGGAGAATATTTGTTATAACTCGAACAATTCCCAGTTCCGCTGATGTAATAATTTTTTAATTAAAAATCCAACAAACTTAGAAACTTGTGCTTTAAACTTTCACCATCACCACTATCAAAATCAATATATTATGCTATTGAATTCAGAATATTTAACTCTTGAACTCGAGTTGGACTTAGCGCTGGAAGTTCTAGCGATAGGTTGCTAGGCAAAGGAATATTATATAGCAGTTTCATATTCATTAGATAAGAGATTGTGAATTCGTTCTTAGAGAGGACAACGGGATTGGGACTATCAAGTGATCTTCATAATAATACACCAACCTTTCACTTCTCATATGAGGAATCATCCACATGAAGACCAGAAGACGGCATTCTAAGGCTATATAGAGCCCTTCTCCAAGAAATGAGCTATCTTGCTTAGCATAGGGGACTTGTCTCAGCAAAACCTTCCCTTTTCTTCTCTCTTCTTGACCACATCTCCCAGGCCTCAATGAATTTGCTCCATTTTTCTTAGTTTGGGAGTGGAGTTACCCTCGAGTGGTGTATGGATGGATGGATTTTGCTATGGAGTTAAAAGAGAGACACAAGCATCCTTATCTTATAGATGTGCTGAACAAGTCTACCTTCTTTTACAAAAACTGTGGAATACAGCGGCAGGGTACTTTATTCCAATATCTCCCCCCGAGAGTGAGTTAGACATTCCTATCCTTAAGGATAAAATAAGATCTTTTGCAAGGTAATGGAATTCAAGAAGGAAATTAGGGGATTTACAGAAGGTATGCAATCAGAGTTGGAGAAAGGAAGTGAAAGGAGGTAAAGGATCTGGGCAGCTGTGTGACAACACTACAGAGAAAGCAGCGCTTTCGTGTAACATGATATGGTCTCAACTCCCTTACGAGGTAGAACATTGGATTAAATACTACCTCGTGAACATTACAACTAATCAATCGAGAGTCTTCTATACGTTTAGAAACTTTCTGTTTATTCCCGAACGCACAAGAAAAGGTTGAATCTTTGGTTCTTAAAATATTTATTCAATCAAGTAGCATTCTTTTTTTCTTATCTTAAGGAGAGCGAAGAGGCCTTTCTAAGAAGGGATTGGGACCTATGAACAGAAAAATACAACAAAATTATGGAATGAAGAAGAATGAATGGGAGGCATTGGAGGAAGAACTGACGTTGACATAAAAAAAAGATTGTAATAACGAAAGGGACATGTGAAAATTTTGTCTTAGGTAGTGGAACAAGAAAGACATGGATCTATATTCAATATGCAATCAAATGATTTATCCCCAAAAAAGAGAATAAATTAAGCTCTTGCCTCGTTAGCCGCTTTTAAGCATTTACCACATGAGTTGTTGACCATCACCCGACCTCACATAGGAGGCCCCGCGCCGAGTGATTCTCCCAAGAAAAACTCTATATGTGATGTTCCGAAAATATAAACATGTGATTTAGTAAATTATAACCCATTGTGGGGTGCAAGGAAGGTAGAGCGTGGAGTATTTTCTTATTATGTACTTTTTTTGGCTAAGTCTTTTCTTTTTTCGGCTAGCTCTAGCCCTAGTAGATGTCCGAGTAGACTAGACTATAAGGGACAATATCCAAGGACCTGCTAAACCGATGATCTCCGTTGGGTAAGTCAACCAGCCATCATCTTATATTGCACGAGCATCGTCGTTCCCATCACTTACTTATCCTCAACTTCTAGTGGAGTGAAAGAGACTTATTTGTACTTTTTTTGAACACATTACTTCAAATCATATTTGTGCCAATTTCTCCATTAACATAATGCCTGTATCAATTAAACTTTCTCTCTCTCTCACTAGAACTACCCTCTGCAGCTCCATCTTCAGCAGTTGCTCAATCTTTCATTTCGAAAATCAAACTTGGATGTCATACGGTCAATAAGACAGATCCGAACTCTAGTGCTTTCAAGATGGTTTGATCGATAGTAAAGATATGGAAATAGCAGACTTCTAATAAGCATTAGCTCTCCCTGAAAAGATGGTAATCCAGCCACACCTTCCCATTCGGCTACTATGTTAGGACTTCACTCCTGTCACTAGCCCTAACTCGGGCCTCTTCTCCAATCAGAAGCCTAGAAGAAAGACTGTACAATCCAATAAGTAGATAGAGTATAAGAGAAGGTCCGAAACAAGGTTTTCTGAGACTGCCAATTGCAAGAGAAGAGAGAATGAAAGTTAGAAACTTCTAACTTCATTACCGGGTAGAATGCCTTCACCTAGAGATGACTTGCAAAACAAATTCTTTCTAGGTTTTTCTTGTGTTCCCGAAACAAACAGTCCATTTATTGATGGGCGAACAATGGGGATTGAAACTGAGCATGGTGGATTCACAATCCACTGCCTTGATCCACTTGGCTACATCCGTCCCTAACCTTTGCAAGAGTAGCATTTACGAAAATAAGGCTCCAAGTTGTAATCTAGAGGTAATGTTATACTTCATTCTTCGTCCTAGCTTCCTTCTTATTCTCACTATCATTTGATTGATGAATGCAATTAGAGTTGAATCGCTTTCCCTTACTATCCTGTTGGAAGGCTGGGGGGGGGGGGAGGGCTTGCACGTTTTGGAAAAATCATGCTTTGTATCTGAAGTTATTGACTCATGATCCTTAGTGAGGAAATGATCTATTTAGTTCGATTAACACTACTCTTATGCATGATGGAGTGATCCTTCCTTCGTATGAAAGCTGGTATCTCACTTTTGAAAGAGAGTCTCAACGTGGCGATGTAGACCTAGCTCCATAGCTGGGCTAGTCACTGGCTAGAGGGCGACCGACCTACCGGACCTGCTACTTTTGAATCATGATTCAACAACACCTACTTTAATGATAAGCTAACTGAAATCTTAATAGATGTTAAATGAAAACAAATATAACTTAAATTCATGTGTACATAATATCAATAACCAGAATTAAAATTAAATATATCATATTGGAAACAAAATATAAGTAGTTCCAAATCACTATTTATTAAATCAGTAGTCTCTTTAGTCTTTCAACCAATATCACTGATATGCCCAAAAATAACAAATTACTTTATCTTCTTGTGTTCCCGATATCTCTCCCACCCCAGCATCCCATTATAAAAAATATTAGCCATAAAATTGATAAATCTTACAATTTTATTGGATATTATTTTGAGCAATGTCATTTTTCCAAAATTTTAGCATGACTTCATTCATAGGGCATATCTTTGTGTTATATTTCAAAACAAAATTCTCTTATTGTGAAAGCAATTTTGTTTACAACAAAACAAAAAACCAATTCTCTCTAAAAAGACCTAAATTATAGTTATCCCAAGATAAAATTCAAACACTCACAAAGCCGAGAATAAAAACTAAAAAAAAACTAAAAAAATATTAACATAATGCTATCCATATTGTGGCAGATGATCAATTCACAATCCACAAAGAAGAATCAATATTTTCAGCTGCTGGATTCCCTTCTTTTATTACAATATATCCTTAATAATATGCCAAATATTAACAGTAGCAATAGGGTGATTGCTGGAATGGCAACAGACAAAGCAATCACTTTAGCAATTGGCTGACCCTCTGAGCTTCCTGCAACACTAGAATACATCAATTAGTACATAAAACACAAAGAGGAAAGTAAAGCTTTCTGTATGATACAAATTGAATTCAGATGTGTCAAATGGGCGGGTTGGACTTATATGGGCGGGTTATAATAGGCTAAGTCAATAAATGAACGCGTTATTCACCCGTCCGAAACTCATTTGGGTTGAGATGGCCTAAGTCAAGTTTGGTCTTTTGCATCTATAGGGTCACAGTTGTACCTACACCCACTTTGCGAATAAGTTTGCAAGCGTACCTACTTTACAATCAACTTCAAACTTATCGGGTCTAAAGTTAAAAAAAAAAATTTATTGAAAAAATTACATTTCAGATGCTCTTAAGGCCAAATAGGTCTGAAGTGTAATCAATGATTTCATGCACTTAAGGATAACAAGTCTGAAGTGAAAAATTACAATTCAAATACACTTAAGGCCAAAAGGTCTAAAGTGCAACAAACGTTTTGCTATACTTTAGGCCAATAAGTCTGTAGTAAAAATTGTACTTCAGATGCACTTAATTAAGGCCAAATAGATCAAAAGTGTAACCAATTATTTCGTGCACTTAAGGACAATAACTCTGAAGTGAAAAATTGCACTTCAGATGCACTTAAGGTCAAAAGGTCTAAAGTGCAACAAACGTTTTGCTACATTTAAGGCCAATAAGTCTGAAGTAAAAAATTGCATTTTAGATGCACTTAATGCTAAAAAGTTTGAAGTGCAACAAATATTTTCATTCACTCAGAGCTAATAAGTCAGAAGTGAAAATTGCCCTAAAAAAGAAATTTGTTCTTCGAATTATAACATTCCAATATACGATTTAATACATAAATCTACTCCAAATGAGCTCAAATTTGAAACATAACCTCCAAATATCATCAAGAACAAACTCCAATCTTCAATTTTTCAAAACAACAATAAATCTAATGAACTCATTTTGCAATTAAGAAAAATAAGAAGAAGAAACCATCAGCAATAGTAAAAAATAAAGTATCATAACAGGTCATCATTGTAAAACAACATAAACTACATTAAATATATTCACAACAACCATATAAAACTATTGTCACCCCAATAAAGAGAAGAAGAAGAAGAAAACATATACAAGGAGGAGGAGAAAGATGCCAGGACTTGTTTAAAAAGTGTGTACAAATTAAAAAAAATTAAAAAGTGGATATAAGTTAAATGGGGGCGACGAAATAGGTTACCCATGCAATTTTTACTAGTTTGGTTTAAAGTCCAACCCGTCCAACTTACTTTAGTTAATGTGTGTTGTTTAGTTATGAAATAACATATCGAAGAAAAAGAATTATTTAAAAATATTTTAGCGAAGTCACTGTTGAATCAATTAATTTGAGGTAAAAATTAGCCATACTTTAGGCAAGTTGAGATGGTTTGGTCAAGATAGGATTGGTTCAACACATGTGCAGGTCGATAACTGGCCCAACCTTTAACGGATTGGAGAGGTTAAATGGGTTGGTGCTCAAATTGCCTCCTCTATTGATTAATGACATTACGCTTCTTAGTAATTTTAATTTCAAATCCAGATAATTCCTGTAAGTAAACTTCTGATAATCCATATAACAATATAAATTGAACAAGGTTCTTTACCTAATTTAGGACGAGCAAAACAACGAATTTCTTTGCTGGTTGAGTAGTTATCAAATCCACATAACTCATATTTTGCTTCGCAAGCTGTACAATTCGGCACACTCCATGTCAAGCTCAAACCAAACATATCTGAATTCCTAAAATCAACCGATGCTATAGACAAATTTCTAGCAGTAACGTTACACCCAGGCATATATTTTGCATAATCTGCTGAGCCATCATAAAACGCTAATATATCAGTTGTGTCGTTGCTAAGGCAATCAACAACGTGTGATCTGAGGGTTAATGGATACTCTGATGGACAAATTAGGATAGTGTAATTCGTAATCAAATAAGGTTCGAAAGGAGAAGATGAAAGATTCAAGTTCATTAGTCGACGCGCAAGACAATTATCAGCGTCAAAGAGTTTAATTTCTGGATTGGAATATCTGATAGTTCGGACTAAAAATTCCCCAGAAAAAGGAAGATTAAGAACTGTATATCCTTGGCTATTGCATTTGAGATTAAAGCCAGGATAGCCACAATTTTGTGGATGTTGGTTTTCTAGGTAAAATGGGAATTTTATAGGAAATTTATTTTTATGACAATATGATTCTGAGCAATCATTTTTGGCATAGACAACAAAAACTAGCAAGAAAAGAATGAGCACCACTTTCAGAATATCCATCACACGTTTACAACAAAGTCTGTATGGAGAAATATATAGAGAGAGAGTGTGTTAATACAACCACCAAGTGCTGTGGTGGGAGAATCCAACCTCAACTTTTATGGAGCATCTCCAGGATTTAGATTGATCTATTAAAATTTTGATGTCCACACACATATCTATAATGCAACTATGAATTGAAAATAATGTATGTAGTCCTTTTCTTGAGCAATTCTAACGGCTGACTTTCCTCTTAGGACTTCTCAAAGTCAAAAATTTTTGAGGGTATAGAAGTTCTTTATATAATGGTTGTTGGATACTTCTCAAATACTATAGATTGGAAATGTTCATAGAGAATGATATGTGACACGAACTACTTAGTTTGGAGAACAATTTTGTTTTAACTCAAAGATAAATCCATTAATCTTTGATAATTCTTGCTTAGATTAATTTTCTCCTCTCTTGTAATTTTATACTAGTACTTAGTGATGTTAGGCCGATTCACCCTAATTTTTTCAATTATTAGCTAACAACAATATTTGGCCAGCAAGCCAGTCACTGAAAACATAAGAATCTTATATTTGAAATTTTATCTCTCGTAAGCTAGTACTACTGAAGAGTTTAGACAGCTTCTTAAACCAACATAACAAGTAACGCACTATTGGAATGGTGTATATATATATATATATATATATATATATAGTGTGAATGAGTCATAATTAATATACCAAAAATTATGGCAGCCACTAAATAATAAATAAGACAATAAAACAACAATAAAATGCCAGAATTTACGAGGTTCGACCAATTTTGCCTACTCCTCAGACACAACCAATATTTTATTCCACTCCAAAATTACAAGTGAAACAATCTAAAGAGACAAGATACAAATGCCTTAAGAAGATACGCAGGCAAATGAGAGGTGTATTATATCCTAAACATTAGCCTCCTTTTATAGGGAAAACCTCCCAACCACATATGCTCCTTCACCGTTGTGGGACTTTGCCATTCAACAAATCTCCACCTTGGCAAAAATTCATATCTTAAATTTTCTCTCAATAACAAATTTTGGTTGTGTCTTCATCTTCAATTTTCAGTGCTCAACAACGTTGATCTAATCTAAACAATGTTGAAACTTGACCGCAATCGCCACTTTTGTCAGCATATCAACAAGATTCACTGTAGTATGAATTGTATTCATTATGACTCCACCTTCTTCTATGATTACTCGTACGAAATGATACCGAATATCAATGTGCTTTGTCATCGCATTATAAACTTGGTTCTTCGCTAAGTGAATAGCATTTTGACTATCACAAAAAATTGTGATACTTTTTTGTCAAATACCAAGCTCCTTTAGCAACCCTTAAAGCCAAATTGCCTCCTTCAAAGCCTCTGTAATAGCCTAGTACTCTGCCTTTGTTGTAAACAAAGCAACTATTGACTGCAAAGTAGACTTCCAACTGACTAGTGCCTCTGTAAAAGTAAATACATAACCAGTAGTTGATCTTCGTTTGTCCAGATCACCCGCAAAATCTGAGTCACAATCTCCAACTACAGACTAATTGCCCTCCTGCTCAAAAACTAACCCAACATATACAGTATTATGAATATACCGTAGAATCCACTTCACAACTTGCAATGTTTCTTTCCTGGATTATGCATATATCTGCTAATAACTCTAACAACTTGTGAAATGTCAGGTCTCGTACAGACCACTGCATACATCAAGCTACCAACAACATTTGCATATGGTACCCTTAACATATACTCTCGTTCAGCTTCATCTTTTGGAGACATAGTAGTACTTAGCTTAAATGAGAAGCAAGTGGAATACTAACTGGCTTAGTCTTCTAATCTATGCCAAAACGTTGTAGTACTCTCTTCAAATATTTTTTATGAGATAAATAGAGTTTCTTTGAACGTATATCTCTTATTATCTCCATGCCAAGAAATTTCTTTGCCTCACCCAGATCTTTCATTTCGAACTCCTTCTTCAGTTTAATCTTCAACTTATTAATTTCTTCTGAATTCTTGAAAGTTATCAACATATCATCAATATATATGAGAAGCTATACAAAGGAACCATCTTTAAGCTTGCTCAAATACACACCATGATCATAGTTTCTTCTCTTATACCTTTGTTACAATGTTACTTGTCAAATCGCTTGTACCATTGTCTAGAAGATTGTTTTATCCATACAATGATTTTTTAAGTTTGCACATCATATTTTCCTTTCCAAAAACTTTAAATCCTTTTGGCTGAGTCATGTAGATTTCCTCCTCCAAGTTTCCATGTAAAACGCAATTTTTACATCCATCTGAACTAGTTCCAAATCCAATTGTGCTACCAAAGCAAACATAATTCTAATGGTGGAATATTTTACGACCAGAGAAAACACTTCATTATAATCAATTTTCTCGTTTTGAGCATATCCTTTGGCCACCAATCTTGCTTTGTAGCGAACATCTACTTGGTTAGAAAAATCCTTCCTTCTTTGCGTAAATCCATTCGCACCCAATTGCTTTCTTGCTTTGCGAGAGATTGGCCAATTTTCAAGTATGATTCTGATAAAGGGTATATATTTCATCATTCATTGAAATCCTCCACTTATCTTCTTTTGAAATTTGGACTGCGTTTTTATGAGTGGTAGGAATACCATCAGCTACAATTGAAGCTGCACAAGCCACCGTCTCTATGAGACGAACTGGTCTCTTTATTGTCTTTTTTAACTTGCTGGTTACTATTGATTCAAGTAGTTGTTGAGGTTCTTGAGTTGGAACCTCATCTCAACTGGCTCTTCTTGCAGTTACCTTATTTACTTGGAGAAGATTACTTAGTGTATGGATATTGTTGCTCTCTAGCAATGCAGGATCGAATGGTACCACAAGTACACGTTGATAATATTCCAATCTTCTTCTATAATAAAATCTAGTTTCTTTTCTTCAATGGCAAGATCTATACCTTATTGAAAAAAGGACATCTAGAACCTCGCTTTGCCATATCCCAAAATGTCCTGACCCGTCAAAAACTTTTATCGCAAATTTTGCATTTGACACAATTCTTGTCATAAGCGAAGATACCAACGATGACATATTATTGACACTTGATGTAGATTGTTTTTTTATTGTCTCCCATATTTTACACAAATATTATTAATAGCTGACGACACAAATCAAGATTATTTCCTTTCTGGTGTAGAAGATCAAACTAAGTTGCAACTACAGAGCATACTCAAATAGAACCTTGACTCAGTTACCAAGATAAATCTTTTCTGATGTGGAAGATCAGACTATTCTACAACCACAGAGCATACTTAGACAGTACCTTGGCTCTGATACCAATTGTTATGGAAGCCAAATGTATATAGTATGCATGAGTCACAACTAATATACATTTGGCTTCTGATACCAATTTGTTGAGTGCCAAAGTCCCACATTGGTGAATGAGCATATTTGGTTGGGAATTTTCCCTATAAAAGGAGGCCTAATGTTTAGGATTTAGAAACACCTATCATTTATCTTCTTATCTTCTTAAGGCATTTGTATCTTCTCTTTTTAGTATTATTTTACTTGTAATTTTGGAGTGAAATAAAATATTGGTTGTGTCCGAAAAAATAGGAAAAATTGGCCAAACCTCGTAAATTCTGGCGTTCCTTTTATTGTTGTCTTATTGTCTTATTTATTATTTAGTGGCTGCCATAACTTTTGGTATATTATTTGGGGCTCATTCACACTATATACATTTGACTTCCGCAATAATTGGTATCAAAGCCAAGGTACTGTGTAAGTATGGTCTTTGATTGCAGCATAGTCTGATCTTCCACATCAGAAAAGATTTATCTTTGTAACTGAGTCAAGGTTCTGTCTGAGTATACTCTGTGGTTGCAACTTAGTCTGATCTTTCACACTAGAAAGGAAATAATCTTGATTTGTGTCATAAGCTATTAAATAATATTTGTGTCAAAATAGGAGACAATAAATAAGAAGAATCCACATCAAGTGTCAATAATACGTCAACATTGAAATCTTCGTTTATGACAAGAATTGTGTCAAATAAAAAAAATTTGAGGTTGAAATTTGTGACGGGTCAGGACATTTTGGGATGTGGCAAGTCGAGGTTCTAGATGTTCTTTTTCAACAAGGGCTAGATCTTACCATGGAAGAAAGGAAACCAGATGTTATTGGAGAAGAAGATTGGAATATTATCAACCGTGTTGCTTGCGGTACCATTCGATCCTATCTTGCTAGAGAGTAGAAATATCCGTACACAAAGCAAACTTCTGCAACTAAATTATCGAAAACACTAGAGAAATTTTTTTTGAAGAAAAACAGTCAAAATAAATTGTACATAAAAAAGGGAGTGTTTCGGTTCACCAATGTTCCTGGTACCACAATGAATGAATATATCACCAGTTTCAATAAGTTGGTCATAGATTTGTAAAATATGGATGCAACTTTTGATGATGGTGACTTGGCCTTGATGTTGTTGGGGTCACTTTCTAATAAGTATGAGTACCTTGAAACTACTCTACTCCATGTAAATGACAAAATTTCTCTCAGAGAAGTTTGTTCGGCTTTGTACAGATATAAACAAAGGAAGGGAGAAAAAAAGAAGGGCGGAGAAGGGGAAGTACGAGTGAGGGTTTGTCCTCAAATTCAAGCGAGGATGTAGAAGGGAAGATCCAAGTCAAGATCAAGACCCAGCAAAGATGAATGTGTCTTTTGTCGAGAAAAGGGGCACTGGAAGAAAGACTGTCTGAAGTCGAAGAATAAGGCTAAACATAACAATGGAAAGGCTATTATGGATTTAAATGTAGCTGATTGTGATGATTCAGGCTTCTCATTAGTGACAACAGAGTCATTAACCTCATCACATATGGTTGATGGACTCGGCTAGTAGCTATCATATGCGTCCCGACAAGGATTGATTCATGGATTTTCAACAAGGAGAATATGGAGTCATCCACACAGCGGATAACAACCCTCATACCTTATATTTTATTGGTTCAATACGATTAAGGAACCATGATGAAATGATCGGAACATTAACAGATGTTTGATATGTACCGGGGTTGAAGAAGAATCTCATCTCTGTGGGAGCCCTAAAATCAAAATGGTTGAAAATCATTGCAGAAAATGGAGTGATGAGAATATGCTCTGGCGCACAAGTGGTAATGAATTCCAATCGGAAGAATAATAACATGTATCACTATCGTGGAAGTATAGTTATTGGGACAAAAACGGTGACATCCAGTAACGACAAAAAGGCAGAAGCAACTAGGCTATGACATATGCACTTGGGAAATGCTGGAGGAAAATCATTGAAAACTCTATCAGACCAAAATTTGTTAAAAGGAGTAAAGACTCGCAACTTGGAGTTTTGTGAGCATTATGTCAAACGTAAACAAACAAGGGCTAAATTTGGCACAGCTATCCAGAATACTAAAGGCATTTTGGATTATGTACACTTTGATGTTTGGGTCCTTACAAAACACCTTTATTAGGTGGGAAGCACTAATTTGTAATCTTTGTTTATGATTTTTCCCGAAGAGTGTGGGTGTATACAATTAAGAGGAAAGCTAAAGTTTTGGAAATTTTTCTTAAATGGAAGACAATGGTGGAGAATCAAACAGGCTGGGGGATCAAGTGTATTCGCATATACAATGGAGGTGAATACAAAAATGATAATTTTAATAAGGTCTGTGAAAATAATGGCATCGTCCGATATTTCATTGTCAGACATACATCATAGAAGAATGGAGTGGCAGAACGTCTTAATCGGACCTTGCTGGAGAAAGTACGGTGTATATTGTCTAATGCTGGCTTAAGAAATAAATTTTGGGCTAAGGAAATTATATATGCATGCCACCTCATTAATCGTCTACCATCTGCTACTATTGATGAAAAGACACGATTAAAAAAATGGTATAGAAAACCTAATGTAGATTATGACTATTTGCACGTGTTTGGCTCAACTACATATTAGCATGTGACAGAATCAAAATTAAATCCAAGGCCTAAAAAGGCTATTTTTATGGGGTTTACTTCTGGAGTCAAAGGATATCGCTTATGGTGTCCTATGACAATGAAAGTAATATTCAGCAGGGATGTTACCTTTGATGTATTTGTTATGGTAAATAAGGTAACAAATGAAGATACCAAACATGATGATGGTGCTTCTAAGCAGGTGGAATTTGAGGAACAATTTATGTTTCCTACACAAGAAGCAGAGGAGGAAACAAGTAAAGATCATCCTCTAGAAGAAGAGCCAGTTGTGAGGGAGGTTTCAACCAAGAACCTCAACAACAACTTGTATCAATAGCAACCAGCAAGCCAAAAATGACAATGAAGAAACCAGTTCATCTCATAAAGACAGTGGCTTGTGCAGCCTCAATTATAGCTGATGGTATTTCTACCACTTATAAGGACGTTGTCCTAAGTTCAGAAGGAGATAAGTGGAATATTGCCATGAATGATGAAATACAGTCCCTTCATCAGAAGCAAACATGGAAATTGGTCAATCTTCCGAAGGGCAAGAAAGCAATTGGGTGCAATTGGGTTTACGCATAGAAGGAAGGATTTCCTAACCAAGTAGATATTCGCTACAAAGCAAGATTGGTGGCCAAATGATATGATCAAAAGGAAGGAATTGATTACAAAGAAGTGTTTTCTCCAGCTATATAATATTCCTCCATTAGAATTATATTGGCTTTGGTAGCCCAGTTGGATTTGAAACTAGTTCAGATGGATGTAAAAACTGCATTTTTACATCGAAACTTGGAGGAGGAAATCTACATGACTCATACAGAAGGATTTAAAGTTGTTGGAGAGTAAAATATTGTGTGCAAAGTTGAAAAATCATTGTATAGATTAAAACAATCTTCTAGACAATGGTACAAGAGATTTGACAAGTTTATGTTGCAGCAAGGGTATAAGACAAGAAAATGCGATCATTGTGTGTGTATTTGCACAAGATTAAAGGTGGTTCCTTTGTATATATTCCCTTATATGTTGATGCTATTTTAATAGCTTCCAAGAATTTGGAAGAAATTGATAAGTTGAAGATTCAACTGAAGAAGGAGTTCGAGATGAAGGATCTGGGTGAGGCAAAGAAATTCTTTTGGCATAGAGATAATAAGAGATGGACATTCAAAGAAACAATGTTTATCTCAGAAAGTATATTTAAAGAGAGTACTACAGCGCTTTGGCATAGATAAGAATACTAATCCAGTTAGTACTCCACTTGCTTTCCATTTTAAGCTAAGTACTACTATGTCGCCAAAAGATGAAGCTGAACGAGAGTATATGTCAAGGGTACCATACGCAAATATTATTAGTAGCTTAATGTATGCAATGGTCTGTACCGATTGGTATTATTGCATGTCATTCTACTTTTGGTTTTATGTTTAGATAATTATTTGTTTGATTTATCCCGGATTTACTAACATTGTTTTGTTTTGTTTTGTTTTGTTTGTTGACTTTCTCTCTCTTTTTCTGAGCCGAGGGTCGGCCGGAAACAGCCTCTCTACCCTTTCGGGTAGGGGTAAGGCCTGTGTACGTATTACCCTCCCCAGACCCCACTTTGTGGGAACATACTGGGTAGTTGTTGTTGTTGTTGTTGTTGGTCTGTACGAGACCTGACATTTCACAAGTTGTTGGAGTGATTAGCATATATATACATAATCCAGGAAAGGAAAATTGCAAGATGTGAAGTGGATTCTAGGGTATATTCATAATATTGTAGATGTTGAGTTAGTTTTTGAGAAGGAAGGCAAGTCTGTAGTTGGATATTGTGAATCATATTTTGCAGGTTATTTTGACAAATGAAGATCAACTAATGATTATGTGTTTACTTTACAAAGGCACCAGTTAGTTGGAAATCTATTTTGCAGTCAACTGTTGCTTTGTCTATAATAAATGCAGAGTACATGGCTATTACAGAGGCTGTGGAGGAAGCAATTTGGCTTTAGGCGTTGCTAAAGCAGCTTGGTATTGGACAAAAAGTATCATAATTTTTTGTGATAGTCAAAATGATATTCAATTAGCGAAGAACCAATTTTATAATGCAAGGACGAAGCACATTGATATTTGGTATCATTTCGTACGAGAAATCATAGAAGAAGGTGGAGTCACAGTAAATAAAATTCACACTACAGTGAATCTTGCTAATATGCTAACAAAAATGGTAATTGTTGTCAAGTTTCAACATTGTTTGGCTTTGATCAACATTGTTGAGCACTGAAGATTGAAGATGAAGACACAACCAAAATATGTTATTGAGAGAAAATTGAAGATGTAGAATTTTGCCAAAGTCCCACATTGGTGAATGAGCATATTTGGCTGGGAAGTTTTTCCTATAAAAGGAGGCCTAATATTTAGAATTTAGACATACCTCTCATTTTCCTTCTTATCTTCTTAAGGCATTTGTATCTTCTCTCTTTAATATTATTTCACTTGTAATTTTGGGGTGGAATAAAATATTAGATATGTCCAAGGAAGTAGGCAAAATTGGTCGAATCTCATAAATTGTGGTGTTCCTTTTTCTTTTGTAATTAAGTAATTTTATTTACCAAAGGAAAATATATGTACAAGCAAAACAAAACCCATACAGTAGGACATCCCCAACTTTTTACATTCATCTTCTCTTCCTCCCTATCCCCTTAGTTACAAAATAGAGGAAAGAAATTCATCCTTCTCAATTTCCCCGAAAGTTTCCGATCACACTGTCCCCTGCAATGAACATCTTGTGTTATTAATCTTCTTAGAACTTGAACACTTCTCGACTTCTTTTGGAAGATTCTTAAGTTCCACTCTTTCCATAAGTAGCACACATCCTGTCATTGTTAATCTGTCGATTCCAGCTTTAGTACTACTCCTTTTGCATTCTTAACTGTCCATGCCAGTTCTTGATTCCATCCCATTGGCCCTCTGTTTATTTTCATCCATGTGAGCATTTTTTTTCTCGTAGGGAAGCACAGAAGTTCAATTTAAAAAATAGGTGCTCAATGGATTCATCGTGATTGTCACACAGAGGAAATTAGCTCAGTCATCACACCTCACTTTGCTAATCTATCTCTAGTATATACCTTCCCCAGTGCAGCCAATTGTAGTGTGAATATCCGTTTAGGATATCGTGGATTGTTGCATATTAGTCTCTTCCAACTCACCTTTGGATAATCTCCTCTAAGTTTGTTGTATATATTCTTGATTGAGAGGTGACTGGTCTTCAAGATGTCTTCATATAAGTATCCCGGCCCGCTTTCTCCAAGGTATCATTTACCTTCATCACTTTTTTAACCATCCAGGACGCTTGTGAAGGGTCACACCCCCAAATATGTTTACCCTTCACATAGTAGCTATGAACCTACTGTATCCATCCTTCTTTTGGCACAGGTTCTAGAAATGCTTGCATATTTATGGTATTCCTTTTATTGTTGTCTTATTGTCTTATTTATTATTTAGTGGTTGCCATAATTTTTGGTATATTAGTTATGATTCATTCACACTATATACATTTGACTTCCACGACATATAGACTCAACTTAGTAGATAAGACCCCAACAAAAATAGCTTCTTTTTCCTTATTCTTTTTTTTTTTCGGGACTATATGTTGCTAATCTAATGGTAATTGGACAAAATGTAAAATATAATTGGCCGCTGGATCAAATTGCATTCGCTAGGCAAAAAGAATAAAAATATGGATATAACACTCATATACAAAAATATACAATTTATTGGCTACTTGTTTTGGTGGAGCTTCTAAAATATAAATTTTTCTTAATATTTATGCCGCATAGCTTTCCCTTTTTTCGAATTTATGTGACACTCTTTCACGTTAAATCAATACTAAAAAGAATGATATCGTTCTATATTAGTAACAATTTAACTTTAAAAAGCTTGTTTTACCCTTTGTGATAAGATTTATATCCACATAAATATTCATAGCTCATTCAAATCACATGTTTCAAAAAAAAAAGTATTTCTTTCTTGAACTACGTATTCAATCAAATACTGTCACATAAAGTGGGCTGGATGAAATATATATTTAAGAAATAGAAACCGAAATTAGTAGCTAGTTAAGAATGAAGGAATTCAAATAGAGAGAACATGCCGGTCAGTGAGTACCTGGATTTCCTTATAGGTCTTACAAGTTATGCTAGAAATATCATACTACAATGCACTTTATCAACTTGTGTACATGTTCTTGCCAACTACTAGTTGACATTTATAATCTACTTTTGTTCTTTGTGTGAAGGCACACTATTACCATCATATATAACATCAAATAGTTGATATTATGTATTACTAATTTCTTTCCTTGTGTGTGGTAATACTATGTTCATCATTGTCACACCTTCTTTCGGCGCGCTTACCCCGAGGGATAAACGTACAAGGGAGTTTTTCCAATTTAAGTGACAATATTCGAAATGGGATTATTTATTTATTTCAGAGTCGCCACTTGGAATAAATTATGGTGTTCCAAGTCACCAATTTATTTAAATCCCAAATCGAGGAAATTTTCGACTTTCCAAATGAAGTCTGCGAACCAGAAATTCTAAGTAAGGAATTCTATTGACCCGAGGGAAGGTGTTAGGCATCCCCGGATCCCGTGGTTCTAGCACGGTCGCTTAAATTATTGTAATGGCTAAATATCTGATTTTAAAAAAAAATGTTCAATACTATAATGCAATTTTAAACATTTACCGCGTTTGGTTATTTTTAAGAAAGAAAAAAAAAATGAACATTGTTATTAAGGGGCCCCGCAATTTTATTTCTTCTATTTAGCTAGGCTCGTAACATTTTTATTTAAAAAAAAAAAGATAATCCTAAAGTGACTACATTTTTTCTTTTTAGTTTGTCTCTAAAAGAAAAGAAAAGTCCTAAACAATTACATGCTTAAAAGGCTACTCTATATTAGTAGAAAAGGTGTTCCCTTGAATGACAAATTTATTCTTCAAATTATAAAGCTAACTACAATTTGACAAAAACTAATAAAATAGAAAATAACAACAAATATTAATCAACAACTTGCTTTTCTATTTCATTTCAAAACTTCAACTTCCAATTCGAGCTTACATCAACACATGGTTTTTAGAATGTGTACCTGGTTTTGAAAGGAATGGGAAAATGGCAAATCAACGGGGCGGTGAAAATACAGCAACAACAACAGTAACAACCAGCAGTAGCTTCAACATCTCAATCCCGAAAATCCCAGCAATATGGAGAAAAACAAAACAAAACCAGTAAAAAATAGAAAAGAAAAATATATTCCAGATTTTCTCTTTGTTTTGGCTTTCTAGCTTTGAACTCTTTTCACTTCTCAAAAGAAACTCTCAAAAATTGTATTTTTTTCCGTGTATACTTCTGTATCCAGAGTGTATATCGAGTGTATACCACAGCAGGGAATTTTCTTTATTTTCTCTTCTCTTCCGATTTTTTCTCTCTTTTTTCTCTCACTTTTTTTCTCTCTAATCTTCTCTTCTATTTATAGGCAAGAATTTTGAAAATTTTCAGATCTTTTTATTAAAAAGAATATACTTTTTAATTTAAAGAAAATCCACTAATCCATGTTTTCCTCTCCATGTTTTCCTCTCCATGTTTTCTTCCTTTATTTCCTTGCCCCCACTACTTTATGTTATGTGATTATGATTATTTTTTGGCTAAAAATCTGAAATTTTCATTTTGGGCCAAGGGGTTTTGGGTTGGGTAAGGGTGCTTAGGATTGGGCTTGTAACTTAATTTGCAAGATGGCCCAATCCAAATTTTTTTCTATTTTGTTCTTCTCCATTATTCAACATCCTAAATAATAAAGCCCAAAAATACTAAGATTAATTTATAAAAACTAAAAATTATCTTGAAATACTAATTAACTCATAATAATAATTATCACACAAAATTAAACATTAATAAAAATAAAATTGCACGATTTGGACATTAAATGCTTAAAAAATGCAAAAATACATATTTTTTACGACTTTTCATTTCTGTAAAATAAACTTAATTGTAAACTTGAATTTTATATACATATGCAACATATTTTTTGTATATTTTATTTATTTAAACAAGCAAATATGCACAGATAAAAATGCAAATAATAAGAAAAATAACACAAAAATCACAAAAATCACGCACAACACAATACTATTTTATTTTTTTTTTTGAATTGTTTGGGAGTAATTCTCACGTAGGGCAAAAATCACGTGCTCACAGCTGCCCCTCTTTGCGCGGAAATATGAAGAGTTTTCGTGCAAAGATAATGAGCAAATACGAGCGATTTTTGCCCGTTTTGAGCACTCCGTGTGAAGCATTTTGAAAAGATCTTTACCGAGCCTTTGCTTCGGGAGGCCTCCTACATATCCTGGGTTAAACAGGAATCAGGTCAATGTAGTTCGGGAAGTTTTGGTAGGTGGGACTACCTTGAATTGACACTTTGCTGTTACTGTTGCTATCGTTGTTGCAGTTGTTGCTTACTGCTCACTGACCTCCTTATTACACCAAAAGGAGAAATTAAAGCTGAACTAGCTATGCTATCAAAACTATGATTTACAAGATTCCTATCTATGATTCTCTTGAAAACTTGATCTTGAATCTTAGCTGATTTGCTGTAGACCTCGATCTGAATCTTGATGCTCAACAAATTGTACGTTCTTGTTTATTTTCTGTAACATTGAGTGAAACAGAGTCGGCGGAGCTTGTTACTTCAATCATCTTCTGAGCAATCCGTGCCTTTGTTTACTCCAACATTTGAACTCTTTCTTTTGGTTCTTTTCTTCTTTTCTTCACTCTGGATTGATGTTCCATTTGTAGGTTATCTCGATCCTTGCATCCCGAGATCAAACCTATTTAGACAACAAAACAAACAAACGAACGAAATTTTTCTGCCCCAGTTTTGCTAGGAAAATTTCGTGAGTTAGTTGTGACACAGAGAGCGATTAAAAGACTCTTTGGTATTGGGTAAGAAAATCACAATTTCACAAATAAACGTTCCACGACTTTCTGGCCGGGATTTTGAAGAAGAGTTTCACGGCTTTCTGGTCGGAATTCAAACAATGTCTAACGGTTTTTTGGCCGCTAGACCCTCGGTTTTTGGCCGGGGTTAAAAGTAAATGGCTCTGCAGTTTTCTGACTGGGGAGATCCTCGGTTTTTGACCGGGGATAAAAGTTTCACGGCTTTCTAGCCGGAATTCAAACAATATCTAACGGTTTTTTGGCCGTCAGATCCTCGGTTTTTTGGCCGGGGTAAAAGTAAATAGCTCCGCAGTTTTCTGACTGGGGAGATCCTCGGTTTTCTGACCGGGGATAAAAGTTTCACGGCTTTCTGGCCGGAATTCAAACAATATCTAACGGCTTTTTGGCCGTCAGATCCTCGGTTTTTGGCCGGGGTAAAAGTAAATGGCTCCGCAGTTTTTGACTGGGGAGATCCTCGGTTTTCTGACCGGGGATAAAGTTTCACGGCTTTCTGGCCGGAAATGAAATCTTTTCTCTCGGTTCTTTTCTTCTTTTCTTCACTCTGGATTGATGTTCCATTTGTAGGTTATCTCGATCCTTGCATCCCGAGGTCAAACCTATTCAGACAACAAAACAAACAAACGAACGAAATTTTTCTGCCCCAGTTTTGCTAGGAAAATTTCGTGAGTTAGTTGTGACACAGAAAGTGATTAAAAAGACTCTTTGGAATTGGGTAAAAATCATGGTTTCACAAACGTTCAACGGCTTTCTGGCCGAAATTCAAACAATATCTAACGATTTTTGGCCGTCAGATCCTCGGTTTTTTGGCCGGGGTAAAAGTAAATGGCTCCGCAGTTTTTTTTTGACTGGGGAGATCCTCGGTTTTTCGACCGGGGATAAAAGTTTCACGGCTTTCTGGCCGGAATTCAAACAATATCTAACGGTTTTTGGCCGTCGGATCCTCGGTTTTTTGGCCGGGGTAAAAGTAAATGGCTCCGCAGTTTTTTGACTGGGGAGATCCTCGGTTTTCTGACCGGGATAAAAGTTTCACGGCTTTCTCGCCGGAATTCAAACAATATCTAACGGTTTTTTGGCCGTCGGATCCTCGGTTTTTTGGTCGGGGTAAAAGTAAATGGCTCCGCAGTTTTTTGACTGGGAGATCCTCGGTTTTCTGACCGGGGATAAAAGTTTCGCGGCTTTCGGTCGGAATTCAAACAATATCTAACGGTTTTTGGCCGTCGGATCCTCGGTTTTTTGGCGGGGTAAAAGTAAATGGCTCCGCAGTTTTTTTTGACTGGGGAGATCCTCGGTTTTCGACCGGGGATAAAAGTTTCACGGCTTTCTGGCGGAATTCAAACAATATCTAACGGTTTTTGGCCGTCGGATCCTCGGTTTTTTGGCCGGGTAAAAGTAAATGGCTCCGCGAGTTTTTTGATCGGGAGATCCTCGGTTTTCGACCGGGGATAAAATTTTCACGGCTTTCGTCGGAATTCAAAAATGGAAAGACCCTCGGTTTTCGACCGGGGTCCAAACGGATATTGGACTAACATGATTTGATTCTCTTTTTGGAGTTTTCATTTTCCTTTCTTTTATTCTTCCTTTTGGGTCTTCTTTTAGGTATTTTCTCTTTTTTTTTTTTTTTTGATCATCGACAAATGCATAAGATAAAGCTTTGGAAAAGAAACTTACCTTTTATGCGCTTTCCTTATTCCAAAGCCATTTCAATGCTTGAGTATTTCACTTCTTTGAGTTGTACCTTCTTCTTGCACAATTAAATAGACCTGCTTTCAACAAAGAACATTTTATTAGTTGAAAAAGTGGTTGACTTTGTGGCCTTGATTATCTTCATTGCTTGATCCTTGCCCCATTTCCATTGAGAACTTTGCTACCAATTATCTTTGGGGGTGACTTCTTTTCAAACTGACCGGGTTCATCCTCGGGATTCCACGAGGATTTTCTGTGTGGTTTCTGTCCTTCTGCCACATTCCGTTTCTTCTAAGACCTTAGACTTTGATTTCCATTTTCTTCCCAACATCGGTTCCTTTGGAAGCAATCGATCATTGCGATCAAATCGGGGAATGTATCAGTACACCACTGAGGCTGGTTTTTTTTTTTTTTAATCTTTTTTTTTCTTTTTTTTTCTTTTTTTTTTAACCAGACGGAGTCCCGTAAAACCGGTCCTGCCGCTTTTCTTTGTAATAGTTTCAGAATTAAAATTAAACCGAAAGGGATTCAAAGAATAACTATACAAAAAACAAGAAAATGAGTTTAAAGAGAAGCGCCCCTTTCGGGGAAAAGAAGGACTTATCTGGGATGCATGCTGACTTCAAATAAACATGACATGCTTCTTGGACTGGACGCCCGACCCACATAAACTTTCCAACTTCTTATGAACCCATTGATTCGCAATTTCAAAACCAGGGAACCTTGCCAAAATTCTTTTAGTGAAGGGACGTCTTCTTTTTGGTCGGTGGCGCCCTTTGCGGGTTTCCGCCAATCGATCCCTCTCATTTCTCTTCTCATTGTCGCCTGATAGTGCTCTTTGTGAGTTTTCACTAAACGGACTCTCTCATTTTTAGCCTCTCCAATCGCCATCGCCTTATGGTGCCCGAAGGTTTTCACCGATAAGACTCTCTCATTTTGTTTCTCTCAATTTAGGCTGTGTCAGATTTCCGTCAATGACATTTTCACTTCCTTGCTTTTGCCAATTGATCTGAAGGACTTGAACAAGTTTTTTGGATAAAAAGGAATTTGAATGGTATTACAACTCTAGAATCATCTTGACGGATTTAAACTGAACCGTCATATCATCTGCCCCAGTTTTAATTTTTTTTTTTTTTTTTTTTTTGGGAAATTGGGATTTTTGGCTTGGTGTGACTGAACCTCGGGGAGAGGTTGCCTACGTATCCTTTCGGAATCAAGTCAGAACGTAGTTCGGAGAAGTTTTGTTTTGTTTGTTTTTTTTTTTTTTTTTGATTTGGATTCCAAAGAGGGTAGCCAAAAAAAGGTAACCGGCTCAAAGGGTTTTACAAAGGATTCATAGTGTTTGGGGTAGTAAGAAAGAAAGCCTTCGTCATCTCAATTATACAAAAGCTAACGCCGCAGGAAGTTCTGACATAGTACCTTTATGCTGCATCTGTATTGACTGTTGTTTCAAGATCATTTCCGTCAATGTCTCCGAGATACAGTGTTCCTCTCAGTGATATTTTCTGGATGATGTATGGATACTTCCAATTAGGAGCGAATTTTTCCTTTTGTTTATTGGTAATGCGAGGGAATACGCCTTAACGCTGGTTGTTCTATTTCGAGATTCCTGGGCCACACTTTCTTGTTGCAAGCATGGGTCATTCTTTGTTGGGATAATTACTCGGGTATTCCCTGAATACAACACACCCTTTTGTATGGGAACCAATTTCCTTCAGTTATTCCAATTCATTGTTTCATTTCCTCAAAAATAAACTTTTGTGCATTTCAACTCTTGATTCATTATTCTGAAGTCTGACAGCATTTTAGGATCTAGGCATGAAGTCCGCAAGCATGTCATGTGATTTAAAGCTGCATGATTTGAACTAAAGAGAAGAGAAAAAGAAAACTAAACCAAAATCTGAAAGAAAAATAAAGAAAATAATAAAAGAAAAGGAAATGGACGATGAAATATTAATTTCATTTCTTGGAATCGAAAGGATAAAAACAGGGTTCACATTCGGAAATTTAAAGATAAAAACTAAAAGAAACATCCAATTTATACCCTGAAATAATTCTGGATGCAGGAAAGTGCGGCAGGACAAGTTTACTAGGCTTCCGCCTGATCGGAATGGCCTAGCCTTTCAGTTTGGAAGTTTAGTGTCTGATCCCGTCTCAACGGTGAAAGTCCCTTTCTCTGGCTCGACCATGCGGGTATCGCGGAGCTTTGCCTTATGTTTTCTTTCACCCTCTTCAGTCACGAAATCCTCATTATCTTCTTCTTAACGGTCCTTAAGCTTTTGTGGTACACGTCCAACAAACACTAGCTTATTCAGCCGTGGTGTCTTAATTGCCCCTCATGCCACATAGGCTTGCTTAGGTGCACCAATTTCCCTTTTTGGCTCTTCTTTTCCCCTTTATCAATTTTCTCTTTTTTTTTTTTTTTTTTTTGTGATGGTCGAATCTTATGTGGATTGCCTACGTATCATGTCCCCGCATGAATCAAACCGGGCGTAGTTCGGAAAATCGGGAATTGAGTAAATCAACTAATTCTTGAAAGAAATGCTTTAAAAGAAGGAAGGAAAATATATTTATATTTTCGCTTTTTTTTTTTTTTTTGACAGAAAGACTTCTAAAAATTATTTGCTTTTAAGTAAAAGAAAAGGAAAAAAATATATTTTTGTTTGAATTTTTTACTTATTGTCTCTTTTTCTAAGGAAGAAAGGAAATATTTTTTTTTTGGATTTTGGCTTCTCTTTTATTTTTATTTTTATTTTTTAGAAAAGTACTTCAAAAATGAAGGAAACCCATATTTTTTTTAATTTTGATTTTTATTGAGTTTTCTTTTTATTTCATGAAAAACAGTAGGAAGAACGAAACCATTTTTTTTTTCTTTGAATTTTCTAAGGAAAGATTTTAAAGAAGGAACTAAATGAACAATATTTTTTTTTTTGGGGGGTCGGAACCGATGAGGTTTTCCTACGTATCTCACTTCCGGTGAGAATCGGACCCGCGTAGTTCGGAAATAAAAGAACTAAATCATTTTAAGAAAAGAAAACAAACTATTTTTAAACAGCATTTCTAAAACAAATTATTTTCAAAGGAACTAAGAAAATTTATTTGGAATTTTTGCATTTTTCAAAATTATTTTCAAAGAAACTAAACTATTTTCGTAAAATTAAGAAAATTTATTTGCATTTTTCAAAATTTACTTTCAAAGAACTAACTATTTTCGTAAGAAAATTTATTTGGAAATTTTTTTTTTGCATTTTTTCAAAATTTATTTTCAAAGAACTAACTATTTTCCATGAAACTATTTTGGCTTTATACCCTGACGTTTTCCACTTCTTCCCCTCTTTTTAACAAACCGGTCGGCATGTAAGATCGAAACAAATAAATGCACACAGAAAGATGCAACAAGTTGGTCTTTTGTTTCAGGTACACCTGTCCTAGACAGGCCCAACCCTTGTGTTGAGCCTCCTAAGTCAAATATGCACATGATGCAAATAAACGTTCCTATCGGAGATCCGGTATAAGGTTTGGTTATTCTAAGTCATCATCATGTTGGAAAAAGTGTCTAGACTCGCTTTAACTCGAGCGGACAACTCGAGCCGAAGAGTGTCAGTGCACCGGTAGCATGGCTTTCCGGCTCAAACTCTCCGCCTAAACATGTGTGACTACAAAATCCTTCACCGGGTGCCAAGCACCACAGCTATCTTGAGAAAAACGGACTATGTCCAGCAAATGCCCGATATTATATTTCAACGAGACTCGGAAGAGAAAAATGGGTATCGGCACAATTTATATACAGTTCACAAAATATCAAAGCGGTAAAGCAACATTTAGCATATAAAATATAAACATGTAATAAAATCGGATAATAAATAAGCCAAATACAACAATTATTCAAAGCTCGAATTCTTAAAACCCTGAACCAGTGGTTCTGGGTTTGTGTCCCCAGCAGAGTCGCCAGAGCTGTCACACCTCCTTTTTTATTCAAACACGTACAAGGGAGTTTTTCCAATTTAAGTGACATATTCGAAATGAGATTATTTATTTATTTCAGAGTCGCCACTTGGAATAAATTATGGTGTCCCAAGTCACCAATTTATTTAAATCCCAAATCGAGGAAATTTTCGACTTTCCAAATGAAGTCTGCGAACCGGAAATTCTAAGTAAGGAATTCTGTTGACCCGAGGGAAGGTGTTAGGCATCCCCGGATCCCGTGGTTCTAGCACGGTCGTTTAAATTATTGTAATGGCTAAATATCTGATTTTAAAAAAAAATGTTCAATACTATAATGCAATTTTAAACATTTACCGCGTTTGGTTATTTTTAAGAAAGAAAAAAAAATGAACATTATTATTAAGGGGCCCCGCAATTTTATTTCTTCTATTTAGCTAGGCTCGTAACATTTTTATTTTAAAAAAAAAAAGATAATCCTAAAGTGACTGCATTTTTTCTATTTAGTTTGTCTCTAAAAGAAAAGAAAAGTCCTAAACAATTACATGCTTAAAAGGCTACTCTATATTAGTAGAAAAGGTGTTCCCTTGAATGACAAATTTATTCTTCAAATTATAAAGCTAACTACAATTTGACAAAAACTAATAAAATAGAAAATAACAACAAATATTAATCAACAACTTGCTTTTCTATTTCATTTCAAAACTTCAACTTCCAATTCGAGCTTACATCAACACATGGTTTTTAGAATGTGTACCTGGTTTTGAAAGGAATGGGAAAATGGCAAATCAACAGGGCGGTGAAAATACGGCAACAACAACAGTAACAACCAGCAGTAGCTTCAACATCTCAATCCCGAAAATCCCAGCAATATGGAGAAAAACAAAACAAAACCAGTAAAAAATAGAAAAGAAAAATATATTCCAGATTTTCTCTTTGTTTTGGCTTTCTAGCTTTGAACTCTTTTCACTTCTCAAAAGAAACTCTCAAAAATTGCATTTTTTTCCGTGTATACTTCTGTATCCAGAGTGTATATCGAGTGTATACCACAGCAGGGAATTTTCTTTATTTTCTCTTCTCTTCCGATTTTTTCTCTCTTTTTTCTCTCACTTTTTTTCTCTCTAATCTTCTCTTCTATTTATAGGCAAGAATTTTGAAAATTTTCAGATCTTTTTATTAAAAAGAATATACTTTTTAATTTAAAGAAAACCCACTAATCCATGTTTTCCTCTCCATGTTTTCTTCCTTTATTTCCTTGCCCCCACTACTTTATGTTATGTGATTATGATTATTTTTTGGCTAAAAATCTGAAATTTTCATTTTGGGCCAAGGGGTTTTGGGTTGGGTAAGGGTGCTTAGGATTGGGCTTGTAACTTAATTTGCAAGATGGCCCAATCCAAATTTTTTTCTATTTTGTTCTTCTCCATTATTCAACATCCTAAATAATAAAGCCCAAAAATACTAAGATTAATTTATAAAAACTAAAAATTATCTTGAAATACTAATTAACTCATAATAATAATTATCACACAAAATTAAACATTAATAAAAATAAAATTGCACGATTTGGACATTAAATGCTTAAAAAATGCAAAAATACATATTTTTTATGACTTTTCATTTCTGTAAAATAAACTTAATTGTAAACTTGAATTTTATATACATATGCAACATATTTTTTGTATATTTTATTTATTTAAACAAGCAAATATGCACGGATAAAAATGCAAATAATAACAAAAATAACACAAAAGTCACGCACAACACAATACTATTTTATTTTATTTTTTGAATAGTTTGGGAGTAATTCTCACGTAGGGCAAAAATCACGTGCTCACAATCATCATATATATACATCCACTGATTGGGCGAGCCAATCAGGGGCGAAGCCACACTTAAGTTAGGGTGGTCAATTGATCATCCTTTATCGGGAAATTACACTGTATAGTATAAATAAAATATTCCGTTTTAGAGGTACAAAACATATATTGAACCCCTTTTGTTAATTTTTTTTATTTTACTTATTTTAAGTTTGAACAACCTTCAGAAAATTCCTGGCTTCGCTATTGCAGCCAATCATATCAACACCGTATTTTTGTATAGCGTGTCGCATGCATCTCGACCGATTGTGTCGATTAATGTGGCAAAAATAATAACTTTGAACTTCTATATTTAACCTTCTTATAAGCATTTGTTTCGAATGATAAAGAGAATAACAGTAGAAAACAAGGAGTTGTTATCAAACGTTGAAGACCTAAAATAAATGGATAAAATTGTTCCATCTCTCATCACTTAAGAATTTCGATAAGGTGATCACACAGTATGATGGATAAAATTAGGTGTCTGAGGTCTTTGGTTCTAGTCTCACCCCTCATGCATGCATTTACACCAATATTTTCATGTGCTTAACTCAAGAAAAAAGAATCTGACTCTCACATGAGGAAGGTGCAGGTTGACTTCATACATTCAAGAACTTGAAAATGAAATGGAAAAATTGGGAAACAAAAAAATAAAATAATAATGATGTTTAGGCTTGTTTTTTTTTATTACTATCTCGCCAATACCAATGGTGAATCATTAACGATGTAATTTTTATAATTTCTCAGAGATATGATGTTTGGCTAAAATTTTATGTTGTTGCAAGTAATTTGCTTGTATTATGCTTCGATCTTGTTATCTTTGGTGTGAATATTTGTGGCTCGGACTTAATTAATAATATTAATTTATATGTGTAGGAGTCAATTGGAAGGGATTTGGAAAGCTTGCATGCAAATTAAAGTGAATTTAGAGGAAGTATGACGTTGGTGCCTAGGTTTGCACCAGACACCAACCAAAACGCCAAGGGTAGCAGAGCACAAAAGTGGAAAAGTTTTGATGTCCAGGTTCATGTGCCAGGCACAAAGCGAGACGCCCAAGGGCGAATTTATTCCTAATTCGGCTACGACTTAGTAGTTCGACCCTGCACGCCCCCAACATGTATAAAAGAGATTCTGAACCTATTACTTATAGAGAGACATTATTAACGAGACAAGAAGGCTACGAGACACTTGGAAGGATCGAATTAGAAGAGCTTTCTCTTCTGTTCTTCCCTAATATGTATTTTAATGCTTTCAATTATTATCATGATTGTTAGTATGGTTATGAGCAACTAAACTTTCCCATCTAGGGTTTGAAGTAACCTATTGGAGGATGATTTTCTCCTTCCTTTAATACAAATTTACCTGTGACTTTTCTATACTTGTTCAACTATGTGTTCATTATTGTTGATTGAAGAGTTCTAAATTAACTGTGCCTATTTAGTATGTACTGCTACAGAGAGAGTACGCATTTAGGTGGTTTTCTAACAACACCACTTCTAACGTATTTGAGAGATCAATACGGGGTTTAAAAAGTGGGGATTAGAGATAACGAAACCTTGATCCAATCATAGCGAGCGGTGAATTAGTGCCAGCTAGCGTAGTTCGAGAGAATACGTCTAGTAAATTGTGGTAGTTTCTCGAGCGAGAGCTACGGCACCCAAAGTACTCACGATCGATAGAGAATACTTAGGCGAAATTGTGGGAAACATCGTGTAGGAGATTCCGACAATAAGGGAAATCATAACCCTACACTTTCCCAATTTTGTTTCCAACCCTTACTATCTTTAATTGTTAATTTACTACTTTAATTTGTTAGTTAATTATTTTGAAGTAAGAATCTTAATATTTATAAGTTAGGAATTGTTTGAGCTTTTCTTCTGGGTAATAGTGAACAGTTATAGCTAAACCTTTGTTCTTTGTAGGATTTAACTCCGGACTCTTACACCGAATTATATTTGTAACAACCACTTATTCTTTTTAGGACTAGAATTGGACGTGATCAAAATACTATCAAACATGCACAGATGTGCACTAATTTAACGAAATTGAGTTTTCAGCTATCAAAAATGCCTTGACTAAATTATTTTTGCTAATCGCTTTCTATGATTGAGAATATAATGTTTTGAATTGTGTCGAAAAAATAGAATGGCCATTAACCCTTCACCTTCATGAAAGTTCATTTGGATTATTTTTAGCAAAATGCATACGTTTCATGACACTGAAGTCATCGAGAGAAATTAAAACTAATGCATCCCACATGTTGTAATCGTAAATATTGAGAGAAGGAAAAAAAGTGAGAACAGTCGTCTCATCTTTACGAATCCAAAAATCCAACTAATTTAGTGGGGAAAAGAAAAACAAAAAAAAAAGGAGTCCATATTAAATTAGCACTTTTTAAAGTTGAAATAATCGTCTCATCTGGACTAATCCAAAAAATTTATGACGAATGGCTGCTTATTTTTTCTAAGACGCCAAATATATTTTGGAACAAATTAAGTCTGTACCGACATAGATGTTTACCAAACCAATCAATTTAATCTTAGCATTTAAAAATAAAATGAAAATGCATATCATTAATCATGTTTAAGTGATAAATAATGCATATACAATTGTCTTGAATTCAAAGATTTTGTTACGTATATATACATTTGTCTTGAATTCAGTAATTTTTTATATACCGTGTTTAGGTAAATTCTTATACTTTTCCGCGTTAAGCGAACACAATCAGTTATCTTCTTTTGTAGTTTATATGAGTTTCAAAAATTAGAATGCAGGAGCTATAGATGTCTTTTTTTTTTTTTTTTCTAGATAACGTTGTTTATATATTTGGGTATAGACGCATTATTTTGTTTTTTCAGTTTTAGATTAACCATATAATTTTAACATAAATTGAAAAGTTTTTAGGAAATATAATGTGCGTGCTTTCTCTAGTTCTAAGCTAAAAATATAAGGGATTTTCTTTTCAATTGTGAAAACCACTCCAATAAATTAAAACTATGGTGAAATATTATTGACTTGCCCAAAATGATGACATATGAAATAATTAATGATCATGATTATATATGGAAAATATAAATTAAAACATAATATCAACGTAGTAGATATTATGTTGATATATTATCATAATAGCATGCCTTGTTCTCATAAGGAATTAAAGAAAAATAAACGATAATGTCAACTAGTAGATGATAAGAACAAAAATTGACCAAGTACATTGTTATTTGATATTCTAGCAAAACCTTAAGACTTATTAGGAAATCCAGGTATTAACTGACTGGCATGCTCTCTCTATTTTCGTTTTTCAGTATTGAAATTCCCAACTTAATTAGTTTTCAGAAGCATGACTCCTCGTGAAATAACTATTCTAGTTCTATTAGTTACTATATGTCTTCTTGTACCTTCAATCTTCTGTTTAATCTGTTTAGCATGTCGCATGCATCTTGAAGCTATTCGCCGGCGCCGTCTCCGGGTTTTCGTGGCAACATCTCCGTCGCCTCAGGTTTCCTCCGTCACAATTTCTCTAAATACTTCCGGCCTCGATGACTGCACCATTCAGTCATACCCAAAGGTAAGCAGAACTAGCTAGGGCACACTATTAATCTGTAGCTTAATAGAAAAATTCGTCACTAATTTCAATTAGAGATTGATTATCAAGATATTCTATTAGCTACAGTGATTTAACGACGAAGTTCGTAGCTAATTTTAGTTTTTTTTTTTTTTTTTTGAATTTGCGTTTTGTAGGTAGTGCTTGGTGAAAGTAGACGACTTCCGGGGATTAACGCGCTGATTTGCCCAATATGTCTAGCTGAGTACAGTGGTGGAGAGTCAGTGAGGCTTATACCTTTGTGTGAACATAGCTTCCACGCCGACTGTGTTGATGAGTGGTTGAAGATAAAGGCTACCTGCCCTCTTTGCCGAAATTCTCCACTTCTTTTAGCAAACGATACGCTTCACCAAATTAGCGCCGAGGCTGCAATGTGTTAGATTGATTTTCCTTTCATATTTGAATTTTACTTTTGCTTCAACGAAGGAAAATAATTTCTTACTAAAAGAAAAATATTGATCTCTTTCATATTTAACAGATTTTTTTCTTGGAGAATAAGTTTTGCACTTTTGTAAATTAAGCATTTTTACTTCACAAAAAAAAAAAATCAGTAGCATCCACAATGTAGTAATCAATATAAGAGTCATATTCAGGGGTAAATTTTTCTTTCTATAGTTTTTTATATTTTCTTTATATTAATTTTCATGTGTAGGTCAGTTGATCAAATTAACCATATTGAACTATTTTAATATATTTCTTTTTGTCATAGTATCATTTATTGTCGTTAAGGTTTATTTTGATAGTTTTTTCATAACGCCTTATTATTTTCGACCCCACAAAATAGAGTAATTGAAATTTCAACATTTTACCCCAGATCTCTTAGTTCAAGCATAGAAATGAAAATGATAAGAGGCACTTCTCCTTAAGAAGCTTATAGCCCGTTTGGCCAAACTCCGAAAATCAGCTTACTTTATGAAGTATTTTTTTTCTAAAGTGATTTTCTCAAAAGTACTTTTGGTGAGAAGCAGTTTGTGTTTGGTTAATTAGTTTGAAAAGTATTTTTGAGCAGTAATTAGTATTTGACCAAGCTTTAAAAAACTATCGTCAAATCACGCCTTAAGAATTAGATTCCAAGCTATGGAATGTGATACTCATCAATCTTACTAACAACTGAACTTAATTATAATGAACAAGTCGAAAAGTAACTAACAACCTAAGTACACTAACTTCATGTATTAACCAAACACGAGTATTGTTAAAGTATATATATATATATATATATATATATATATATATATTAGTTGTTTGCCAACATACAAATGCCAAGTGTGCGTTATATTAGACAAACGAATGCCATATTATAACCACAAAAAATACAACCGAAAGTGATAACATGACATCCCAATGTCTCTCTTGAGATAAATAAAATGTGTTAAGCCGTCTCAGAAATCTAGATTTTATATTTTATATGATGGTTTTAACGGGTTATGGGTTAATGAATTGTTTGTATATGGTTATTTATTAATTTAGTGGATTTTCGTCTGATCGAGGGTATTTTTAAAAAAAATTATTAATTGTAAGAATAGATATGTCCCAATAGTATAACATATAGTAACTGTAAACAATATACCAAAGTAGAGGGATATTTGATTTTTTCCCATAATTAAAGCATAATACTAACTTCTATCAACTTAGTAGATATTATGATGATAATATATAGCATGCCTTCTTCACACAAGGAAATGATAATGTCAACTAGTAGATGACAAGTACACAAATTGACCAAGTGCATATACAGTTATATGATAATATTCTATCAAAACCTTAGACTTATTAGGAAATCCAGATATTAATTGATTCGAATTCTCTCTTTATTAACATTGTCGTTCCACAAGCATGTCTCCTCATCAAGTAATGGTACTAGCCCTATTAGTTACAACATGCCTGGTTGTGGCATCCATCTTTTATTTAATCTGTATAGCATGTCGCTTGCATCACGAAGCTATTCGCCGGCGCGTCGCCAGGTTTTTGACCGGGGCATCATCGCCGTCGTCTCAGGTTTCCTCCGTGATAATTTCTATACCTACTTCTGGCCTTGATGAATGCACGATTCAATCATACCCAAAGGTAAGCCGAAGGCAGCTTCAGGACGGATTCTATGAGTTCAACTCAACAAGATTATTTTTAGTGCGAACTATATATAAATTAAAATAAAATCGCACTCATTGTGAACTTATCGTCTTTCGATTTTAACTTTGGCTTTTGTAGGTAGTCCTTGGTGAAAGCCGACGGCTTCCAGGGCTTAACGCGGTAACTTCCCCTAGGGGTGGCAAATGGGTGGGTTGGGCTGAATTTGGGCGGGTCAAGATGGGTTAGTCAATAAATGGGTCATTGCCCAACCCAGCCCAAAGTGAATTTGGGTTAAGATGGGCCGGGTCAAGATGGGCTAAACAATGGGTCATAACCCAACCCGCCCAACATGACCCATATTTTAGAATCATGCTCATCTTGCATAAAAAATTTTTAGGGGGTTTGCGCCCGGGGTGGGGATGGGGGAGGAGGGGGCATGGGAGGGGTACGGGTAGGGGTAGAGGTAGGAGGTGTAGAAAAATAAAATAATAGAAAATTAAAAATACAACAAAAAATGAATTTTTAGGGATTTTGCGTGGCGGGGAAGGGGTAGGGGCAGGGGCTAGGGGGTAGGGAGTATGGTTGGGTGGTAGAAAAATTGAAAAATAAAAAATAGAAATTTCAAAATAAAAATAAAAAATAAATTTTTTTAGGGGTTTGGCACCGGGGGTAAGATGTGTGTCGGGGGTATTGGTAGGGTGGGGTGGGGTGTGGTGAGGTGGGGTGGCAGAAAAACTCGAAAATAAAAAATAGGAATTTAAAAATAAAAATAAAAACTAAATTTTTTTAGGGGGTTTACGCCGGGGGGTGGTTAGGTGGTGGGTATGGTGGGGTGGGGTGGATGGCAGAAAAACTAAAAAATAAAAAATAAAAATCTAAAAATAAAAATAAAAATAAAAAGTAAAATTTTTTTAAGGGGTTTGCACGTGTGGTAGGTTAGGGGTAGGGGTATGGGGGGAGGGTAGTGTTAGGGTGGGTGACGTAGAAAATAAAATAATTAAAAATTAAAAATACAACAAAAAAACTGAATCTTTTATAGGGGTTTTGCGCGGGGTGGGGGTGCAGGGTATGAGGTGGGATGGGGTGGGGTAGGTAAGTGAGTGGCGTAGAAAAAACAATGAACAGAAAATTAAAAATAAAAAAAATTGGAGCAACTAAGTAATTTCTAGATAAGTTAGGTTGAGATACTTTGTTTGGGGTGAGTTTCATGGGTTGTATTTGGGCTGTTAAATGGGTCAGAATGGGCTATAAAAAATAATGGGTTAACTTGGACTCAACCCAAATTGACCCATGAGCTAAAATGGTTGTAGCCCAACCCATTAATCTCTGGGCTAGTTGGGCGGGTTAGATGGGTTTGGGCTCAAATTGCCACCCCTAACTTGCCCGATATGTCTAGTTGAGTACAGTGGTGGAGAGTCAGTGAGGTTCATACCTTTGTGTGAACATAGCTTCCATGCCGACTGTGTTGATGAGTGGTTGAAGATAAAGGCCACCTGCCCTCTTTGCCGAAATTCTCCACATCTTTAGATTGTGTTAATACTGAACTGTTACCTCATTCTTTTGGTAGCTACTATAGCAATAAAACCATGAATTTCATTGTTCTCACTGAGATCAAAAGGGGAAATACCTTATACTATAGCAACACATAAACGCATACTAGAGATTTTTCATAACATCTGTAATCATCAATGCTCAATACTGAATATAAAGTCGATCGGATTTGATAACTGCATCAGGTCTCCAATGTGAGACCGAACAATGTTTTCAAGGTGAAGACTGAAAAATGTAAGCAAGGGAAGTCGGCCAAAATGGATCCGTAACTGAGATTTTTAACTCTTTTGAGATTGAGATGCTTGAATTCCTTATAATCTGTCATGAGATAGAACAGCAACAAAATATTCTCTTCTGATTAAGGTATACCAAATATCAAAGGAAACTTCCTGGTGGAGCAGCAACTGTTAGTAGTATTTGCTCCAAGTACTTATCACAAAAGATAAAAGATACATCATGCTTGAAATGAATTCTAATCATATACCACTACATTGTCGAAATCCTGAATGAACTGAAACTATAGTGGTCATCTGTAAAACATAACTCTTGTACATTTCTCTGGAAAATGATTTCCAAAGGTAACACTAGTAAACCTAAATTCTAAAAAGACTTGCCAACTTCAATGAGGTTACAATATGTCGATCCTACAAGCGGAACAAAATCTACACAACTTTTCTCCTACCAATCACCTTTGAAGAGGGTTACTGCGGCTAAAGCACCACTTCACATCTTACATTCAATAACTGAAAGTTAAGGACCGAGATGTGACCATTTACCAGCAAAATTTGTAGAGCTAGTGCACGAGAGCCCCCATTCTAAAGTCAGGATAAGAACGACCAGCAACACGCCAGCCCTTGCCACTGTTTCTTGCATCACCACTTCTCAGTCTTCTTTCTGCTTAATATTCAAGGGGTGTAAAATCAGCATCTTTCAACGAAAATTCTTTCGAGAAAAAGAACCTCCAAAATAATGTTGAGAAGTATAATGCACTGACAAACTTTAGAAATGTTTCACCAAAAAAGGTTTACCGAAATAGGCAGGGAATACAAAGTACTCCAATTAGTCAGAGCATCATTTGTCGCCGCACAAATACAATCTACTCCCACGGCCTTCATTCATTTGATCTAATTCATATGTGGCTATTTGAAAAATATAAAAGCAACTATAGAGAGGAAAAAACTATAGGATTTGTTTTAATAATTAAACTCAAATAATTATTTTGTAAGTGCTTCAGCTTCTATTCCGTGTCCATGCTGCAATTTTTTGTGTCTTATTGGCAAGAAGGCAGCATCCAATTTACATTTCATTCACCATAGGCATCTTTTGCCTCAGACGACATTTCAAAGTATTCATGAATGGCTTAAAGTATATCAAAATACATGCAAAGGTCAATAATGCCACTAAAACAAGCTAGAGAAACTGGGCTCTAATGGCACATGGAGAAGCAGACTTGAAAAAAATTTAATAAGCAAAAACCAGCTAAACACAAAGCAAAATACTATGATTCGAATGAACTTCTCCAAAGCATGAGTTTGAGGTATCCTTAGAACCAACTAAAATATTACCTCTGATAATGCGGTGAAGATGATCGATCAGGAGAAGACCGTTGCACAGAGACTGCATGAAATCTCTGTTCCTCAAATGCTCCCCTTAGTTGACTTCCACCGCCTGGCTGGACTTGTTCGTTTACACCTGAGAACCCTACTGGACCCACAGATCCGAACTCAAGCTGTTCTCCATGTGAATTGTAAGTAGAATTATGGTCAAACGGATAAAACATTACAACAGGAGGGACACCAGGTCCATTTGAAGACATTGCACTTGGGTTCATTGACGTTAAAGGATACATGCCATGCACCATACTGGGAAGCACACTTGGGCTTGAGTTTGCATGCAATGGACCATTTTGAGACGGATATGAAGGGAAGGAATCGTGTCTATGAGAGCTCCATGATCTGTCAGTTCGGCTCTCACTGGACGCTGGTCGATCCAATCTTGAGTTTAATTTCTCAGATTGGCTGCGGTTGTAGTTGCGCCAACCGGCACGGGATTTCGAATTCGCATTCCAGTTACCCTCTCTGTCACCATAGTTATCATTTCTGTCATGGTTGTAATTCCCCCTTCTTGTACCGGAAGAGTGACGATCCCTGACCGAAGCCTTCTGAAGTAACAGTCAAATTGCAAAGATAAAATACCCATTAGAAATGACACTACCACTCATCTTAGTAAAAAGGACCTTATACAGCAAAATAGAAGAGTAATCACTGAAGAGACATGAGATCCAGTTTCACCAACTAGAGAGACCAGGCCAGGGTAATGTGTCTGAGATTCATGGACATAGAATAGGCAAACGGCTCATTGGACCCCTCAGCATACATTGAAAAACATGGTAAAGCAAAGCGGAGTGAGTCTTCACTTAGAAAAATATACTCTCTTAAAACTCGGGACAAGCATAGCCTTTTTTTTTTAAATTAAGTAAACTAGGGACAATGTTTAAATTATTGTTTCGACATTGAGATGCTTATTTTGATCTAAAGTCGATCTCGAGGATCCGAAGAAGAAAAAGGCTAATACAGACAAGTGAAGACAAAGATGTGCAAGAATTCTGCATGCATTTTATATAATAATGTAGCCCTGTACCTGTCTCCAACCACACATTCTAGGATCAAACATACAATGGAATAGAGCAATATCAATCAACAAACAGGAATTTTGAGCAGATTTCTTACTGGATTTGGCAAGTATGTCCCAGTCCCGCTACGATATCTTGGCATCTCGGCTACATAATGTTGAAGCATATTGGGAGGTCTATTTGAAACAGATTGTAGCGGTGAAATGGGTAATATACGAGGACCACAGCTCATCAACTGAGTAAAAAGGTTCATGCTCGCTGACATCGGTCTTCCAGGACCATCCCACGGGAAATGGCCTTGTAAGTATGCAGGCGGTACCATAACAGGAGAAGGATGAACAAGAGGCCCAGGCCTTGGATCTTGGCAAAACCGTCCATACTGTAAATTTTGCCAATGACTAGCAAAGTCACTGTTAAGTATATCAGACTTATGTTTATTATTTTCATTTTCAGTGTGAAGTCCCTCAGAAGGATCAAGGTTCTGGCCTAAATCACGATTAGCAAAGCATTCTTCTCTTCCGAAGTGGTCGGTTGATACATCAGGAGTTCCAGACTCAGGTGGAATATTATATACTGGAAGCATTGTAAGAAAGGGAACTGGTGGCCCGGTGGGATAAAATGCAATAACCCCAGAATTATCCGTCATTCTTTGCTGAGAACCAGGCCTTATGAGCATTGGTGCAATGGGCACTGTTGGGTCAGATCCACTTGTCTGAGCACCTTCAAATTCAGGCATATGTTGCCTTGCAATGTGCATGGAAATAATGCCCTTGCTCTCAGACATTTCGGTACCCAAGTTTGATACAGAGTTCCAATCCTGATCATCCTCCATGGCTTGGTTAGATTTATGGTCAGACATCATCTTAACTTTTCTGTAACCAGTAGTTGGCTCAGCAGCACCTGTTTTATTTCCCCGTCTTCCCCTTGTTGACTTTGTACTTTTAGTAGAAGACCCATCCCAAGAACTCTCAGAAGAGGTTTTGCTGTGAGCAGCGGATGAGAACCTTGAACTTGCCAATCTTTCTTCAGCATAAACATCGCTCATTCTTATGTTATCCTGAAACTGAATATCATCAGAATGTTCTTCCTCTATTGGCCCACGTTTTTCCTTTGTATGCTTCTGCTGAGCTCTATTACTGGAGCCAGTCACCCAAGATGAAGGAACAAAACTAGAACCTGACTCGACTGCATGTGTTTTATCATCAGATTGAGGTGTTTCATAATTTCCATTTTGTGGGTCAAATTCAACGTTAGAACCTGTATCTGGCTCCTGCCAGAAATCTTTGATTGCCTCGCCTGAGTTTATGTCCGTAGAACTAAAATTTTCACTATTCCGGTCAATTGAATCTTCAGAAGCTGGACTCAACCCAAGGCCTGGTAAGTAATGATTTAAGTGGGGCGAAATCATACCATGAGGAAATTGCACATTGGAAAATGCAGGAGGAAAATTAGTGGGAACCAATCCTGGAGTATTTCGTTGATTATATCCCATAGAAGCCAGAATGGAAGGCGAGATAGGGAAAGGAAGTTGGGCTGCAGCCCAATTAAATGGCAAGTGAACCTGACCATTAAAACCATGGACCGAAGTAGATGCCATCAGATTCACAAGATCTTGCTCATCCTGATGCATCATCCCCTGCGTACTACAAAGCTCTTCATTTGGAGCATCTAATCCTGCATCTCGGCTAAAGCTATTTGATCTACTGTTGGAGTCAGCAAAGGCTTCGAGACTTTGATGAGATGGAAAATGTCTTATCGATGAAGTGTCAGATCGACCATTCTGGCTTGCTAAATTTTCAGATCCTTGATTCTTCCTCCAGTTACTGCTGTCCTGCCTCAATGAAGTAGGTTGCATTTTTGCAGTCTCCTGAGCTATTCCATGCCTTCCTTGAGTAGTAGTAACTTCACCATACGTGTCAGTCAGCTCAGGACTAGACCGTGTTCTAGAAAAAACAAACCTACCCTGTGTATCAATTCCTATTTGATCAGATTTCAAATTTCTCTCCTTTTTCTTTCGATCAGACACCCTTGAGGTGCTCAAATTCCCATGGTTCTTTTGGGTGGTATCATTCATTCTAGAGAAGCTTCCAGGCAAATGAATACCATGTTGAGAAGAAACAATAGGTGATTGAGTTCCTTCCACCTCAAAATCACGACCAGAAGATCTTCCATTCACCTTTTTCCCACTAGAGTTGACCCTAAAATACTCGGAGTCGGGTAGGTCATCTGGTGTTGAAAATCTCAGGCGCAACAATTCGGGCCCTGGTGCATCAGGCCTTTGGCCACTACCATGTCTATCCAGTGTATTCATAAAGAACTGATTTACTTCATGAATTAGATCTTCTTTGGGGCAGTCCAGTAATCTTGCCAGTCTTTTGGCACCAAAGCCAAATGCACTCCGTATCCTATAGAAATTACCTGCCACCAGTATGAATCATATCCACATGAAGCAGCAAAAGATATCATGCTAAGAATCCCATTCAAAATTAGTCAACAGAAGAACTGAGCAAATACTGTTTATAATGGCTAAGCAATGTAAACAGTCTCACAATAGTAGGAGCATCTCAAGCTTTTCAACATCCAAAATTATTCAACAGAAATTTGCCTACGACTATCGACTAACCAATAGATTGTAACTTTTTGTTCTTCAAACGCACCAACATACATTTCTAGAGACCCCATACAATGCCCGAGTTACAAACCATTCACTTAAATACACTAAATATCAGATAGAAATAAGTCGTTTCATAATGGTCAGATAGAAATAAGATTTGTAAACCAAGAAAAATGAAATCAAGAAAAAAACAGAAATGCAACTAGATATAAGTAAATCCTCATAAGCTAAGACCACCATATGCCTAAAAAACAAAATTACAGAAACCACTTTGAACAACAAGGAATAACTGATGCCAAGGAATGTCATTAAAAAACTTTCAAAGTATGAGTACCTTTACTCACACTGCGGCCAAGGTTGTTGTTTACTCGTAAAGGATCAATCACATTAAAATGTTTAGAAGCGAATGGTTGTCCTTGGTTTTCCTGGCCAACAGGGAAAACAGCATATACGGAGCTACAGGCCTCAAGAAACAATTTGCTGAGAAGCAATTCTCCCTCGTCTTTTCGAGGAGGTTCCGCTGCATTTTTCCAACTATACTTAAGCTAACAAATAATCTCACATTACAGTAAAGGAAAACAAAATGAAAAATTGGCTCTTCCACATATTTGTACCAGTGACATCAGGAAGAGAACTAATCGACACAGGCCCCCACAAGCTAACACAAAAGTTTTCCCAATCAAAGTTGCTGAAGAACTCCAGGAAGCGATATAGAACCTGCAAGTATAAATACAAAACCTTAAAAGATAGAGATGTTGAATGCAACATTAAGAACATTTTAAACAAAAGAAAAAAAAAAGTTACACGTTAGTAACCTCAAGTGGCCCAGCAAACGAATTGTTGAACACGTGAAATATGTAAAGAACTAAGGTCTCCAAGGCATAAGTTGAAATAAGACCGTGATGAGCACCCAATATACGGCTCTCATAATAACACCAGGCCTTAATCAAAATAATGCTGCGCTTGAACAAATGATTCTGGTTTATCAGGTGATCGACCTACAAAAGATGAACACGTAAAGTAAAGATCTTCTTTCCCTTTCCTCAGGACCCAATACTCATCTTGTTTCTTCGTTGGTTTAGACATTAGTCTGTTATTTAAATAATAGTACTTTGCATGGTACGTTAAAATTATGAGCATATCATAAAATATCAGGTTTTTTAGGATAAAAAATGAAATTGCACACCTCCTCAAGGAAGCAAAGGGTACACAAACCCCCTAGCTGATTGAAAGAAATGTCAACCACGATGTTTTCAACTAAGCATTTTATTAACTTTACCTGCAATAGAAAAGGGAGAAGAACAACGATGAGTGAGTGCAGAGCAAAATAAAGTTACAACTGAAGAAATGTCAAGTATAACAACCAAGAATACAAGCGGCAGTTACCTTCTCTAAGCCTTATAAGTTATAATAAGACAACAATATAAATAAATTATTGATTACTCATGTTAAATATTAGCTAGTAATTCAAATGACATTTCCGTAAATTATATAAAAATAGTCTCTTTCCCAACACTATAATATCTTCATTAGCCAAGTTCAATCCCAGATACAAGTGTAAACTGAGGCAATAACTTAAAACTTGCAAAACATCACAGCAACCAACATGCTATCTCCATGAGAAAGTTTCTAAGGCTCAAGAAATAGCGTCAAGTTATCACAAGAAGATAAAGCTTACCATCAGTAAAAACTGAATTACATCAAGAGTATCCTGTTGTCAACTCTAGTCAGACAGACTGACAAGCAGAACAAAGGGAAAGAGAATATGTCCTTATACTAAGGCTTACATAAAAAATAAGAAAATATTGAGAATTAAAAAAAAAAAGAGAAAATGACGTTTGCTCCTATTCTCAAAGTTCAGAAGAAAATGATAAAATATGATTATCATGATAAACTTCATTTTCGTTATGATATTCCTTTGAGGCCCAAAAAAATGCAGATAAAATTCAGGCCCAGAATAACAACAAAAGAAACTATTTTCACTATCTGTTGTTTTCAGAAATGGACAAACAACCTGAATGGAGCTCTCTAAATTTAGAAAAATACTCCAACATACTCTCACTCAGTCAGCAGGGTTATGTTCCAATTGCTGCAGAAACTAAGAGCACATTGCATTGAAAATCTAAAGTAAAAGATGGTTGTGTAGAGGACATACTTCAGCTTGAATGTACTGAACCTCCTTGACACGAAATTCAGCATTTTCATTTTTCTCTTCCTCCTCTAACATATCCCGAACCTGATAAGCCCACGTATCTTTCAAAGTTTGGTTATTACTGAAGGCAGTTAAATCAATGTCTCCATCAGGAAGATAAGTCTTCAATGGTACTGAACCAAAAGTGAAAACCTGGAAAGAGCAAGTTGATCCCCAAAAAAAAATTAGCAGTGAAAAGCCTCATATTAGCAATCCATAACAGAGGGCTTGCATATTTATCTTTTTCTTTCAGCAATAAAAGAGGACAAAGTATTGTATGGAAACTCTAAGTAATTCTTTCTTTACCAAGAAAAGCTTACACCAGAATGAATGACATGCTCACCTGCACTTTAAACACTAATGCCAGAGTTTCACTTTATAACCATAACAATATCACTTTCTTTCGTCAATGAGATACAAAACTGTTTGCTATGATATACTTATCAGTTGATCATGATGATTCCATGCTTTTATTGATTACACCGCTACTTTGTTAAGTTTAGAACGCTCCAAACCAGTAGTGCACCCAGAGCTTTTACACCACATCCACTGCACCCCACACAGAAAATATTTCCGCTTTCCCACTTCAGAACTCATTGAGCTTCATCAATGAGCTACTGTTTCGATAATCTACTCCACTTACTTGACTCTTCAGATCAGAAATAAAGGAAAATGAAATATCCTCGGTCTATTGGAATCTTTTTCCTTTTTTTTTTTTTGTGACATGATGTCCAGGCCAAGTTGAGTGCACCTTAACTACTCCACCGGGCACCTGCTAGGCTGCTACCTCCCACTGGCCCAGGTACCAGTTAACTCTGCACATCAAGACTTGGGCAAATGAGAAGAAATCACCTAGTGCTTTTTGCCTCTACTAGAATTTGAACCTAAGATCGCATGATTCTCCTCCTACTTCATTGACTACTAGGCCATGCCCCACTCCATTGAAATCTTATATGTGCTATGACAAAAGAATAACACATAACACAACCCTTATTTACTCTCTCAGCTTCAGATAGCATAATTTGATTCACAAAGTTAAAATAGTTTTATATTGGCAATAGTTTCAACCATTGTATACTCAAGTGCCAAGGTCATTGAAAACATCTACGAATTCAATTTTTTATATTTTCATAGAGGTAACTAAGTCATATCAAAACAGACCAGCCAAAGATTGCATATGGAACTTCTATACAGCTATTTCACCAGAATGTAGCAACACAGCCACCATAATTTCAAAGATTGTATTCTGAGGCGCCAAACAAAGGGGTATCTAGGATTTGAACTTTATGGATTCGAGATTCTCGGACAACCTCTAGTGCTGGTATTTGGTTTCAGATGTTACTGTTCGTACATATTTAGTGAATTTCTTAATACATATACAAAGTCGCTATTATATTCTGCCGAACCCGTATAGTACACTCAACATTCGCCCCTGGTGCTAAAGTCATTGAAAATAATTGAAAATTCATTTTTACATTTTCATAGAGGTAACTAGGTCTATATCACAATTGATCAGCTAAAGATTGCATACGAAAAAAAGATAAAACTTATACCATTAGAGAATCAAGACAACCTGACAAGGGAAGCACTTCATGATGAGACGTTGGACGTAATCAGCAACAGCATTTCTGCGCTCCTCAGACAGCTGGTTAGGCTGAATGCAGCCAATTAACTCAGCAGTCCTTTCCTCAGCCCTTGACCATCTCTCTGAGTCAAGGGCTCGGATCATCGGTTCTGATTCTGCATTGGGCAATAGCCCGTTCGGACATAGCCCACTTGGCTCTGCCCATCCCTCATGTTCTCCCATACACCACCACTAGTACTTGTTTTAACCCAATATCAAAAAATCAACCTTTCTGCTAAACTAGCAACCCACTAACCAAAATTTCAAATACAATAGTACGATCTAAATTCAAGTAAAACCCCAACAATACAGTAACCATGAACTTTAATACCAACTGCAATACAACCATTAGTCAAATTCAACAATAATTGTTTTGCAACATGCTCCTACATATGAAATAAAAAGCCATTCTTTACACACACACACAAAAAAAAAATCAAATAGCAGAAGGAAAAAAAACCTAAAAGGTTAAAATAGAAAGTTGTGGTAGCACTTCTTGATCAAGTGATTTAAATGGAGACGTATTAGACTTTTTTTTAAAATCTAATAAAAAACAGAACCCAGAAATTTCTTCTCATTTCTATGTAATATATAAATGATAAAGATGGAATTTTGAATTATCATTTCAAGAAGATTGTGAGGATCTTGAAAATCCAGGGGAAAAAACAAAGAAAAATAACTAGAAATAAGAGGGGCTGTCGGAAATGACAAGCAAAAATTGAAGTGCGCGCGTGTGTGTATGTGTATGTGAGAGAGATTGAGATAGAATCAGTAATTCAAGAAAGATGGAGGAATTGGCATTGACGTTTTTTTGAAGATATAAAGGGATTTGATTTTATGATATATGTTGTTGTTCTGGAAAAATAAATGGGAAGGAAGATATGTTTTTCTTTCTTGTTCATTTTTTTTTTTAATTTTTGTTTTTGTTTTTATTTTTGTGGTTTTTTTTGGATTTTAATCAAACACTGAAACTTATATGGTAATGAGTTATGGGGATGTGAAGATATTTGCTTATGATAAAGTGATCTAGCTATTTAAATTGCAAACAACTACTACAATTATTGATAGTAGTTTTTAGTGTATGTATTATTTAATTAAGTATACTGTGAGGAAGATTTCCAATGTTGCACCTTCGCTCTTGGGCCACCAACATGCCCTAGACGGTGGGATCTGGCTTGGGCCTTAACCTGATTATAAAGGAAGATTTTTAAAGACGAAATATATAAATAGTCCTTTCAAGTCATAATGCTCAGTTGAACATTTTAATCGAGATTATTTTCAGTTAAACACCTTATGTGGCTCTTAAATATTTCACGTTAACACCCGAGTCTGGCAAACTTTATGTGTGAGTTGCACTCGTCAGTGACATGTCAAATGAACCAATTAAAAAATGATATGTGTAATTTATAATTAAGTTTTAATAAATATAAACTAAACACATTTAAAAAAAAAATATTGTTAACCGACGCGTCCCTCCCCCTCATCTTCTTCCTTCTTAGATTAATAACCAAATTTCACACATGAAGGCAAAATCCAACAATGGAGAGAAAATTTAGCAAGCCTTAGCTTAAGCTATTGTAGCCCAATCTTTTTTCACGCGAACCCAAAATTCAATGAATGACAAGAAAATGAAGTAGACTCAAATTCGAATTAAGCACATAGAAGCTAAAGCTTTAACTTTTAACTGGAACAGGAAAAGAAAAAAAATACGAAATTGGAAAGAAGTGAAAACGGTAAACAACGTATGTCGAGCAAGATCCATTCTTGATATCGTTGGTTAGTGGCATAACCAGAAATCTCGGCAAGGGTATTCAAACTTTAAGCAAATCAATCATTTTTTTCTTTTTTGTTTGTTGATGAATAGTATACCAAAAATTTTAAAATCAAACTAAGCAACATTTAGTTAAACTATAAAAATACTTGTAATCAAACTATCATTTTATAAATTATAATTAACATATAAAAGACAACAATAGAAACTTTACTAATAAATATAAGCATAAATTAAAAGAAAGAGAAAGTCTGAAAGAATTTGTAGTTTGTACTATGTAGAGAGCTTTTGCTGAAGAATTTTTTTAGAGCTTGACTTTAAATAAAAAAAAACTTTAAAGTTTATTTATTTATCTTTAGATAAATTTTTAATTTTAAGAGGTATTTTATTTTTAAAAAGAATTAGATTGAAAAAGAGTCAAATTGGCCATACACGTGGTGGTCTCCATTAATTTTGGCAAACAAAATGGGCATATAATGTTGAACCTGTGAACAACATATCATTATGAACACGTTGGACCGCTGGACTAATAGGCTGCCTCACTCAACTGTTAAGAATGTTCAAAATTATAATATATAGCGATATAAAATAGTATTTGACTTATATATATTGTATAATATTTCGGCGAAGGGTAATCGCTTGACCACGCTCGGCATAGTGTGGCTATGCTACTATTTTGGCCTTCTTCACTATCTCAAATAGGCCGAAAAGAGTCAGTCTTGGAGCAAAAACAAATAGCGTTGAACTCCAATTAGCCGTCAACAGAGAAGTGCTTCACAGCCATACACTACTAGAAATTCGGGAAAAACCTTCCAAAAAAATTCGAACAAAGTAGGTTAGTAATGGACAATAACCGTCCAAAACGCGATCATTTATGTGTGGACGGTATTTTGAAGGTGGAGAGGGCTTACTGACCAAAGTTGGTCGAAAATTACCGACCAACATTGGTCGGTATGCTCTACACAACCATCTCACAATTTAATTGACTTACCGATAAAAGTTGGTCGTAATATTATTTTAATAATTTAATTTTACCGAACAAACTTGGTCGTTTGATTAAATTTATTAATTTTGCCTACTGGCCAACTTTGGTCGGCATTGGAAAATAGTTTTTTTTATAAATTATTAAAAACTAAAAAAAATCGACCAACTCTGGTTGGTACAGAAAATTATTTTTTTAAATAATTAAAATTTAAAAATACCGACCAGATTTGGCCGGTAAACAAGGCAGGGCAAGCAGAAAACCGGCCAAAATTGGTCGGTGATGTTGAATTCTTGGAATTCATTGTACATTAACTGACCAACATTGATAGGTAATGTACAATTTTATTTTTTTTTAATTAGTTACCGACCACGGTTGGTCACTTTTCTCAGTTAATTTTGGCAAACAATACCTAGTTTGATAGCTACACCATCTACCAACAAAAAAAAATAGCATACCAATACCCCAATTCACATCTAATAATCACCAATTCACCATATATAACTCTAATTCCCCACAAATATCCAACGACAACGCAACATCTAATTAATACTTTGAAACTAACAATTAAAGTTCAATTGAACATCACAATCCAAAACTGTACCAAGCAAAAACTAATTACAACAAGTTCAAAATTGTTCAATCTAATTCAAAACTAGTTCTATTAGTCTAGTTCAAAGTATATCAAAGTATTGGTCAAGGGGGTATTTTCTACAACATCATCACCATCTGATGAATTGTCATCTACAAGACGATATAGAGAACGGTCTTGTGGAGGACGGAAAAAGCGATCACGGGAAGAACGGGATGAACGATGATGAGAGGGATAGGAGGAACGATCACGGGAAGGACGGGATGAACAATCATGAGAAGGATGGGAGGAACGATCACATGGAGGTAGAGCGTCTAGTGATGACTCACGAGACAGGGGCAATGGAAAAGCTTCAGTAGAAAGGAGATTTCTGATTTGAGCTTGTATACCAGAGAATTAAATATCTCTAAGCATTTCTTTTTCCTTATCCGCTTCAAGCTCGAATGTAAGCTTTGACACTGTCTCACGCATAGCCGAGAGGCTCTCCCAATTAAGTTCCTCGCCCTATGAGAAAGTCCATATTCCTTGCATTCCACACCTATAGTGATGAAATTTTTTCATAGGAAGCCCATATACCTTCCCCTATTTTGGACCACCAACAACCTCCAACCATATTCTTTCAGCATCCTCGTTCGAAGATTGAGTTGGCTCACCCGATTCACCAGCTAGTTGACTACGAATGAATTCCTCCACGTTAATTTGGCAGTGACCCTACATTATTTTAAATTAAATTAGTATTTAAATTTTTTATAAAAGTAAATTATAATGCTTAAAGAAATTTGAAAGCTTACGTATGCAGTATCTGCCTGGTCCTCGACCCACCTATTTCCATTCTACTATTTCTTCTTCTTTACAATATGCGTCTCTTTGCATAGCTCATCATGGCTAATTGGACGCTCATACATCTTTTTCCGAATACAAATTAATTTAGTTAATAAACAGAATTGATATACTTAGAAAAGTAAAATAATTTGAGAAATTACCAATCCTCTTTATATTGTTCCCATATTGATAGCACTCCAGTGTGCAATGAGCCTCCCTTCTCGGATGAGCGAGCTTTCTTTCCTTTTTTGCTTCTCTCTAAGAAATCTGCGGTCTGTCATTGCCTTTACAAATCATTCTATAAATGCTCAAGACACCAGCCATGCCTCTTGTTCTTATTTCTAATATGCGAGAAATGATCCCCCAATCTGTTGCGAGCTTTATGACAAAAATTTTGCAGCCACTTCCTCGCAATAGTGGTCTTCCCATACACAATCGCTCTGCATTTCTAAATATTAGATGGAAATATCATAAATATAAATTAATAAACTACATAAAAATATATTATACCTTAAACGGATTAAAAATTTTCTCCTTCCGCGAGAATGAGAAATTAGTCCAAGTCGTAGAAGGTCCATCATATGTTAGTGTATTCATTATTTGTATTACAAAATAAATTGTTAACGAATTACATTTATATTATTTGGATAGTAAATATTAATGATTCAAAAGTTTTACCATGTTTGGCCTAATAACCGACCAACTTTTGTCGATTATTTTTCGGAAAATAGCATATACCGACCAAAGTTGGACGGTAAAATATTCCACAGCAATAACTGACCGACTTTGGTCGACCGGTAAACTTAATTATAAATTTTATAAAATATTTTAAATAATAACATAATTATTAAAATTTTACAAAGTGGACCCACATTATCGACCAATGTTGGTGGGTTATTAAAAAAATGTGCTTTGATTAAGTAAGTCTGACCGCTACGGTCAAATTTTTGACCAATATACCGACCAATTTTGGTCGGTTTGTAATTTTAAAAAAAAATGTAAAATATATTTTTTTAGTTTCATCTGTTTTGGACGGTTTTTTGGTCGCTTTTATTGACCGACCAATATTGGTCGATATCGCTTGATAGGTTTTTCCCTGATTTCTAGTAATGATATGCTCTTCCCAATCATTTGTCAAGCGCTCGTAGAGTGCAACATATTCTTCTTTCATGATTTCTTCATCTAATGTAAAATTGTTACAGGAAATAGACAGTTGAACATGGAATAAATCGGTAAATTGCTCGACTTGTTTTTGCCATGAGTTATCTTCAACAGTCACAATCCAAGAAGTAGAATACTTGGTTTAGATCCTTCACTCTCCTTAAATGCTTCTCAGCAACTGCCGTGTCTTTCTTTGTGTTTGACCGTAAATTCTTATGAACATTTATGAATTCAAAACAATTATTCAAGCTAGAGGGTCAATCATAGCAGGTCGTAACGTATATGAAGTTTAACAAGGGAAAAAGATAATAGAGACATATGTAGAGATAACAGGGGATGTTTAGTGATCTTTGTTCATGATGACGGGTTAATCTGCCTCTCCATGAAGAGGTTCTGATCCTTACAATCATGTTTTCATGGATCTACTGTTACCCTGTATTGTTGATGGTGATTCTCACTCTGCATTGTACTCTGTATTTCTTAGAGCCCCCATAGGGAGAGAGTGGAACCCCTTTTCCTAATGATTACTTCGGTATTTATAGGTCATAGATGAGATAGTTGACTTTCTTTGGAGATCGAGTCCGTATCGTGAAACTGTTGTGGGCGTACCCACGGGGCGTCGTCTCCGCCAAAAGAGCTTTAGGCGGCTAGGGACGATAGCCTATGGTTGAGGGCAGCCTTACCGCTTATGGCGTCTACGCCCGGATGGGGGCGACCTCGATGCTTATTGTCCGCATTTGGGCCGAGGGGAGCCATCGATATATTGTCTATAGGATGGTCTTTATAAGGTCGAGTTATAGCTCATACAGATAGTCCCTCCTCTTATCGTGATTACGTCGAGACGGACCGGGCTGAGCGGATATGACAGTTTAGGCGTCGTCTTCTTTCGATTTAGGGTATGATGACCTCCCGGGGCACCTCTTCGCTGGGCGGGGATTCTGAAGGCGCTTCCGCTCTATGGGGGTTTGTCCGGTACGACGCACCAGAAAGCGCGGGAGGCTCGTGAGGAATGCGGTTTTGATGCCACGACGCCTGATAATGATGATATCCTTGGAGGGATCGGGGCCGGAGCTAACAATGTTGGAGGTACAGCAGGAGCCGGTGGAAGTGGAGCCGGGGCCGAAGCAGGCGGTGACGGTGTCAACGTAGGCGGAGCTGAGGATGGAGCGGCGGAGGCCGGTGATGATGGAATCAGGGCGGACGGTGCTGCCGGCAACCCCTAGTTGATTGATGATTAGTTGATCTCTTTTTCTTTTGTTGCCGTGTGTGGCCATTTTTTATTTGGTTGATTGTTTGTTGTTAGTTTCAAACTACTATCGCTTCAGGGCGGACGGGCATAGCCCGTATCCATCTATTTTAATTTGGAATGGGGGGGGGGGAATTCCCCCCTCCCCCCCTTTGTTTTTTCCTTTTCGTTCATTTTCTGTTTGTTATGCCAGCGTAATCGTCGATTGTCGCGGATCGAGGGCTTTCGGCCTGAGTTTTACTTCGACCGTCGTTGATTCTTTATTGGAGAAGGCTCATAGCGTGAGTTCCAGTTCCACCGTAATCGAACTTCTCTTATTATTTTGAGTCAAGGGCTCATAGCCCGAACGCTACTTCAATAGAGGTTGAATTAATATGGCGAAGGCTCGTGGCCTGAGTCCCAATTCAACCGTAATTGAACTTTGATAATTATTTTGAGTCGGGGACTCATAGCCCGGACGCTACTTCAACTGAGGTTGAATTAATGTGGCGAAGGCTCGTGTCCTGAGTCCCAATTCAACTGTAATTGAACCTTGATGATTATTTTGCATCGGGGGCTCATAGCCCGGACGCTACTTCAACTGAGGTTGAATTAATATGGCGAAGGCTCGTGGCCTAAGTCCCAGTTCAACCGTAATTGAACTTTGATGATTATTTTACGTCGGGGGCTCATAGCCCGGATGCTACTTCAACTGAGGTTGAATTAATGTGGCGAAGGCTCGTGGCCTGAGTCCCAGTTCAACCGTAATTGAACTTTGATGATTATTTTGCGTCGGGGGCTCATAGTACGGACGCTACTCTAACTGAGGTTGAATTAATGTAGCGAAGGCTCGTGGCCTGAGTCCCAGTTCAACCGTAATTGAACTTTGATGATTATTTTGCGTCGGAGGCTCATAGCCGGATGCTACTTCAATTGAGGTTGAATTAATGTGGCGAAGGCTCGTGGCCTAAGTCCCAGTTCAACCGTAATTGAACTTTGATGATTATTTTGCATCGGGGGCTCAGAGCCCGGACGCTACTTCAACTGAGGTTGAATTAATGTGGTGAAGGCTCGTGGCCTCAGTCCCAGTTCAACCGTAATTGAACTTTGATTGACTTTTTAGCGTCGAGGGATCGTAGCCCGAACTTTACTTTAACTGTTGTTGAATTTACTTTGGCGAAGGCTCATGGCCTGAGTCCCAGTTCAACCGTAATTGAACTTTGATTGACTTTTTAGTGTCGAGGGCTCGTAGCCCGAACTTTACTTCAACTATTATTGAATTTACTTTGGCGAAGGCTCATGGCCTGAGTCCCAGTTCAACCATAATTGAACTTTGATTGACTTTTTGGTGTCGAGGGCTCGTAGCCTAAACTTTACTTCAACTGTTGTTGAATTTACTTTGGCGAAGGCTCATGGCCTCAGTCCCAGTTCAACAGTAATTGAACTTTGATTGACTTTATAGTGTCGAGGGCTCGTAGCCCGAACTTTACTTCAACTGTTGTTGAATTTACTTTGGCGAAGGCTCATGGCCTGCGTCCCAGTTCAACTGTAATTGAACTTTGATTGACTTTTTAGCGTCGAGGGCTCGTAGCCCGAACTTTACTTCAACAATAGTTGAATTTACTTTGGCAAAGGCTCATGGCCTGAGTCCCAGTTCAACCGTAATTGAACTTTGATTAACTTTTTAGCGTCGAGGGCTCGTAGCCCGAACTTTACTTCAACTGTTGTTGAATTTACTTTGGCGAAGGCTCATGGCCTGAGTCCCAATTCAACCGTAATTGAACTTTGATTGACTTTTTAGCATCGAGGGCTTGTAGCCCGAACTTTACTTCAACTGGTGTTGAATTTACTTTGGCGAAGGCTCATGGCCCGAGTCCCAGTTTAACCGTAATTGAACTTTGATTGACTTTTTGGTGTCGAGGGCTCGTAGCCTGAACTTTACTTCAACTTTTGTTGAATTTACTTTGGCGAAGGCTCATGGCGTGTGTATATACGAGATGAACCAGGTTCGCTTCTGATTGGGTTTCTAGCCCTTTGTTCGTTGTTTCCCTTTGTTTCTAACTTCATGAAAAGCTACACGATCTTGCTATGAAATCCCCACAGACGACGCCAAATTGTTTGACCGTAAATTCTTATGGACATTTATGAATTCAAAACAATTATTCAAGCTGGAGGGTCAATCATAGCAGGTCGTAACGTATATGAAGTTTAACAAGGGAAAAAGATAATGGAGACATATGTAGAGATAACAGGGGATGTTTAGTGATCTTTGTTCATGATGACGAGTTAATCTGCCTCTCCATGAAGAGGTTCAGATCCTTACAATCATGTTTTCATGGATCTACTGTTACCCTGTATTGTTGATAGTGATTCTCACTCTCCATTGTACTCTGTATTTCTTAGAGCCCCTATAGGGAGAGAATGGAACCCCTTTTCCTGACGATTGCTTCGGTATTTATAGGTCTTAGCTGAGATAGTTGACTTTCTTTGGAGATCGAGTCCGTGTCGTGAAACTGTTTTGGGCGTACCCACGGGGCGTCGTCTCCGCCAAAAGAGCTTTAGGCAGCTAGGGACGATAGCCTATGGTCGAGGGCGGCCTTACCGCTTATGGCGTCTACGCCCAGATGAGGGCGACCTCGATGCTTATTGTCCGCATTTGGGCCGAGGAGAGTCATCGATATATTGTCTATAGGCTGGTCTTTATGAGGTCGACTTATAGCTCATACACTTTGCTTCCTCAGTATCTTGAATAGAAGTTTCATTTAAGGAGCTTCCAACTTGACGACACAAATCTTTAACAGCACCCTTTGATATGCTTATTGGCAATAAGTAGAGCAAAAGATATTGTACACCCTGAAACAATAGGTGAAAACTCACTAACAAAACTTGGCACAACAGATCTCTCAGCAAGGATGTGTGATGATCCAAAACCCACCAGAAGTGGAGCATTAATTAACATCATAAACAACAAGCTTAAACAGAAACAAGGCTTGAAGTTGTTCCATTCAATATGCTAAAGCTCGAGTCTATGGAACACGCAGGGGCGGCCCGACCAGTTTTGTGGCCTAAAGCCAAATTTTATGAGGGGCCTTAATTTTTTTCTATTATTTGAAATTTTTTTAAACTTTTTTTAGATACAAAGTTAGAAATAATTTTCTTACTAACAACAACTCCAAATAAGTATTTCTCAGGCGACATTATAACTAATCCATTTAACCTTTCTTGTGACATTGTTGTTCTTAGGTAAGATTTTATCAATATTAACATTGAAAACTTCTTTCGCTGAAGCAATGGTAACATAAGTTATTAACATTATTCCATAAGTAATTTAGGCATTTGGAAAAGAATTAAATCTTTATATTTGATTAAGTGTAGCAATTAAACTGTTATCTTCTAATTGTATTATTTTCTTAATATTTTTAGTTCAGAAAATAAATCTAAACTATCAATATCGAATTGATTATTATGTTTTAAGGAACAACCAAAATTAAGGCAATATTTTTCAAATTTCGAACATTTAGCGATCTTAGTTTATACTACTAAATATAAAATTAAAAATATTTTCATAAGCTTCGAATTGTTCAAATCTATTTTGAAGTGAAAAAATAGTCTTGTCTATTATGTATAAAAGTAATTAACTCTAAAGGACTCTTCGAAGCTTTGAGATTTCATTATCACCATTGCATATCAAATTGTTACTTACTATATATCACACGTTTCTTACGAAATTCGGGTTCAATATTTATTTCAAGTGCAATTTCCTTAGCAGAAATCATAGCAGTTGCAAATCTTTGTTAAAGAAACAAATCAAACTTTTTCACTTTACATAACGCTTTTTTAAACTTATACATAGTATATTAGATGCAATGACAAATGGGACCCCCGCAAATATAAAGCCTAAAACGGTTGTTTTACCTGCTTTATGGAAGGACCGAACACGATGAACTATCCTCAATTTCAGCAGGACTTCTGCTTCCTGCTATCCCATTCTGCTGCGTTGAAAGTCCTTTAGCTCTATGTTCATTTAACTCAGCTGGAATGAGTGTCGTTAGTTGATAATAAGTGAATGAATGGTAAGATGACACGTGTAATTAAAGATAGATAAATGTCGAGTGACAAAATATTTAGTACTGAATGCGACGACTGTGACTTGTACGAGATGAATTTTGACTGGAATATAGCCGGCTATACAAGTTCAAAGATTCACAATGGGTTAGCATTTACCGAGGGAATATTTCCTAGCATTTAACGAGGGAATATTTCCTAGCGTTACATGAGTATTCGTTAAGAGAATATTTGTATTCAAGACTTGCCGATACATATTCATCAATGATACTTTAATTTTTATTTATAGAGGAGTTTGATCCTAGGATCTTGTTTCCCTAGGTAGAACGATAAATAGCGGGGTTACCACTATTATAAGAACACGAAACACTCTATACACAAAAGCCATACTTTACTATTTAGCTCTCACTTTAACAACTGCATCATGCTTTATTTTTACTTTTACTTTTACTCTCGAAAAGGTTGGGGTTGAAAACCAACCTTGTAATCTTCTTTAATTTCAATTTCTAAATCATAACTTCATTCTTATTCCTTTATCATTTTTGGGTCAAAGTATTCCCTTGTATATAAATCATGTTACAAATTTAACTGTATTATTTAATGGGTAAATACTTGACGTTTTGGGCAGAAATCACAAGGCCCACGTAAAAGTTACTTATGCGTTGATAAAGAAGGGAAAGCTTGTGCCATCTTTGAGTTGTGTGAGACAAGGATTTGACTATTTTCTTGGAGATTATTATTCATAAACTAACCATCTTAACAAAATCCCTCAGTAATGAACTTTCCTTCTTAGTCTTCTGTTACTATATATATACCCACCAGCCTTTACCTCCCTTATGTTGCCTTTAAAAAATATTTCTTTTAACCCAATTGTTATTAATGTAAAAGAATTGCAATTTGACTAACTTCTTTAAGTAATTTGAAAGATTCCAATGATGTCTTCTTGCCAGCAGATATCGAATGTCAAATGAGAGAGGTAGAAAAAACAAAAAGAACTGCATGCATTTATACGTGTGAATATAATATCCAAATTATTGGTTATGTTAATAATTCCTGCTCATAAGCCGAAATAGTAATACCATTTGTAACTGTTTGCCTTGTTTAGCTCATACCCACTACAGTTGTATTAATTGGGTTACGTAATTGATTTGTAACGGTCAATGTTATGATGTCAAATTTCATGTACTTAGGGATTGAATGATTTTTCTCATATTCGTAGTTACTAATGACGCTTTCCATAATATTTGGGACTGTCTTCTTATATTTTACTCCGAGACTATTAAGCACGATATGAACTTGTTAATTCGACCCTTAAAATATTTTACATATGATCATTGCATGTCACTCTTCACTTTGCTGATACATGTTATCATCTAATAGACTCATATGGCCAATCTATTCCCCACTAATACAAGACTAAAGTCGTCCGAAGGATAGTAGAGTAGAGAGGCATGTCCCAATCAAAGCATCAGGAGAATAAAATACTAAAAAGTTTGTTAGTTACAAGAAATTAACAATATACTAACATAAAGCAAATGGATAAATTTAGAAACGTATTAATGACCTTATGAATCGAATTAGGGGAAGAAAGATTGAATAAGCTCCTTGTCATGTCGCGCACATGCATGAACTTTTTCATGTCCAATATTGTTGAAAGCTTCAACACATTTCTCTTACACTTATTAAACGCCCTCGTGGATGCAAAATTAATCCAAGAAAATATTACTTGCACAATCAGATCAAGGTTAGGTGGTTATTAACTGAGGCAATTTTAACGGGAAAATTAAAAAATAGCCAGATTATAAAATAGCAGTAATTTTAAAAGTAATAAAAAATTTAGCCATTTTTCATGTAAATAAAAACCTGAACGAAAATACTGTTTAAAATCGGGAAAAATACTGCAGTATAATGTACTGTAGAATCCCAGTATAATAAACTACAACTCCAGTATATTATTATGGGGTTCCAATATAATATACTGGTTCAGCATAATTTACTGGAGATTGGAGCACCGGTGGTCTAATCTCTAGTACATTATACTTGAACTTTCTGCATGTTGAAGTTCCAGCATAATATGCTGGAAGTTCAAATACAGGTGCACCGATCTCCAGTATATTATGATGGAACTTTCCGTGTTGCAGCATAATAGTAGCTATTTTTCAATGACATTGCAAAAACTGACTATTTTTGAATGATCGGTCTGAAAACTGGCTAGCCTGCAATTTTTACCATTTTAACCCGCTTAATTCAGCCCATCCAAAATTAGCACAAATATATCCATGATTCTTATCAAATTAATTTTCCAAACCAAAAAAAAAAAAATTGATTTGATATGTTATCCTCCTCTCTCTATTTTAATTTATATAAATTTGTTTTCATTTTAGTTTGTGCCAAAAAAGAACGATCTCTTTTCATATTTCGAAGTTATTTATAATCACACTAAATATATATGTTTTATTTTACACTACAAGTTCAAAAATCTTTTCTTTTTTTTAAATTACTTGCCTAGTCAAATAGGTTCACATAAATTGAAACAGAAAAAGTATCTAACTATAATAAAGAAAATTTCATTTTTATTAGTTTTGTTGGATAATTACACAAATTACAAGGCAACAAACAAAGAAATTAAAACATGATAAGACTAGGCGGAGTTTGGTTATAATTCATTGTTGTAATTTATTTACTCAACCCAATTTGATCGATATCAAATTCAACCCAACTACCCCATTTGACACCCTTTGTCCTCAACAAGAGCAGGAGTAGCAAATTCTAGAAGGTCCTTATCATTCTCAAAAGCGGACATTTGTTGTTCATTCAGGTTGATAATCACTTCTATTCCCCTATCATGTGTACTCATCATGTAAAACATGTTGCTAAATGGACTGCTGGGCATGGTTGCTCTAATAGGCTTTCCCCATCCAAAATCCAAATCTTTAAATGGTATGTTTGATGCACTACTACAACGGTATACATCACAGTTACTTTGGCGATAGGTACCATCTCCTGTTTTATATGCATGTAATATCCCAGAAGCCCACTCATTTTCTTTAAAATTATCTCTGTTGGAAAGCTCATGTTTGGACTTTCTTATATCGGCTACTAACTTTGACACCTTAAGGTCTTCTTTGTTGTTATATATTGGTGTGGAAAAGACTGTGAGAATATTGCCTATGGATGTTGATGGTACTGAATGTGAAATTTGTTTTCGTATATCTGATAGCAGGATCAACTTAGATTGGTCATGTGATGAACCCAAGTTGACAATAGAAGCACTTTTGTAAACAAGTGCACTGACAACCTCAGTCGTTGTTGGATTTTCGACGCCTGATTCAGCAGCAACCATATCTTTGAGAGCTCTTATCTTTGATGCAGATAAATAGAACCTCTTTTCGAGTTCTATACGTTCTTCTGGTTTTGACACGATTACTGGGAAGGCGAGAGGACCTTCAGATGGTGATGGTATTAAGGAATCATGGACAAAATATGGAGGACATTTTAGTTCTGCGTTTGGATATCGAGTTAATGAAGCCCAATCCCTCACAAAGAAGAGGGCGCTGAGTGCATCGCCCACTTTGTGTGACAGACACACACTGACTGCTATTCCTCCACACTCAAAATGACTGAGTTGAGATACAATTAAACAGGCACCATCTGTAGCATTTCTCAAGGGTACACCTTGAGGAAATGCTATATTTTTTATGCTTGAATCTTGGTGATAAAGAACTTTATCCATTGGAAAATTCACTTCAACTTCCAACAACTCAGCTCCAGTATCATCACAGTCAATGGTAGCATTGTCTCTTAAACTTCCCGCCCATGGATAGTAATAAGTTAATGCTTTTGACAATGAGTTTTCAAGAACTGTACAAAGTTGTTTTGGTTCAATTTGGAAGGTATCTACTTGGTGTTTTGGGTAGAAAAGCACAAGGCCCATGTAAAAGTTACCAATGCCTTGATCAAGAAGGGAAAGCTTGTGCCATCTTTGAGTTGATGGGGTGGGAGACAAGGGTTTGACTATTTTCTTGGAGATTATTGTTGATAAACCAACCATCTTAACAAAATATGCATTTTCCTTTAGTCTTCTATTACTATATATACACACCCAACTGCCTTTACCTCCCTTATGTTGCCCATTTTAGAGGGAAAAAAAAATCTTTTAACCCATTTCTTAGCAATGAAAAAGAAATACAACTTGATTAATTTTTTTTAAATGAAAATTTGAAAGATTCAAAGTCGTCAAATGTGAGAGGGTAGGGGAATAAACAACGTGCATGCACTAACGCGTGTGATTATATAATTATTAAGATTAGTAATTATATAACAAGCAAGTGGCTTTACCTGCTTCCGTTTGGTATGAACATTAAACTAAGGGGCCATTTGGTTTAGAAGCAAATTATGTTATGCGGGGTTAGTAATGCAACTACTGTAATTAAAGGATTAATAATGCAAGATATATTTATAATATAGGAATTAGTAATGTAGCCACTGTGCACAAAGATTATCATTAAAAAATTGCAATATAGGTGTTTGCAGTCAATTTGAGAAGAAACATAAAACTACAATCACAAATAACTATAAAGAAAAAAAGATTTTATTGATAAACATTACGAGTTACAATTTTTGTTTATCCCTTGATCTTTCATCCAATTTGTTATTTGTAATTCGAGAATCTCACTAGCGTATTTCTTGAACATAGCTTGATATACATATCCTTGACGTATTTGATAATTAAGAAGCATGTCTTTGATCTCACAATGAATATTCGAAGAGTATTATCGAATTTTCGAGCGTTTATAAAATTGCTGATCTAATCTCAATTTTTGAGATGAGTTTTTAAGGAAATATATAACTCTTTTTATAGGAGTGGCTTACGGTCAAAGTATCCTCAAAGTTAGGTATTAATAGAGTAGCCGTCAATCGAATAGACTCTTAATAAATTTTAATACTTCTAAAATTTTGATATCTACATTTTCTCCCTACTTCAGGTTTTGTCTAGAGTGTGGGCTTGCCGACACTTGAAGAGCAAATTTGAGGTACAAATGATGAGGCCCATAAGGAAGTGCTCCTTTGAGACTTGTTCACATAAATCTTCTTCGAATTGTTGCTTCTCAAAGTTTCTTGTCAGTCAAGAAAGAGTACTGCTACTAGGGCTGGCAAATGGGTTGTACTTGGGCTGGTCAAGATGGACTAATTCATTGAATGGGTCATTGCCGAACCCTGCCCAACAATGTGCACAAATAGCTACCAACAACATATGTCTTTATTTGAAAGTCAGTGTTTTAAATGTCTTTAGTCTTTAGCCACTGATTTAATATACTTATACCTGACTGGAAGAAAATACCCTTCTGTTATAACTTATATCTACGCTTTTATTAATGAACAACAGTAGTAGCAACAACAGCAGCACTATATTACGAAACTATGATCGTTGAAATTGCAGAAGATTTTCTTCCAATTTCAAACTGTAGAATTCAACATTCTCTTCCAAAAATCGACATAGATTTACAGTAAGTTATACTTTTATGCATCAACTAATTTTCATTTCGACATAGTTATATTTTTTTCGATTTCTATTGATTTTTATACAGTAAGTAGAAATTTGACTTTTTTTGAATTTCTGGATTGATAAAGTTAAGGACATCGCGTCCTGTGATAATTCTATAAAAATTGAGCACATAATATTAAGAACATAGTGTCCTCATTTTGCAAATTGAATTGAAAAAGTTAAGGACACAATGTTCTTAACTTTGTTGTTATTCTTCTGTATATTAAGCACATACTGTCATGGTTTTGCAAATTATTTTGTAAAAGTTAAGGACATTTGGTCCTAAACTTTGAGTTTCAATTTGAAAAGTTCAGAACTTGGTCCTGAACCTTGACTTGCATGTTAAATATTAAAAATCCTTAACTTAAAGTTATTGGTTAAAAAGTTAAGGAGAGATAGTCCTTAACTTACAATTATTAGTTAAAAAGTTAAGGATACTTGGTCCTTAACTTTAGGTTTTATGTTCAAAAGTTAAGACATGAGTCCTTAAATTTGACTTGCAGGTTCAAATGTTACGGATAGTTTGTCCTTAACTTGGTCTTGAACTTACAGTACCTGTTCTCAATTATACAAGGATTGCATTATAAAATATGTCCTGAGTTTTTCATTCTCTTGACTTGCAATATGGAAATAATATGCATTATAATTGCTTTTAGTGGTAGATGGATTAAAGATTATAAATATTTTGATCATCAAACAAAGCTTGTTTCAGTACCTGAGGCAATTCAGTTTGAAGATTTTATTAAAAGGATCTTTGAAGTTATTGAATTAGATAGACACAAGTTTGAAGCAGTGATATGAAAAGTTAATGTTGTTCATATTAGGGCAATTGGTTGGCCATGTTATTTAATTATGTGTCTAGTAAAGAAATTCATTATGTGAGGACATATTGATTTTTATCTTCTCGTTTAGTTAAAAGCAACAATTGAATCGTATGGGTTTAGTCGAAATTACTTGAGGTTTGGGGTCTTGTTAGGTTACGGGATTTGGTTTGGGAGCCTACTTGGAATGTTTAACAGATTGTTATGCTATTGTAGCTAGAAAACTCTTCACGCACTCATGTTGTTTATATAACTCACAAACCCTCGTAGTTTGCTTTAGTTGGGTAAGATCCTTTGAAATTGAAATTGAGGTGCGTCGCGCCAAGAAAAAATCCCAAATGTGTGGCCCTCGCATAATTGTTTCATTTAAAATTCTTAGAAATCGAGGCGTGTCATTTAGCAAATTTTCATGGCTCTCGCAAAGTTTCACACGCGTAATTGCTTTAGGCGCGTTAGTTTAATAATATTACCTTCCTAAACTCGGGTGCACATTTATTGACCCAAATCCAAATCTCAATGAAGTCAAAATATGTCAACAACCACGGGCGCACTGGTGTGACGTGGTTTGAAATGTATTTTCACGATGTTGCAATTCTTATTAAAATAAGAAATAAAAGTGGTTCACTAGTAAAAAGCACATAAGTTAGAACATGTTTTAAAATCAGATAAAATCAAATACAACAATTGATCGACCGTGCTAGAACCACAAAATCCGGGAATGCCTAACACCTTCTCTCGGGTTAACAAAATTCCTTACTCAGATTTCTGGTTCGCGGACTGTTAACAGAGTCATAATTTCCTTGGGTCGGGATTCAACCGGTGACTTGGGACACCATTAATCTCCTAAGTGGCGACTCTGAATTGTAATATTAAATCCTGTTCCGATTATCCTTTAATTGAAAAAAACTCCTCTATGCCCTCATGGGTGTAGTAAAAAAGGAGGTGTGACAACTTCAGGATGCGATATGGGCATTATGAGTTTCTAGTTATGTCTTTTGGGCTGACTAATGCCCCAGCCGCGTTCATGCATCTGATGAACAGCGTATTTCGGCCATATCTAGATTCATTTGTGATTGTTTTTAATGATGATATCCTAGTGTACTCACGTAGCCAAGAAGAGCATGCTCAACACTTGAGAGTGGTAATACACGGATTGAGAGGGGAGAAACTTTATGAAAAGTTCTTCAAGAGTAAGTTTTGGCTTGGGTCAGTGGCTTTCCTGGGGTACGTGGTGTCACGTGACGGTATTCAGGTTGATCCAAAGAAGATAGAGGGAGTGTAGAGTTGGCCTAGACCGACCTCAGCCACGGAGATTCGTAGTTTCCTTGGGTTAGCAGGGTATTATTGCCGGTTTGTTCAAGGATTTTCTTCCAGTGCATCGTTATTGACCAAGTTGACTTAGAAGGGTTCTCCATTTGTGTGGTCCCAGGAGTGCGAGGACAGCTTTAAGAAGCTCAAGACAGTTTGATTAGGGCTTCAGTGTTGGTATTGCCATCAATTTTAGGTTCTTACACTATGTATTGTGATGCTTCGAGAGATAGGATCGGATGTGTGTTGAAGCCCCATGAAAAGAACTGCCATGTACATGATTTGGAGTTGGCTACTATAGTTCATGCTTTGAAGATTTGGATGCACCACTTATATGGCGTATCTTGTGAGGTGTATACTGATCATCGCAGCCTTCAGCATTATTTGAGGCAGCGGAGGTGGCTTGAGTTACTCAAGGATTATGATACCACCATTTTGTATCACCCGGGGAAGGCCAATGTAATGGCCGATGCTTTGAGTCAGAAGGTAGTTGGCAGGGTAGCCTGGCGTACATTCCAGTTGGGGAGAGGCCCTTTGCAGTTGATATTAAGGCTTTGGCTAATTGGATGGTGAGGATAGACATTCGGAGCCTATTCGGGTGTTGGCTTGCATTGTTTCTCAATCTTCCTTGTATGACCGCATCAGAGAGCGCCAGTATGATGATCCACATTTGCTTGTCCTTAAACAGGGTTCAGCGTGATGATGCAAGGGATGTGACTATTGATAATGATGGCGTGTTGAGGATGCAGGGCCGGATTTGCGTGCCTAATATTGATGGGCTTTGGGAGTTGATATTGGAGGAGGCCCACAACTCGCGGTATTATATTCATCTAGGACTCGTGGAAAGACGAGGAATCCGGTGATGTGAATTTCGTAATTTCGTGAGAAGTGGGCCTAGGGCTTGGGTTTTCCCAACTTCGTGATTTTTGTTAATTTTCGAGTCTTTTTGATTGGTTCATGTTCCCTTAACCTCTTGTGATGTATTTCTTGTGGTTTTGACCAGATTCTACCCACAAGGAGGTTGATTTGCGAGGGAAGCGCAAGGCAAACTAGGATTTCGGTCGGTTTGAGGTGAGTAATGGTTATAAATGATATTCTGAGGGTTTAAAACCTCATATTTGTACTATGTGGTGCTATGTTGAGATGAGATACGAGCTTTATGATTGATGACTCTACTGTACTTTTGTCTGAGACTGAATTAATATCAGGATATTTTGGGCTAGTTACCATGTTTGGGGCCTTGTGCCCATCTGTAGAACCCTTAGGGGTCATGTTGTGCTAGTTGACCTTACTTTACCTGTTGAAATCATACTCTCAGTCATATTCTTAACTGTAAAACGTAATATAATCCGGGCTTAAAAATTGGCACTGTAAATGAGGAATAACTAGGGTTGGAAACCCTGTCTTAGCTGAGCGGACCCGAGAGGCCAAGTCTATATTTTCTAAGAGGGATCAAGGACCCCATAGTGAGGGTATTTGATATACACCAGATTGGGCTGCACGCCACAACAGTATATATATGTGGATCGGACTGCACGACGCAGTAGTATATTATATGGATCGAAATGCATGCCAGTGATATAGTATATGGATCGGACCGCACGCTGCAGTATTATAGCGCTTTGGCTGTAGGAGCCCCTCCGGAGTCTGCACACACCCAGTGAGTGTAGTGGACTATTATTATCGGATCGGGCTGCACGCCGCATCAGTATATGCTATTATTGGATCGAGTTGCACGCCACAGCAATATTCTATACGAATTGGGTAGCACGCCGCAGCAGTGTTGGTAAATTACCGGACTTTGAGAGATATTCACATGTTTTCCCTGCTTAGGTGTTGTGTACTGTTTTACTATTGGTTATAGAACTGTATAGTGTTTTTATGAGAATTCTTACTTTCAGTTGTTCTGTATTGCTATTACTCACTGAGTCAGAGTACTCACTTTACTCCCTGCACCTTGTGTGCAGATTCAGGTGCATCACACTCTGAGGGAGGACCTATCTAGCATATCAGCGTTTCTTCGGGAGCATCAAGGTAGCTGACTGGCGTTCGCAGCCCTGATTCTTCCATGTTACTCTTATCCTTTTATGATTATGCTTCCTAGACAGTATTGTTAGGATGACACTCTGTAGTAGAGGCTCATTGTCGTGATACCGGATCCTGTTAGGGGCTTATGTTTCTTGGATTCTGTTGGATTTCAGTACATTTTCTCCGTATTTATAGCCTTTTTCATACTGGTTTGGTAATTAATAACTGTGTTTAAACTCATGAATCACCAATACTATTGAGGTAATTATTGAATGGTCGGGCTTGCCTAACAAGGTGTTGGGCGCCATAAACGACTGGAGTTTGGGTCGTGACAATAGCATGCTGCTCTATTATCTAGGATACATGACCAAATAATAAAGTATATTTTTAAGCCTCCCTACCACTGTTAAACAAAGAGCAGAAACTCCTGATCCTGATGTAATAATCAGTAGTAACCCAAATACCTCATCCTAGAAAATAAAAAGAAAAAACACTTTTTTATCAGTAGAACGTTAGAAGGAAAAAAGGCACTTTCAAAATTCAGATGCACTTTCAAAATTCAGATTCTATTAGGTCCCTCAAAGCTAAAAGGTACGGTTCGGTTGAAATGAGATCATCTGGTGCGTCGCAAAAAGAATCGGAAGAAAACTTGTCTTCCAAACCAAACTGTTTCTTTTATGAGCTCAAGAAAGCCCACATCCAGCACTAAAGACAGGCCTAATGAATTGGGGCACACAATGTGGTGGTAAAGAACTGGAGTAATCCATATGAAATTAACCGATATGTTAAGATTATATTACATTGATCAAGCTTTCTGCACAGCATTATACATGTACAATCTGGTGAAAGTTCATAGTTTAGCTGTACATTGGAAGTAATTTTGCTTAGGCCTCAATCAGTTTTCTTATTTGTTTACTGTTTATGTTAGCCTATGGGATATTAGTGAATTCAGAGAGTATAGCTCCGAACTCATCTCCTGTAAGAGTCTCCTGTTCTAGCAACACGTCTACTAATTTATCGATTGCCCAACACGTCTACTAAGAGTCTCCTCTCTGAAGGTCATCTTTCTCGATCCGTCAATATTTAAAATACTGATTTAATCCTGAACCACCGCACCATGTGATATCTGACGGTTGCATCTTCAATAATGTTTCACAATATCCCGCTATAAGGCGAATTGTAGCAGATTATAACATCGACAACTTAAAGCATTCAATTAGGACAGCAGCACCCCCATATAAAGGAGGACTCCGCTACGCTTACAGTTACCACGTTCTGTTACTTCCACTAGTACACATATGGCCATTCATAGCTTAATTGGATTTTCCCCTACCGGGATTAAAATACTGAGTCCCTTTGATTACACACTGAGTAAACATCCCTTCAACTAATTTACTACCCCGACACCTGGGCAAACATCATACCGTTACAACAACATCATGGAATAAACACTCGTAAGCATCATGGCAACCTGTGCCTAGCCTCAAGGCTCTTAGAAGTTCTGTTACTGAGCTAAAATAATAGAATATCATTCTATAATGCGACTATAATAGTCCAACCAACTATACCGAGAGATCATCCCGTACCATATTTGTAGTGCCATTGCAATTCCTTCAATCTTCGATTTATAACAAGTGATCGCGTCACGTAAGATTGAGTGGAAAGAAATCAAAGGCATAAGCCTCAAAGGAATCGAACCGTACGATAAGGAAATCAAGACGGGAAGTACTCCTAACAGTTCTGCAGCCTCCCAAGGATAAGTACAGACGTCTCTGTACCGATCCGTGAGACTCTACTAGACTTGCTCGTGACTTGTGAGACTGATGGGAACCTAGTGCTCTGATATCATGTTGTCACGACCCAAATCCACTACGGGTCTTGATGGCACCAGACACCGCTGTCGGGCTAGCCAAATTAAATTACCAATTAATTCCTCTTTAATACTTTTGAAAATCTAAGGGTTTTCTCTTCCAATTCACATAAATAAAGATCATTCCTCAAATGGAAACATAAATAATAATAAATACTACAAAGATTTACTGATACCCTCCAAGAAACGCGATGTCACAAGTGCATGAGCACTACTGATAAAGACATAAGTAAAACACAACATCCGTTTGAAATACAATGGACAGAAAAGAAATATAGTTACTAGAAAGAAACTTTAAAGAGTTACGGGCCGCCTTGCATACTACAACTCACCTAGTCCCCGAATCGTCCATGTTGTTGTGCCTAGTAGGCCGCTAATGTAACATATACATGTGCAACAAAAATGCACAGAGTGTAGTATGAGTACGTAATCAACGTGTACTTAGTGAGCATCCCGCCTAATCCCGAAGGGGTAGAGACAAGATGGTCAACTTTGACACTTTCTAATGGTCAAATTCATCCTTAATATATATACTAATCAGTGGATTTATTTTATAAACTTGATTTCAGTCCAAATAGGAAGAAACAAATAAACAATTAATTCCTTTATAGTAAATTTTCTAGAATTCCTTTTTAAAACAAGATCCAAATATTTCAAAGCCATATAGAGGGAATAATAACTTAATCAAGTTCAAGGCAGCAATACAAGCATGCGCAAATCGTACCATGGTGACGGCCCGATCTAACAAAAATAAATGTGCACTTGCCGAGGGTCGACGACTCGCCTATAGATGCATCTATTAATCTGTCGAGGCGTTCGGCCCATTCCAAAATAAACACACACAGATAGACAGCCAGTCAAGAAGTCAACATGGAGCAATTATCCAAGAAAGGCAAATTTCCTTTAATAATTTGAGAAAACGAAGTTTAAATCTTTTTAGAAATCCAGTTATGAATTTAATGTGATTTAAGCAAGTCAAGTCATCAATGGGTTCACAATTAATCCAAATATAACATGCTTTTGGGTCCTAGACTACCCGAACAATAGTATAATAGTAGCTACGCACAGACTCTCGTCATATGTATGTAGCCCCCACAAATAGGAGCACATAACTAATTTAACTCACCTATGGGGTAATTTTCCCCTCACAATATTAGAAAGGAGACTCACTTCGCTTCGAAGGCTCATAACCGGCATTCTACATTCTTCCGAAGACTTGCACCAACTTAAAATGCTCCAAAACTAGCCAATGATTATACAAATCTATTAATATACGTTCAATTGAACTTTACAACCCAATTTGTAACAATTCTTAACCCCGAACGAAAAGTTGACCAAAATGCCCTCGGGTCCACGTGCCCGAAATTCAAAATTTTTCGAAGATAAAGGTTACCCATGACTTTAGGAACTCAAATATATAATTTTCTCCCAATTCCATACTCTAAATCACGGCTAAAATCAAAGATTATAATTTTCTAGGTTTCCAACCAATACCCTAATATTTCTACAATTTTCCAAGTCTACATCCATGGATAAACCTTGTATATACTCAAAACTAGTAGAAATCACTTAACTCATGCTTGGTGATGAAATGGCACTCCAAAGTTTCTCAAAAATTGGCTCTCATGGAAAAAATGAAGTGAAAATGAGCCAAACTTTGATTCTTAAAGAAATCTCTATGCTTCCGGTAGTTTCCGCATTTGTAGAAAAATTTCCGCTTTTGCCGTTACGCTTCTGCGGAACTGCTTTTGCAGAAATTTCCGCTTCTGCAGACAATTTCCTCTTCTGCGGTTATGACAGCAACCATCACTTTCTCGACACGGAAATGGGCATAACTTCCTCATACAATGTTCAAATTCGACGATTTTTTTTGCTATGGCTCCGAAATTACTATACGAATCTAATGGTTCAATAAGAACTTAATTTGGAGCTTATTTGCTTAATATGGTACCCCTTTATGTCCAAATAAACGACATTAAAACATCAAATAAGAGCGCGATTACCACCCGAAATACACCCGAGGCTACCGGGACCCCGACCAATCACACCAATCAGCCCCAAAACACATTACGAACTTGCTCGAGGCCTCAAATTACATCAAACAACGCTAAAGTCATGAATCAACCTCCAATTAAAGCTTTTTAAATTTTAGAACTTCCAACTTCTATATTTGACGCTTAACCTATCAAAACACGTCCGATTGACCTCAAATTTTGCATACAAGTCATATTTAACATTACGGACCTACTGTAACTTTCGGAATTGGAGTCCGGCCCCAATATAAAAAAATCAACCTCTGGTCAAACTTCGCAAAAACCATCAAATTTCTATCTTTAGCAAAATGGCTTCAAAATGAACTAAGGACCTCCAATTTACCTTCGACCGCGCTCCCAACTCTAGAATCACCATACGGAGATATTCCCAATATCGGAATCCCAAACGGATATCGATAACTCTGAAATTCACTTCAAATCAAACTTAAGAAATTTCTTCTAGAATGCTAACTTCCACAATAGGTGCCAAAACGCTCCCGGGTTATCCAAAACCCAATACGGGCATACGCCCAAGTCTGAAATAATCATACGGACCTGTTGGAATCTTCAAATCTCGATTCCGATGTCATTTACTCAAAATTCTAATCCTAGTTCATTCTTTCAACTTTAAGCTTCCGAAATGAGAATTCTCTTCCCAAATCCACTCCGAACTTCCCGAAATTAAATTCTGACTATGCGTACAAGTCATAATATCTGAAATGAAGTTGTTCATGGCCTCCTACTACTTAATGGAGCGCTAGTACTCAAAACGACCGGTCGGGTCGTTACATTAATAGTCTAATATGTTAATGATACACTTTCCATTTAAAAATAGTGTAATTTCCTCTTTCACACCGTGAATACAGTCGAATCACTACAAAAAAATGGGTAAATTGCGGAGGTTAAAATTGCAGTTTGCGGAGGATAGAAACCTCCGCTATTTGCTGTCACGGCGGTTGAGCAAGCCCCCGCAGTATGCATCGCCGCTATTAATTTGCGGCAGAAAAATGCGGGGGTTTCTTGAACCGCCGTGACAGCAAATAGCGGAGGTTGCTACCCTCCGCAAACTGCAATTTTAACCTCCGCAATTTCATGAGCGAAAATAGATTTTACTTTTAAAATTTAATTACTGTTTTTGAGTGTAGGGGTTGTAAACCCCCGCAATCTGTAATTTCTTTTGGGGGTTATATTCCCATCTATTTTTAAATATATTATAGAATTGATTTTTATCAACAATTTGCCATATTTTTCCTCTAATATCAATTAAAATATTTATGCTCAAACCAAAATATTAAAAATTAAGAAACATCAACATTTCATTAACCGTGAAAAATAGTAGTATCATATGTCTTTAAACAAAAATTGGAATACAGTTAACCATTTATATCAGTGATCAACTATTACATTGTCCTAATACATCCACTTCAACTAAAATGAATCTCATGATTGTCAATGGGATTACTTCCGCCAGAAGATCTTCTTGCATCCGTCGGTGAAACGGGTCCACTAGCTGCATCACTTGGCTGCAACAAAAGTAAAAAAAATATAACTATTACGAGCAAATGTTACTTGAGAAACAAATATAACTGCATTTACTCAGACTAGAAGTTAATCAGAAACTAATGGTTGAGAGTAGCTCACGTGCATATGATCACTTTAACTACTAAAGTAAACAAATACTGATCGATGCACGCAGACTGCAGTACTATTACTCGGCCATACTGATGCATTTATGCTTCTCTCTATTTCTCAAGCAACTTCTCTCCCAACAACAACCATTACAAACATATACAAAAGAAAAGAGAGGGAACCGATGGTACATACAGTAATGGCGAGACTCAGTGAATGTGCTAAAGTCGCATATATACCAGATACAAATGCAATTACCACTGCTAACATTGCCAGAAATTATAACAATCAGTGGAAAATTACCTCAGACGGCAGCTTCATCGCAAACTTAAGCAAAGCAGACGCTGATGATGTTGTTAGGAAAAGAAATGGTCACTTGGTGATGGCCTTCTTTGCGCCTCTACATTTCTTAACTAACAACTACTCTGAAGTGCAAGCAACTATGTTTGGTATTTTTTGGTGTTGCAACCATTACTGTCAAGATAAAAGCTTGGAAATAGGTTCTCTTCTGGTTGTCAATATGATTTTATGGACATACAATACCCCATGGAGACTTAAAGAAGACGTTACTCTACAACAAAAGGTGCAACAACATGGTATCACCAAGTGACCATTTCTTTTCCTAACCAGTTAGTCAAGAACCAAAATTTTCCGAACCAACTCTGATAGCATCATAATGGTTTTGTTTCGGATTTCTATAAATTGAAAACCAAACTTTTTAATAATTAAATGTCTAAGTTACGTATTTTTCCTTGAGAAAAGGAAAGATACCTAAGTTTACGTTGATGTAAAGGTCAAAAGAATGAAAAAGCAGTAAGATTTGGAGTAGGAAAAGGTCAATGCATTGCATTATAATGGTGCAACTGTATGGTTCTCATGTCTTGCAGCTGGTAGGTTAAGATTGTTGGAAAATATACAACTCTTCCCTCAGTACCTACACTAATTGTTGAGCTGACTTTCTTGAGGTTAAGCATATCTACTAATTCTTCCATATACAATTTATTTGTTAATCATTGACAAAAAATATTGACGTATTTATCATTCACAAGCATTTATGCTATAAATAATTTGACTATAATCAATAAGTTGAGAGAGGGAAAACAAAGAGGATCATACGCATGCTTAGTGCAACAACTACTAAGCTGAACTCACATCCCATCACAGTGGATATATAAGTAGTCTAAAGCAAGAATTTTGCAAGAAGAATAAAAAGGGAAAACTCCCAAAAGAAGCAAGGCAAATCTTGCTTAACTGGTGGACAACTCACTACAAATTGCCTTATCCTACTGTAATCATATGATGTTCATTTGAGATGCTATACAAATATTTATATGAGTTACAATATTGATAGACATAAAAAAAATATTGTTCTGTCCACATAAAGATGTGAATAATACTGTTATTGAACTTGGTGAATGCAGGAAGGAGAGAAAGTATGTCTAGCCGAATCAACAGGTTTAGATCCGAAGCAGATTAATAATTGGTTCATTAATCAGTGAAAACATCACTGGAAACCTTCATAAAACATGCAGTATGCTGTTATGGAAAACCTATATGGTCACTTCTCTGATTAATTATTTAGCTAGAGGAAATTAATGCTGTTATGGAAAACCTATATGGATTCCCAAAACTTCAAAGTCGCACCAGTTATCATAGTGACTCTTAGCACTTCACAAATGAAAAACAAAATTGCACAATACACCAAAAATAAAAGAACTAAGCATTTACCGTTGTAGGAGATGAAGCAAAGATCCCAGCAAATTGTTCTGGTATTGAACCTTCCTTCATTATCATATATTCTTTGAGAGTACTCATCAATTGATTGTACTTCTCTTGGCATCCGGAAGAAGAACATCCAACATTATTACTCACAATTCTAATATTACCAAGACGAAGATTTGTCTCTTTGAAAGTATTGCTTGGAGTAGCTCCTAATCCCAAACATCTCACCCTTCCAGGATGCTCTTTGCCTAGCACCTTACCAACAGCATCATTTGGAGAAATTTCAGACTCATCCACCGTACTTTCACTCAATGCTAGCTCAATTTTTTCCTAAACACAATACACATCCAAAAAATCTGAGCCTACTGTTCTTTGTGCAAGAACACCAGTTATAGCTAAGGAAGTAATTAAGTGTGGGAAAAGGACAGAAATAGACCAAGAAAAAAGAAGAGGACGGGAAACAAACATTCTTGGTTATTATAACTTACACATATTTCTTTTGCCTCCTCATTTACATATGATCCATCTTTTTTTGTATGTGTAGCAAGATAAAGTTGTGCTCGTCCAGGCTTACTTCCTGTCTCAGCCATCTATGCATGGAAACAAAAATAAGTTAGAATAGTTTAATTAAAGTATAAGAAATAGATACAATATCTAAAATTTAAATAGTAAAGTAAGGTAAATAATGTGACATCTTTCACCATTTCAGCCCTTCTTCTAGAATTAGGTTTGGAGCCACCGGTGTGTGGAACTGTTTGCTTCTTCCGATTTTCGGCATTTCTTTTACACATGTTCTAATAATAGATACATTTCAGTCAATTATACAAAATAAATACTCATATTTATATACATTTCAATGTGACGTCTCAGAAAATACCTGAGTTTCTTCTTTATAACGGTAGTTCACAAAGATAGTCCATTGATCCCGACTAATACCTATCGGAACATTATCCATAATCTCATCTTTGGTTTTAAGTGGGTCTTTAAACTCATTCCACAACTTCTGCCTACTTGAAGCCCACTTCTTTGAAATAGAGTTATAAACATATCCTCGTGCAACTTCCTCAATGGTCATAAAACAGAAATGAGACTTCAAAAAAAATTTGGTTAATTAGTTTATCTTTTATATATAAATATAAAAACAAAAGACAAAATAGAGATATAGTTATAAAGATCTAGAACTTATACCTTTATAATGTTATTATAGCAGTCATTAAAGTATGACTTAGGCATATCCGGCCATTTATCAAAACCAATTGGAAATATGGTACAGTCAGTTGCTAAAAGGCCACATACGCCTGCTAGAAGGCCTTGTGCTTCGCCAATCGGATCCTTGCCATCAAACTCCACCACAACACGTTCTCCCTGAGGTAAACTTAATGCTTCTCTAGTCTTCAATTTCAGCCTTTTGGTATTTCCATGTGAATCTTTAATAAATAAAAAAAAAGCAAAAAAAAAAGGTAAGAGCCTTTTGACATTTTCTCACCATTAGAGCTTCAAGTATGTCAAATAGATTGAACAAAACAAATAGAAAAAATTGAATCCAAAAGAGTAAATCCACAGAATTTTCAAATCCTAATAGAGCCTTTTGACATTTTCTCACCATTAGACCTTTTGAAATCCACAGAACTTGACTTATGATTCTTTCCAGTGGAGGGTTTGCCATAGTTCCAGCATTTCCGACATAGATTTCTTGTTAAGAATCTGTTTTTCTTTTGATCTGAAATATTGGGAGTATTCATTTAGTGTACCAGGAGCTCATAAGGTTCTTCTATTGACTGTCCTTATCAGAAAAGGTTCTTTTATTGACTCTATTTTCTTGCTCACTCTATTTTACTATGTCATAAATTATGCATGTTCCTTTCATTGACATGCATATCTTTTATCACTACATGCTACTTGTTTTCTAGACCTGTGGACATTATTGAATCAAGATCATTTTTTTCATAAAACCTTCTATGTCAACTAATCCATCAATCAGGACAGCTATATATATCACATTCATTCTATATTTCTTCTAAGCTTTGACAAAATTGTAACTTGGTTTGTTTCCTGTACAGTGTTGTTTCTGCTGATTGGTTGTGCTTTTTATGGCTCAATTAGTGTAAACACTGCTAGATAGCTTCTGCTCCATCTTTTTGGCTCTTGTCTGTTTTACAGTAGATAATAATTGAATTTTCCCGTAATCCTGCTGATTTGGCTTTTACCATATTAACACTTTAAAAATTCCAGAATGTGATCAAGCTTTTGATGTAACTCATGTACCAACCATTTATTATTACAGGTTTCGCCAGGATTGTCTTTCATCAACAGACAAATTAGAAGTTCTAAAACAGTTATACATATATTTAAGATAAGACAGTGGCATGCAGCAACCAAATAACACAGTACCATGCAACAACCAAATAAGACAGTAGCAGGCAACAAACAAATAAACAGAGTGCAAAATAGATCATGATGCAATTAGATATTAAGTTCAGCAGGCGTCCACTGAGACGAGTCACAACAAATATTAGCTATTCACAAAAGGATAAGATTACCTATTCCATCGACAGTCCAATGATGTGAGGACTCACGTTTAGGACGCTTATTGGATGTTGCTTGTGCTGGTATGGGGTTAATTGGAGGTTGAAATGAAGGAGTTGTTTGACCCGTGGCCTGAAATGAAGGAGTTGTGTGTCCTGTGGCCTGAAATGAAGGAGTTGTGTGTCCCGTAGCCTGAAATGAAGGAGTTGTGTGTCCCGTAGCCTGAAAAAGAGGAAAACTCTACTAAGACTGCAACAACCTCCTTTGGAAGCACATTACGAATTGCTATTGGTAACAATTGCTCCATAATAATGTGACAATCATGACTCTTTAATCCAAAGATTCTCCTTTGGTCCGGATCAATGCAACCAGTAAATATTACTCGAGTAACCATCCGGCACTGAAATATTCTTTAAAGTTGTAAGGAAAGCCACTTTCTTTTCCTTTGGAATGGTAAACACAGCAAGCCGACACTCATCTTTCTCATCGGGCCAAAGATCACGCCTTATACCCATATCTTGCAAATCTTTCCGCGCCTTAATATTATCTTTTGACTTGTCTTTATCATTGAGCAAAGAATATATAATATTGTCAAATACATTCTTTTCGATGTGCATGACATCTAAATTGTGGCGCAACGAGTTGAACTCCCAATATGGAAGATTAAAGAATATGCTTTTTTTCCTCCATTGTTGTGCTGCGCCTTGCCCAATATTTCTTTGTCTAGCTCTTTTTTTCTCTCACTCAACTCAGCCGGTTTTCCAAATGTAACATCAATATCTTTCACTTGTTGCAAAATATCAGACCCGGATAACTTTCTCGGTGGGTTTCTTTCTTCCACATTTCCATCAAAGCGATGTCTCATCAGTCTAAATTTATGATTTCTTGCTAAAAATCTGCGATGACCAATAAAGTACCACTTTCTACTATGGCGAAGCCGACAAGGTTCTGCATCAAAATTACAAGTGGGACATGCTAGACCAGTATGTGAGTTCCAACCAGATAAGATATCGAGTCCAGGAAAGTCACTAATTGTCCACATAAGAGCAGCTCGCAACCTAAACATCTCTTTCTTTGATGAATCAAAAGTTTCGACACCTTCACTCCACAACTCATTCAACTCCTTAATAAGGGGTTGTAGGAAAACATCTATGTTATTTCCCGCTGTACGTGGACCAGGAATGATCATTGAGAGAATAAAATTAGGTTGTTTCATACACAACCAAGGAGGAAGGTTGTATGGAACTAAAATGACTGGCCAAATGCTATAATTAGTATTCATTGTGCCAAAAGGATTAAAGCCATCACTAGCTAGGCCAAGCCGAACATTCCGAGGATCAAAGGCAAATTCAGGAAAAATCATATCAAACCTCTTCCATGCCTCACCATCTCTAGGATGCCTCATGATTCCATCTTTGTTACTATCTTCAGCATGCCATCTCATATATTTTGCTATTTTAGAGCACATGAACAATCTCTGCAACCTTGGTTTTAATGGAAAGTAACGCAAAATCTTTGCAGGCTTCTTAGTTTTCTTCTTGGTTTTCTTCTTGCCTGTAGCAGATACAAGATCTTCATTTATCTGCTTGTTAGGCTTCCACCTAGAAGTATGACAATACTTACATGTTTCCTCATTAGCATCATTCCCCCAAAATAACATACAATCATTTGGACATGCATCTATCTTGATATAATCAAGACAAAGCTTGTTGATAGTTTTCTTGGCCTCATAAAAAGAATGAGGGATCCGTGCAAATGTAAATGCGTCCCTCAACAAATCTAGTATCATGGTCATTCCCTTGTCACTCAGCCCAGACAAACATTTTACGTGATACAATTTTAATAAAAATTCTAGTTTTGAGTACTTGGACCCTTCATACAATTCTTGACTTCCATCTCTAAGCAACTCGAAAAAGTCTGTATCATTTAAAGCAGGCTCAGCATTTAACCTTTCTTCACCACTCCCTACTTCTGACGGACCCACATCAACACCATCGTGCCTTAGGTTCCCAAATGCTTCATTGATCAATAATTCTACTGGATTTTCAGGAGGTAATGTATCTTGTATAACCACATTATTTATAGAAGTAGGTAGTATATTTCTTTCACCGTGAATACTCCAAATGACATAATTTTCAGGAAATGGTTTGCAAATCAAATGATCAAGCGCTACATCTCTAGTCTGCCACTTTGCGAATCCACATTTAGGACAAGGACACTTTATTCTATCTCCAACAACGGCATTAGCAAATGCAAAATCTAAAAACTGATTTAAACCAAATAAATATTCCGTGGTGTTTCTTGGCTTTTTAATTCCAAGATTTATCCATAGAAAAGTATTAAGTTTCAACCGTAGCTGATGAACCTTTCAAAATATAAAGAGAAAATATCAGTTCTCTATTATTAGAATAAAGAATAGTAACATTGAAGCAATAAATACATACAACAAAATATCAGTTCTCTATTATTATAAGTTTTACAGTAGTGTATAATAACAGGTAATACTTCACAACAAAATATCAGTTCTCTGTTATTAATTTATTATTTTCTTATAACAGTAAAGCTTACATTCTATCTCAACTAACAGTAAAGCTTACATTCTATCTCCAGTAGTGTATAATAACAGTTAATGCTTCTGTCGATTTGTCGCGACTGGTTACTGGACAATGAATGATGGATAATCATATAAACAATTTATTTCAATTTTAAACTAAAAGTCCATAGTAATGACCACTAAACTACATAAAATAAATTATAATACACAACCCTATAGCTTTTTGCAACAAAAAATTCTCAAATTTTATAGTCAATGAAATGAACAATGACGACACAGAGCTGGAAGTGACGACATACGAAAAATTTCAAGACATCAGATCCAAAAGGATTTAACAACATTAGAGCTAGAATGACAAGTTATAGTCCAAGTATGGAAGGAATCAAACAGTCAATTTAATATAACAAAAAGAACACATGGCTATTCTCTGAAGAATATGTATCTTTCTAGATCAAGGACTTCATTTTAATATCAAAATCACACATTAATGGATTCTCTGAGATCCTTCCTTATCGAACCAGCCAAGAAAAATATCAGAATAAAACAAAAACAAAAAAGGAACCCAATAAAAAATCAAAAGACGAGTTCAAAATAGTAAAAACAAGAAGATAAAAGAAAAGAAAAGAGTAGAAACAAAACGTGAAATCAGAAAATTCATTTACCTTTCTTATGTAGCAAACCCTATTCAGATCATTCCGCAACCTTTTTCTCTCCCTTTGTCTTTCTATCTCTCCCTCTCCTCAACTGAATTCATCTGCAAAACCACAAAAAAAATGGAGTGAACAAAGAAGGAAGGCTGAAACCGCAGCAGACTAATAACTATTAAACTAAATCTAGTTTTTTTAAGTGGAGAAGGAATGATAGGTGGTTTAGCATTCACCCAGATTTGAAATCGGAGCAGCGAATTAGAAGATGAAAAGGAACACACTAGTTTAAGGACTCGCCATTAGAACGAGATGTGTTTATCGACGTGAGTAGAAAAATGGATCGCATAAAATCGAAAAAGAGTAAAAAAGTGGATAACGAAATTATAGAAGGAAAGAAGAAGGGAACCTTGGAGGTTTAGGGCTGGAGTTAGAAAGCCGTTCTTCAATTTTGATGAACTAAAACAATTTCCAGAAAGTACTCTTTTGTTTCTATGGCGGAGAGAGAGAGTTTGGGCGGATATTTTAAGGTTTGGGGAAATAAAAGGAGGGAGTGTGAAATATGTAGGGCGCAATTTATTTTAGAATTGCGGGGGTTTATAACTCCCTTAAATTGCATAATTTTGTGGGGGTTAAGAAAGTGCCGCAAATTTATGCACATTGTGGAGGTTGCTTATACCCTCCGCAAAAAAACCTCCGCTATTTACCCGTTTTTTTGTAGTGAATACAGTAATCTGTCCCTTGATTCAAACCTATTTTTTCTACTGTATTCATGAATACAATAGCTTAAATACATCATATAACCACAGAAAAGGAATCTATAATCCGTAATTTAGCAAATGGTACATATAGATGGCTAATAACCACTAAAAGATAGTGCTTTATGAAAATTTCTCTTTTATTTTACTATCTCATACTTGGCGGATATTATGTGTTTGTGACGATCACAATTTTGGGCAAAGATTACTTTTAGCCAGCAACTAAAATTATTTATATTTTCTAGCCAAAAAATATAGTAAAATTTATATATTTTTGTATACAACATATGGAAATATATTATATATACTTTACATTATTTTGAGAGTGGCTATACAACGCAATTTTCTTCCGAAATTTCCTCTTAATTTTCTAAAATAGTGAACATGGTACCCCCACCCACCCCCACCCCCAACCCCCACCCCAAAAAAAATAAAGAAACGTTAATTATAACCTTTAAATCTCTTCTTTTTTAAAAAAAATTACGAAAATTAGAACCATGACATAATCAAGTCATTATAAACTCAAACACTTCGATCTTCAATAAGACTAGATATTGAAAAGAAATAAAATGAACTGCATCATAATACCGACATGATCTTCAAGTACGTATTATATACCTCTTCAGTGATTTCCCTTTCTCATGCAAGAACATGGCTTACTAAGTCTTGCCCGCCAACAAGTAGGCCGCATGCCCCAAATGTCCTGGCAGCTTCTGCAGAGTACAATCTCATTCGGTTGACAATGGCTGCACTCAGTTACTCTGTATGTTGGGATGAAGCAAGCCTGGCACTTGACTTCGATCCAAGAAGTGTAATTAGGAGACTGAACACGTTGCTTCTTGTTCTTCCTATTCTTCTTCTTTAGCTCTGGTGGTGGGTTCAACAAGTCATAATCATTTGGAAGAACCATTTTCGCAAGATCAAACACTGATCAAGGATGCTGATAATATAAGGATTAACGAACGAAGATGAAGGTGGTGAGAGTTTTTGAGAAATCTTTGTTTTAGAAAAAGGAATATGGGGAGTAGGGTTCAGCCGTCGTGCTCTCTAGCGATTCTCTTGATCCTGTTTTTTTTGACCTTATATGGGAAATAAGGGAGAATATTGGGGTCTGAAATGGGCTTTGGGCTCTGAGCTTGAACGAAGATTGGGTTTTGATATTTATTAGGGTTAGAAATTCAACAAAAACTACCAGGTATGCATATTATATGCACATATTTACCACCTTTTCTTTATTCTTCAACAATTACTATTGGTACCCATTGGATGTGCGGAAAATATATAATTATATTATGTGAGCAAACTTGTTTGAACAATATATCATATTTGTACCGACCCGCCAAATTCCACCTTAATTTGGCCGCCCGACACACTACTTTGGCCACCCGACATGGCCAAATTCGAAATCTGCCATAGGAGACAGATTTCAAGAAGGCAATGATCACCTTCCCACTTGACTTAAAAGTGGGAGCTTTTCCATTCATGGTTGCCAGCCTTACTGCATGATCAGCAGTATTTTCACTGTAGCAGCCTATCATGCTTGCCAACTTTACAGCATGATAGACAACAGGATTTTCCCACTTTGTAGCTGCTGTAATTGTGTATATATATACATGTACAAGCCTTAATAGAAGGCACCTCAGATCTCATATCTCAGATATACAACACTTTGTATTGTAGCTTTCCTTTCTGTTTATCAAGTAAATCAGAAAATTGGCCTTGGCCTCCCAACTCTTGTTAGCCCCTTACTGCTTTCATTTCAAGCACTTGTGTGTTTTCTGTTTGCCATAGCTTCCAGCACGTTTTTGTGCTGATTATTGTGTTAGGACTGAGGCTAAAAGCGAGTTAAGGCTGTTTAGCTGTCCGCACGGGTCTTGTCAAACTTAGCCCCGTGACAACTGGTATCAAAGCTTAGGCACGAGACATGGCAAACGAAGGAAACGAATCTGTTCTAGGCAACCTTCGTGGGAGAGACGAGTCACCAACAAAAAGGCAAAAACCAAAACGGAGAGGCACAAGCAAAGTGCGAGATCCTGCCATAGCATCAACTAGTGAGGTGCTGCCTGCACAACAAGTTGATCATGGCATAGACGGAGGCTTGGCTACACTTCCCATGGAAGTGAGAGTCCATTTAGTGGAGGTTGGTTTAAATGCTTTGAACCAACGCCTGGAAGTTACTGAAGATAACTTCTCATCGCTTGAGTCTACAGCTCTAGAAGAACTGGGAGACGTCAAGGATAATCTGGATCGATTAATCGACGAGCACAAGGATGGACTGACCAACCTTGAGCTCAAGCTGACCGAGGCCGTATCAGCACTGCACGGGGAAGTTGAGACCCTTAGGCAACAACTGAAGGCGGTAAGGCATGCTGGTGGCACAGATCATATAACTGTGCGTGAAACCAAGATCGAGGGCCCAAAACCGAAGGAGTTCAAGGGCGACCGAAACGCTCAAGACGTAGAAAACTTCCTGTGGAGAATGGAAGACTACTTTGAGCACCTCAATATCGAGGATGAGGCTGCGAAGGTTCGTGCAGCAACGATGTATCTTTCCGACACCGCCATGCTTTGGTGGAGGCGGAAGAAGTCGGATATGGAGAAAGGAATTTGCTCCATCAAGAGCTGGGATCAGTTCAAATACGAGCTGAAGCGCCAGTTCTATCCACAAAACATTGTCAATGAGGCTCGTCGGAAGTTGAGAGAGCTGAAACAAACAGCTTCCATTCGTGAGTATGTGAAGGAGTTCACAAAACTCATTTTGCAAATCCCCAACATGACCAGTGAGGATTTGTTGTTCTATTTCAGTGATGGCCTTCAAAATTGGGCCAAACAAGAATTGCAGCGACGTCAAGTTCAGGACGTCGATGAAGCTATTGCAGTGGCTGAATCCTTAAATGATTTTAGGACAGCCGCCCCAAAACCAAAGGATCACCATTCCGAATCTGATAAAGGCAGCAGTTATCGGGACAAGGGCAAGCGAGCTGTCACCCCAGATCGAAACTCAAAGGGTCAGAATGCGAACAACTGGCGCGACCGATATGCTCAACGGAAGAAGGAAGTTGGTCCACGCCGTGCTTGTTACCTTTGCAAGGACCCCAATCATCACTTTAGAGATTGTCCTAACTTGGGCAAACTCAGCGCCATGATAGCGGCCGACCAGAGGCCAACTGATGATGAAGTCCAAGACGACGGGGAGCAACAGCCAGATATAGCTCATCTGGCAAACTTAGTATTGGGTGCAGCCATTGTGAAAGAGCCTGCATTGAAGCAGGTTGTCCAAAGGAAGCCGGATCTTGCCAAACAGGGTCATACATCGGGCAACATGGCGACAGGCAAGAGCCATCAGACGAGGAAGACAGGGTCCATGTTCGTGGATGCCACACTGAATGGGCAGAAAGTTCGCATCTTGGTAGACACCGGTGCGACACATAATTTTGTGACTAAGGAGAAGGCTAAGTCACTTGGCCTTGCATTCAGTCCAAACAATTCCGTTTTGAAGACGGTTAACTCCAAACCCACCAACGTATTTGGAGTTATTTGTAATGTGAAGCTCAGCTTAGGAGCTTGGCTGGGAGGCGTGAATTTCTATGTCGCGCCCATGGATGTATTCGACCTGGTACTCGGGCTAGAATATTGGAACGAGGTTCAAGCGTTCATCTGCCCTTTCCTTGACCTGATATACATTTATGATCCGAGGGGTCCATGTGTGGTGCCAACGGTTCGGGTGCCACAAGTCGGTGGTCTGCTGTCCGCAATGCAAGTCGTAGAGGAGAACGACACCATGATATCAGCAAACGGTACAGAGACCAAAGGGAGCAAGGTAGCCAATTGCTTGGCTAAAGGCAAGCCACGAGTCCCTAAAGATAAGGGCTCTAAATCGGAAGCAAAACCGTCAGCTATGAGGCACATAGTACCTCAGTTATCCCGAACTTCAAAGGCTACATCAGCGGAGCGAGGGACGTTCAACAGACAAGTTTCTAAGTCTGTGAAACTTTGTGGCGACGAGGGCGTCGCCATTTCAAGTGGGGGAGTGTGTACCGACCCGCCAAATTCCACCTTAATTTGGCCGCCCGACACACTACTTTGGCCACCCGACATGGCCAAATTCGAAATCTGCCATAGGAGACAGATTTCAAGAAGGCAATGATCACCTTCCCACTTGACTTAAAAGTGGGAGCTTTTCCATTCATGGTTGCCAGCCTTACTGCATGATCAGCAGTATTTTCACTGTAGCAGCCTATCATGCTGGCCAGCGCTTTACAGCATGATAGACAACAGTATTTTCCCACTTTGTAGCAGTTGTAATTGTGTATATATATACATGTACAAGCCTTAATAGAAGGCACCTCAGACCTCAGATCTCAAAGATCTCAGATATACAACACTTAGTATTGTAGCTTTCCTTTTGATTATCAAAATCAGAAAATTGGCCTTGGCCTCCCAACTCTTGTTAGCCACTTACTGCTTTCATTTCCAGCACTTGTGTGTTTTCTGTTTGCCATAGCTTCCAGCACGTTTTTGTGCTGATTATTGTGTTAGGACTGAGGCTAAAAGCGAGTTAAGGCTGTTTAGCTGTCCGCACGGGTCTTGTCAAACTTAGCCCCGTGACATATTGCTTGAATAAGATTCCAACTATCTTCTTATTATCTAATGAAACGAACTAAACCTAAGAATCTTAAGAAATTGGAAAAATATTCATATAATTATCCAATAACTTTTCAGTTCTTTCATTTTTCTTTATTACATAATTTACCACATTTAATATTATTTTATTTGCTATATACTGTTTTATTAGCTTGTCACTTGATTTATTTTTCGGAAAAGGGCCTAAAATACCCATTTACTATAGGAAATAGGACATCAAAGTCCTTCGTTAAAAGTTGGCCCCTTATATGCTCTTGCCATCTAAAAATGGGCTCAAAAATGCCCTTATCTACTAGCGGAAGATATGTAAATCCACGTGGAATTACCTTAAAACGTAGAAGGTCATTTTAGACCATTTTCAGATTGTACAAGGTCAGATACGAATTAGTTACAGTAGTCACTTCTCAAGCACTTCACTCCATATCAGTTTACTCACACACCTATTTTAGACCCTTCATTGATGTCTGATTTCTCCTACTAATTGGGCCACCTTGTCTTTCTAGTTGAGTTCTAGTTAGGTTTAATATTTTTTCATCTTTATCGGTTTGTTTTGAATATTTCTCTAAGACAATGTTGCAAAGTTCGAGTAGCTTAAATGGGTCGATTAGGATGTGTGTTGTGGACTTGCTGCTAATTATTTCATGGCATGGACTCCTTTAAATGCTGGGACAAGATTTTTTAAGTGCCCTAAGCATGAGGTGTGTAAATTTGTTAATGAGTTCTTTTAATTATTTCGATTTGACTGTAATTTCTTTTCTTTTTTTTGGTTTTAGGGTTCATATTGGGAATGAAAAGATGAGGAGCTTCCTCCTAGAATTTTAAATCTCATATGCAGTTTAAAGAAGGAGAAGGAAGCTCTAATTCGTGAAATAAATGTACTCCAAAGGAAAGTTACCGATCTTGAGAATGTTATGATGCTCGTCGATCATGGAGGAATAGAATCCTTGGAATTGGAAAGAAATGTTCTAATGAAGAAAGTGGTTGATTTAGAGTAATCACATCTGCGTGATGCTAAATGTCGAAAGAAGATGTGGATTTTCTTTTGTGTGATATTGAGATGTTTTGTTATGTTCTTTGCATTAGCGGGAAATGATATGTATTGTTAGTGTTATTGTGGCTTAATTGTTGTGTTTTATTATGTAATAATTTTTTTTTGCCAGGATTCAATGAAGTCATTCTCATTCATTTGAATATTTATGTCTATGATTGAGTTACTCCTCTGATAATTAGTTTGTGTCTATGACTGAGTTACTTGCTGTGATAATTAGTTTGTTGGTCTAAAATAGGTGCATCAGTAAACTGATATGGAGTTAAGTGCTTGAGAATTGACTACTATAACTGACTCGTGTATGACCTTGTACAATCCGAAAAGGGTGTAAAATGTCCTTCTAAGTTTTAATGTAATTTCACATGGATTTACATATCTACCGTTAGTGGATAAGTGCATTTTTTAGCCCATTTTTAGACGGCAAGGGCATATAAGGGGCCAACTTTTAACGGAAGGTTTTGATGTCCTATTTCCTATAGTAGAGAGGCATTTTAGGCCCTTTTCCGTTTATTTTTTATCGATTGCTCTTTTGTAATATAATATAGATATGTATTTTTCTTGCTTCTATTTTTTTTTCTTGAAGCATTTATTCCATTTGTCTAAATGTATTAATATTACATTTAAACTTATTTTATTTAATTATTTTCAAATTAATTCAAATTAAAAGGACCCACGCATTATCTCTATCCCTCACTTTGTACAATTTTTATACGATGATTTAATATGATTTAATTGGTATACTTTACACCATCAATATTCAATACGAAATAACAAATTTGAATGCCTTTACTATCAAGTTATAATATCTACAAATATTTTAGATATTTATATTTTTATATTATATGCAATAAGAATTTAAATTTCCTTGTCTTTCATTTGCAACATGAAATTTAAATTTTATTTTTAAATTTATTTAATTCCTATATTTTAATTAATATTTACTTTTTTGCTTGAATTTTTTTTCATTATCTGATATCTTTTTACTCATCAATTGAGATTTCAGTAATGTGGTATTGTCCGTTGTATGTATTACTTTTCTCATATCAAATATAAATAAGACTTATCCTTCTATATATTTGCAACCTGTTTTTTTTATTTCTTCCTGTTTTTCGTTTATTGCTTATTGTTATTGCATTATTCATGCTTGGAATTGTTACATTGTGATGTAATCTTTAAGTATTCTTTAGTTACTTTATTTCATTTTAAGATTAAATCAAAGCTTAAATATCCTCACTCTATTTATAGATAGAAATATATTTTTCATTAGGTATCCTCACACTATTTATAGATGGAAACTGTCACGATCCGAATTTTTCACTATCGGGAGTCGTGCCTACAAACGAAGCTAGGCTAGCCAAACTTTAAACTTTCTCTGATAAATCTCAACAATATAAATAATCGAAAATCAATTAAACAAGTGCGGAAGACTTTAAGCTTAATAAAAATGAAACCAAAAATGCGGAAGTTTGAAACATATCTCTACCCAAAATCTGGTGTCACTAACTCACGAACATTCTAAGATTTAATAAATACAACCGTCTGAAAGAAATCATAACAGTCTGTTTCAATACAAGAGTTAATAAATTGAATAAGGATAGAAGTGACTTTGGGCCTGTGGACGTCAGCAAGGCTACCTCAAGAGTCCCTGGACTGAAGGTCTGCTCCCGATCTAATATTGCTGCAGTCCGAAAGTTGTATCCTGATCTGTGTAAAAAAAATGCACAGAGTGTAGCCTTAGCACAACCGACCCCATGTGCTGGTAAGTGTCTGGCCTAACCCCGGCGAGGTAGTGATGAGGCTAGACAGAACATACCACAAATAACCTGTACAGATATATGTGTAATAACAAGAAAAATACACTAATTTAAACATTAAAAAGGGGGTAGCATGCTGTGGGGTACTACAATCTAAATATAAAAATCATCGGTAAAGAAGTGAAACTGAACAATAACGACTGATAAGGTAAATAAAGGAAGACTCTACATATGAACACAATACACTAAGGCCTCATTTGTTTGCACTTAATGGAGGTCAGAATCTTAATCATTCATATATCAGACATTAAGTACGTTTGTTTTTAAAATCTGAATCTTAATTATTCAGATCTTAATCATTAAGTGTGTTTATTTTTTTACTTCACAACCACTTAATAGGTCTGTATGATTCAGATCTATAACAGAGACTTAATTTCATTAAGATGCTATCATATATTTATTATTAACTGTCGTCACCGCCTACCATTATCAACTACTACCATGCCACCAACACCACCATACTCAACCAACCTCACCACCACCACCACCACCACGCCACCATCATCCTCCATCATAGCCACCACCATTATTGACCATCACCGCCCAATATCCCCACCACTTTGACCACCATCACCTACAATCAACACTCATCAACCTCAACTAACACAATTGACCACCCCATCACCACCAACAACCGTGGCCGACACTGCCGATCATTATAACCTACCACCACCCACCCACCATCCTCCTCAGTCACAACTACTACCACCACCCGCCATTATTAACTATTATCAGCCACCACCACCATCACCATCCTGAAATATAATCGACACCACTACCAATAGCTACTAGTTACTAGCATGAACCTTCATCATCAACCAATACTACCACCATCCACCGTTGCTAATCGGTATTCACCCGTTAACCATCACCACCAACAACTATCATATTTTTAAGAACTATAAATTTTATTGATAAAATATTAGATTAGTTAGTATTTCATTTGAATTTTACGTTTATTAATTTTCAAATATAGATAATTTTATATATTCAGATGTTAAAAATCAAAGTCTTAATTATTTAGTATTTAGATCTTAATACACATCTTAATATATTCAGATGTGTATTCAGATTCAGATGTCTTCATCTTAATACACATCTTGATATTCAGATGTGCATTCAGATTCAGACGTCTTAATCTTAAAAAAAAACAAATGAAGCCTAAGTCTATGCGCTTTTTCCTCGGTAAGTACGTGAAAAAGATGGTCTTCTACAATCCATAGGCAAGGTATTTAAATCCTCACATCTCCGAGATCTTTGGGAGTCGGAATCATAGTCGAACTTTCATTCACTTACAAATCCTGAGATCCTGAGAACTCCTCATGCTTCATGATTCCTATATGCAAATTTCCTTAGGCAGCATCCCTTATCGTATTAAGAGTCATTTTCACTAATATCGAACTGCAATTTTTGCTGAAAATGCTACTGTCTTGTAAGGACCTTCGGCAACTATTGTGAGAACCTAGTTCTTAGAGCATGTTCATTACACACACTTCTTAATCATCAAAACACATAACTCAACAGATTCTGGTTAATAAAAAACGCAAACTCTGCCCTAGCCAACTTGGCAAGATAATTTCTATAAGTGTTTTCTGAAGATACTTATAATTTAAAAAATATTTTTTAATGATCGGCCGAAGAGTTACAAGTACTTTAGAAAAAGAAAAACTATTTATTAAAGATTGAGTACAATGTTTGATAAGAATGGACTGTGGGCTTAACTTAACCCCATAACCTACCTTGTGTGGTGAGGATTGTCCAAGACCATATAAGAAACCAAGATACCCTTAACCCATTGATGTGGGACACAACTCAACACCCCCTCCTCCCCCTCATGCCCAGGCAATGGTTGTCCAACATCGATAACATCAAAATTGGGATGGGCCTAGCTTTGATACCGTGATAAGAATGGATATTGGGCCTAACTTAAGCCAAAAAACTAGCTTGTGAGGTGAGGATTGCCCAAGACCATATAAGTAGACCAAGATACCCATAACCCACTACGTGGGACACAACTCATCAATGTTAGCAAATCGAATAATATTTTAGATGAAAGCTTTAAGTATTGAATATTGATGATATTGTCTGAGAGTTTAAGAACTTTAATATCAAATTAAGAATTATGATAACTCTAAAAGAAAATGACTTCTCCTAAAAGAAAAAGAAGTCATTTTTCTCATTTTGGTGAATAATATTTTCTTGCGAAATAATTTTGTAGACAAAGTAATTTATTTTCTTAAAAACATATCCCAGAACATATTTTTGTCGTACACAAACACACCAATATTTACTACCAAAGACAAAAACGGTCATTTTCTGAAGTAGTTTTGCTTACTAAAAAGAAAATTTTCTATAGTAACAAAAAAACCGAAAGAATGAAGATTGAAAGAAAAGAATTGGATTCTTGAATTGCTTAGTTGGAAGCATAATGTACTGCAATAGAATAAAATGAAGTACAACTGAAAAATGTTAAGTTTCATAAAAGATTTCCTTTGACAATTCTTGGCCACCCAAAATTAAACTGGAAAAGCATAATAATTGGCCCACGTAATCACCAGCCCCATGATCCATATAGGACATTGCCACCAACTAGTGGGCAGTATACTCTTTTCCCTTCCACATATCTACAACATTTCCTAGGATATCAAGATTTAGCTGAAATATTGCATAGAAATTAATTTGGCTGTAACTAGTGATACAAAATTTTGCTATGGAGGCCCTCAATGCAGCAAGATTGACACCTCTTTCAGTTTTTTCTGATAGAAGAAATGAACCCAAAAAAATCCCATTCAAGAACCTTTCAAATTCAGCCAATTTTAGCACCAATTCATCAAATTCACTAGATGGTTTATCAAGAAAAGTTCAAGGGGGTCTAGTGGTACTTTCCTCAGTTTTCACTACAAGCTTAGCTAATGCATTAACATATGAAGAAGCACTTCAGCAATCAACTACTAGTACTTCAACACCTGATTTTGATGCAAATGCCTTTGTTGAAACTGTGACAAATTTTGTGTTTGAAAATCCTTTAGTTGTAGCTGGTGGTTTTGCTATTTTGGCTTTGCCATTGGTTCTGTCTCAAGTGCTCAGTAATAATAAGCCTAATAAGACATGGGGTGTTGAGTCTGCTAAAAAAGCTTATGCTAAATTAGGAGATGATGAGAGTTCAGAATTACTTGATATAAGGGTACCTGTGGAATTGAAGCAGGTGGGAAGTCCAGATATAAGGGGTTTGAAGAAAAAGCCAGTTACAGTTGTTTATAAAGGTGAAGATAAGCCAGGGTTCTTAAAGAAGCTAGCTTTGAAGTTCAAGGAGCCAGAGAATACCACATTGTTCATTCTTGACAAGTAAGATTTCAAAATTTTTATGCTCATTCATTGTTTATAGCATGTGTTGTTCCGTGTTGAAGACATAATTAAGAAGTATAGTTAGAACTCGCAATAACAGCATTACAACAAAACAACAACAACAACCCAGTATAATCCCACTTAGTGAGGTTTGGGGAGGGTAGTATGTACGCAGACCTTACCCCTACCCTGGGTAGATAAGTTGTTTTCAAATAGAGCCCCGGCATCCTTCCCTACAAGAACTTACCGCCTTACGATAACACCATTGTTATATAATAACTATACTATAAAAGTTAGTTTTTTATGGAACTAATTTTTATGCTGTTATAAGGTATGTTCCGGATAACATCACTTCGTTGTAAAAGTAAAAAAATATCTGGAACAAATAAGGCTGTTATAGATAGGTTTGATTGTAATTAAAAGTATAATCTTTTTAGTAACTTAACCTTTTAGATGAGATAGCCACATATTTGAACATTGTATCATAGAAGATGAAGAGGTCCTTGTTCAAATTTCTTAAAACCCATTATCAAAAAAAGAAAAAGGAAGAAGAGATTCCATGTGTTTAACCCAAGAAAACGAGTCAGGCGTGCAGGCTGTCTGCACATAAGGGAGCTTGTTGAAAACATAATTAAGTAATTAAAAATGTCTCACTCTAACCGCTTAAGCTTTTAAATGAGATGGTCACACGATTCAATATTTTGTTTATCTGTTTGGAATCATGGTGAAACCTAGCAACTATTTGGCTTTAAATTGATTTAGACAGACAGTTATGTGCTTACATTCCTTAATAGTAATTAATTATTGTGCTAACATGCTTGCACTAGCCGAAGGTGTACCGAAAATAGCCCCTCTACCTTCTCGAAGCAGGCATAAAGACTGCGTAGACACTACCCTCCTCAAACCCCACTTGTGGGACTATATTGGATTTATTGTCGTCGTGTTGTTGTCGCTAACATGCTTGCACTGTGACTGAATTGATTTTGTCGGATTAATTACAGCTCTGATCATTCAACTTCTGAAAATTGTATCTTTCCCCGCATTCTGCTAGTAATTTGTTTAAGAATTTAATTCTGTCTATTGCATTGAGGGTTTAAAGGAAACAAATTAAAGATTTGCTGGCAAAATGAAATGTTTCTCTTGCTTGATGTCTGCTCCTTTTCCTGATTTATTTTGTGATGACCTCTTGTATCAGTAAACTAGTTGAACAAATTAACTCTAATCCTGTCACTTTCTGGATTGTAATGAAGCCAGATTTGATGGGAACTCTGAATTGGTTGCGGAGCTTGTCACAGCTAATGGTTTTAAAGCTGCATATGCAATTAAAGATGGTGCTGAAGGACCGCGAGGATGGAAGGTTTTACATTCAAAATCTCGTTATCATTCTTAATTTTAAAAAGTTGGTGGAATAAAGCATAATGAAGTCCAATTTGTGCAGAATAGTGGCCTTCCATGGATACTTCCGAAGAAAACATTAAGTCTTGATCTCGGAAATCTGTCTGATGCTCTTGATGGTGTTCTTGGGGTATGTTTTTCTCTCTATAGCATGGTACTTTGTGTTATCAACCCTAAACAAGTATTAAGAGTGAGATTCATTTTGCCGCTGGAAAGTAATGAAACTCACGCTTGTAATTTACTATGCATACAAGAAGTTTTAAAATATCCCAAGCCTTCCATTTTGCCTTATTGCACACAACTGTGCCAAAACTATAGAGTTGTATTATATATAACTAGGAAGCAGATTTTCGCATTATAAAGATATCATCCATCGGCCTTTTAGCTTTGCTTTTCTTTTAGAAGTCTTACCAAATAGTGCAAATGGATAGCTAAGAAGTTATGTTTTCCTGTTATAAGTGCAAGGTGGAGTTGTACATTTCTGTTTTTAGAACTTCTGCAGTTTATTCCACAATCTTAATTAACAGTTCCTAGGTGAATGGTTTGCGGATGACAGATACAAGTGACATCTTTAAAATATGATATATTAGCTATAAGTGACATTTCACATAGTTTCTCAGCCTTGATATTTCTCAGAAACTTTATGTTGTGAAGCCACCATGAAGAGTTTAAGAAGCTATTTAGGAGACTACTTAACTTGCATTTATCAATTTCATTAGATTATGTGATGAATACTAGCATAGTACTAGTATTCTAATCATAGTATTTAAGGTTTGGATTTTGACATGGTTAACTTAAATGAGATAACTTTAGTGGAATATGGATATGCAGGACGGTTCTGATGCTGTCGCAGTAGGTTTAGGTGTAGCTGCAGCTGCCGGGCTAGGAATATTGGCGTTCACAGAGGTCAGGCTCCAGAATTCTTTATCCTGAACTTTACGTTGAGCATTCAATAGACAGCTTATTATCGGTACTCCTTTTTCAGGTAGAAACGTTACTCCAACTGTTAGGCTCAGCTGCTCTTATCCAACTGGTCAGCACAAAACTTCTATTTGCAGAGGTTCGTCAGCATCATTTGCAATGAAATCTTTTCTTGTCTCTCCTATACGTGGAGTCGTGGACCTCAGAAACGTAGTTTTGGCAAATATGAAATAACTCTTGCCTTAACTGTCCTCTTCCTTCTTGAACTGTTTGTTTCTTTTACCTGTTGATTTATTGCTTCTCTTGCTCAGCTAAACATTCTTTGTCGGAAAACTATACTACGTATATTGAAAACATATTACCTTTTAGGCATACTAATTCTCGAACACCCTTAGCAAAATTCTTGTGGCGCCACTGTTTTCAGCGACATATTACATATATATCCCACAACTTCAGTAAGATCTTGGATCTAAAATTTTGTATTCTGACCACTTGAAGGCTCAAAAGATAACTTGTTAAGAAAACATCATTTAATTTACTTCTAAAACTGTTTCGTGCTATGATAGAAGGTGAATCGCATTTTATGTACTGGTAATAAGATGAGCTGGCCTCTATGGTTTCCATCGGTTATTCAACATCAATACCGACCATGGTAGAAAATTATCAGACATGAGAGGTCCATTAATATTTTGACATTTTCACTTTCCAGGAGAGAAAGCAAACTCTGCAACAAGTTGATGAGTTCATCACCGCTAATGTTGCTCCAAAGGAGCTCGCAGGTGACATTAAGGTAATCTTCTCGTATGTCCAGAACTTCTTGATGCGTTTAACTTCCCATATCAAAGAACTGTATATTTTGTTTTCAACAAGATAGTTCATGGTCACAGTTCCATTAGTCATGTACTTATGCTTTCGACTTTGAAACTTCAGCAAATAGGGATGGCTCTTCTTCCGACGCCCGTGATTAGCAAGTCTCTACCTGCACCTGCAGAGACAACTCCAGAAATCAATTCAGTGCCTAAACCAGAAGTTAAAGTAGAAGCTCTAACTGGAATTTCAAAGCCACTTTCACCATATCCTAGTGTAAGTTGTCCTTTACTTTCTGAGTATTTGGCCTTAACATTTCACTATGACTTGCTACATGAATTCCCTCGCTGATTGTAATATCTTTCTTGCTGATAAATGGGAAGTTCCTTGTTTATATTCTGAGATATTAATTCATTTATTTCTTTTAAGTGACTTCCCTTTGTTTGCTCATATTTTTCGATAATTGCATCATCTCTTTTGAATTTGTTGAAGCAGTATCCTGATCTCAAGCCTCCAACATCGCCGTTGCCTTCACAACCTAGTGGCAGTGTGGAGAAAACTGAAACTTTTTCCAAGGTAGAATTATTGGCTGAGTCTACTCCAGAAATCAATTCGGTCCCTAAACTAGAAGTCAAAGCAGAGGCAGTAACTGGAAGTTCAAAGTCATTTTCTCCATATCCCAATGTAAGTTTTCCTTTTCATTCTCAGTAGTAGTCCGGTTTCATCATTTCATTAAAACATGATACATGAATTTCCTCGCACCATATCCGAGAATCTAACATATCATGCTGATGAAATGAGGATGATCATAGCGTGAACTCTGAGATTGTAGTATAGGCGAGTGGACAATATTATTTCATTATTTTGTCTAAATGACTTCCCTTTGCATTCTCATATTCTTCATTATGCAACATCTCTTTTGAATTTATTGATGCAGTATTCTGATTTCAAGCCTCCAACATCGCCGATGCCTTCACAACCTAGTGGCGGTGTGGAAAAAACTGAAACGGTTTCCAAGGTAGACTTATCTGCAGAGTCTACTCCGGAAATCAATTCGGTCCCTAAACTAGAAGTCAAAGGAGAGGCACTAAGTGGAAGTTCAAAGTCACTTTCTCCATATCCTAATGTAAGTTTTTCCTTTTCGTTCTCAATAGTTGATCTAATCATGCCTCTGTAATATGATATATGACTTCCCTTGCACCATATCCATGATTTTAATTTTTTTCCTGCTGGTGCAACGAGGATGATCCGTATTTGAATTCTAAGAATTGGGTAGCTGAATGGACTAAATCAATAACATTTTACTTTGTCTCTGGAACATCCCGTGTTGTTTTGTTATTTCTTCATATTAACATCTATACACTGGTCACCTAGATAACAACAAGTACCCGTCCATAGAAAGTGTAACTAGTAACATAGAAATGAGGCTGGTTTCCTGAGCTGAGGGTCTATCGGAATCAGTCTCTCTCCCAAGGGTAGGATCTACCTTCCCCAGACCGCACTAGTGGGACTCTATTGGGTTTGTTGTTGAAAATGAGGCTGGTTACATTAAAGTATCATAGCATAATTTTCTTGTTTACAGTCGTGTATATAAGTTAAATTCGTCATTTATTTGTGGTTGCAGTATCCTGATTTCAAGCCTCCAACATCACCAATGCCTTCACAAGCATAATGCTGGACTTGCAGATTTCATATACAAGGTCTATCAGCTCCACATTTCCATGAAATTTTGATTTTACACTACCTGCATTTGAAAGAAAATTCGTAACACTAGGGATCCAAATTCTCATCATCATGTCCATTTCCATTCTTTGTTATTTATTGTTGGATGTCATGTAGATCAAAATGGTGTATAAACTTTATGTTATTTGGCAATACAATCACTTATAAACAAGAGCATAGCAATATATAATGAGCAGAATTTATATAATTATATTCATAGTCAGTGCAAAGATTTTTCTAGATCAGTGTAGTTTAGCTTCAATATTGGTATTAGACATCAATTTGTTTCACTAAACCTTGAATTAATTTGCCTTCGCTTGAATATTTCTCTTTTATTCTTGATATCTGCCATCTTGCTTATTATACGTGTGAGTGTTAATATGGATTGATGACTATTACGAAAGGGGAAGTTAGGTTCATTGCCCTTCTAAGTTGAGAGAAAAAGGTGAACAAGCGGTCTGTGATTATTAACATAGAACAAAAAACATGGAAACTGAGTTCATATTTTTGGTGTGTTTGGAACGAAAGAAAATGTTTTCGATGAAAAATATTTTCCTAGGAAATGTTGTCCTGGAAAATGGACAGTTTTATCATTTATTTTCCTTGTTTGATTGGTGAACGGAAAACGTTTTTCGGAAAATACTCATTTTATTAAAAATGAAAGAAAATATTTTTTCTTCATCATGAAACGAAAGTACTTTTTTTGTTAAAATTAAAAAAAAAATACTTTTTACTTCATGAAATGAAAATACTAATTTGATGAAATGAAAAAAAAAACTATATCTATAACATGAAAATGAAAATAAAGTACTATTAATAATATTTTTATTCAAGGTGGGGTGAAGAGTGGGGTGGTTGGGGTTATGGTGGGTGTGGATTTGTGGGAGTGTTGGGGTGCATTGGTGGTGTAGGGAATATGGTGAGGAATGTTGAAAAGGAGTTTTCCACTTCTCTTGATAGGAAAAATATTTTGAGTTCACGAGGAATATATTTTTCATAGATTTACGCCAACCAACATGGGAAAATTGGAAAATATTTTCCTTCATATCAAACACACCCTTAGTCTTAAACTTCTAAAATGATGGAGACTATTATAAATAGAATTCTATTATGGTGAATGTTCATGTTTAGGGAGATTCTAGGGTTTATTAATTGGTGGCTAAGTCAATCTCTCCCTATAAATAGAGAGTTATATTCCATTGTAATTCATCCCATATCAATAAGAGTTCCCTCTCTCTCTCTACTTTGCGCTGCAATACTCATCTTTTTCTTTTATTGTTTCATAACACGTTATCAGCACGAGACTCTACCGTCTCAACAAGCTTTTGAGAAGATTAAGGTATAACTTTTTCTCCTCTTTTTCATTATGATTGACATTATGAAAAGAGAGTTCATTGCCCTTGAAATTTTGGGCAAGAACCATATGACATGGGTGTTGGATACTGAAATCTACTTAGATGCAATGGGTCTTGGAGACACCATTAAAGATAAAACTAAAGCATCTACCCAAGATTGTGCTAAGGCCTTGATTTTCTTGCGCCATCACCTTGATGAACGGTTGAAAATAGTATATCTCACAGTCAAAGATCCACCTTTTTTGTGGAATGGTTTGAAGGAAAGATATGACAACTTAAAGTTGGTCACTCTTCCACAAGTACAATATGATTGGGCTCATCTGAGGCTCCAAGATTTTAAGTCTGTTTCTGAATATAATTTTGTGATGTTCAGAATTACTTCTAAATTGAAACTCTGTGGAGATACTATTACTTATTATGATATGCTTAAAAACGTTTATAATGTTTCATGCCTCCAATATGGTTATGCAACAGCAGTACAAAGAGAAAGGTTTCAAGAAGTACTCTGAGCTGATTTCTCTTATCCTTGTGGCTGAGCGAAATAATGACTTGCTCATGAGAAATCACGAAAATCGAACCAATGGGTCTATACCATTGCCTGAAGTGGATGAGGTGTATTTATATTATGTTAAGCGTGGAAAAGGCCGTAACTCTATTTGTAGTCGTGGTCGTGGGCATGGTCGTAGCCGCGGCCGTAGCCGTAGACAAGAAAAAAAAAATTCTGGTGTTAATCACCCCCCAAAGAGAAATAACCACCAAAACTGGAAAGAGAAAGATGAGAAGCCAAAAGCAAATGATTCAGAAACTGAATGCCATCGTTGCGGCGGAATAGGGCATTAGGCAAATATTATCGTGTACCAAGATATTTGGTTGAGCTTTATCAAGTATCTCTAAAGAATAAAGGCCGTGAAGCCAATTTTGTCTCTGGCAATGATTTTGACATCACCTACTTGGATGTGGCAGACTTCTTTGAGCGCCCTGATGGAAAATAGACCACTTGTTCGGTGATGGATCCATGGTTAAAGAAGATTGAGTAGTTTGATATTTTTCCTTATTTGTATTAGTTAGTGAATAAACATCATGCAATTATCGTAGTTTACATGAGTTGTAGTCAGTCGTATCATTTAGTATGCAACCCAATGAAAGTACACTCATAACAATTCAATTTACAATAATTCCCAAGTTCATTCGAAAATTTGATAAAATCGTCCAAGGGCCCACGTGCCCGAATTCCAAAAATATTCGAAGATAACCATTACCCATAAAATTACGAACTTGTATATATGGTTTACTCTCAATTTCATGCCGAAATTCGTGGTTAAAAAAATATAAATTTTTAGGTTCTTCTTCCAAATCCCATAAATTTTACTAATTTTCATGTTTAAATTCATATATAGACCGTGTATTTAACTTACAACTAGTAGAAATCACATTTCTAAAATATCATTATAAAAATGGCACTTTAAAATTGCTCCAAAATCAGCCCCCGTGGAAGAAATAAAGTTAAAATGAGCCAAACCCCTGATTTAAAGTTAACACTACCCAAGCGACCCTTCATCGGGAACACGAAACATACTTCGTGTTCACGAAGTTCAGAACCTTTACACCCAGAAGTCCTTCTTCATGAACGCGGAAAGCCCCTCGTGTTCGCGAAACACAATTCGCCTTATCCCTCTAGCTCCTCTACCCGAACGCGGGACAGGGCTTGTAAAGGCGATGCTTTACCAGCTAGCCCTTCGCGAACGCGTATACCCACTCGCAAACGCGTAGACCAAAAAGAACCAATCAAAATTCCTTCTTTTCGAACACGTGAGGCCCTTTGCGTTCACAAAGAACGACATCCGCACCATCAAATCAGGAGTAACATCTTAACCAAAATTGCCCTGAAATGACTCGAAACACGCCTGAGGCCCTCGGGAACCCATCTAATCACACCAACCAGTCCCAAAATATAACACGAATTTGATCGAGGCTCAAATCAAATTAAATAATGTCGAAATCATGAATCACAACCCAAACCAAGCTTAATAAATATTAGAATTTCAATTTGCTAGAATCTTAGTTGAAGTGGAAGCAGATGAGGAGTTTCCAGAAGTGATAATGTTTGAGAATGAATGGGGTACAATAATAGAACAGGAAATAAGATATGAATGGAAGCCAACATATTGCGATGTATGTGGGAATTATGGGCATAACAGTAAGAAATACAGGAAATAAATGAAAGCTGAAAATGAAAAGGAAAAGAATGGTAATGGAAAGGAGATAACAAAACAAAGGACCCGCAGGTCAACAATGTAGGAACAACGGGAAGGGGGAGGGGAAATCAGCAAGCAGAACAATGAAAAACTAAAGGAGAAACAAAAACATGATGAAGAAGGAACAAAAATAGCAGGAGAACAAGATAAATGGCAAGTGGTGCAGGGGCGGAAAGCATGGAGAAACAAGAATAAAGACCAGCATAACAAAGATAAGATCATTGAAGCAAGTAGCAGAAACAATGGAAGGAATGAAGAAGAAGAGAAAAAGAAGAAGAAAAGAACACAAAGTAGAGAGCACAGAAGGAATACAAGGCAGCTTTGGGGGGCCTCAACCCCAATCCCTAATGGATAGACTGGGTTTCTGGAATTCTAGGGGTCTAAATAGGCCAACTAAACAGAAGGAAATGAATATGTTCCTTCAAAGACAACAAGTTGGAATGTTTGGACTCCTAGAAACTAAGATTAAGAGAGTTAAAGCAAATAAAGTTGCTCTTAATCTGTGTACAGGTTGGTCTTATACCACTAATCATGCAAAACATAATGCAGGGAGGATTTGGCTATTATGGAGACCCTAAATTTTTAGTATACAAATAGAGGAAATAACTGAACAACTGATGCATAGTAAAGTGACACACAGAAACACAGGGAAAAGAATGTATATCACAATGATCTATGGATTTAATGACACTGCTCTAAAGGCTGAGCTATGGAGAGATATTAGGAGGATAGCTGAGCAAATGAGGGAGGCATATGCAATAATAGGGGACATGAATTCAATCATAGATAAAGAGGAGAGAGCATGTAGCAGGGTAGCATATGCAGAAATAAAAGACTTCAAAGAGAGTGGAATATAGTGGGCTATAGGAAATAAAATCATCAGGATGCTACTATACTTAGAGTAACAAGTAGGAAGGGCAGGAGAGATTAATGAGTAGGATTGATAGAGTGTTCATAAACACAGAGTGGATGAACAAGTTGCCAATAGCAGAAGTCCAATATCTGCTACCAGGAGAGTATGACCACAGCCCAGCCATCATACAATGGGAAGGGAATGATAGACCAGCTCAGCGGGCATTCAAATATTATAACATGAGGAGCATGGATACTTCATTTTTTAGCAAGGTTGAAAGAAGCTGGAAACAACAGGTACAAGGCACAAAAATGTATCAGATAGTGGGGAAGTTAAACAGACTCGAGAGTGTACTAAGGAAGCTGAATAGAGATAGATTCAGTGATGCGGAGAAAAAGGAAGAAATCTAATTGCAGAAGCTGCTAGCATGCCATGAGAAAACTCAAAAGGATCCCAGGAATGAAGGACTAACTATAGAAGAGAAGAAATTGATTAAGGAGTATGTCTACTGGAAAGAAGCAAAAACAAGATACTTACAGCAAAATAGTATAGTTCAATGGATCAAGCAAGGGGATATGAATATAAAGATACTTTCATTCTGTTATTAAAGCAAAAATGATAGTAACAAGAATCTTCGCAATACAAGATGGTCAAGGAAAAATAGTACAAACAACAAAGGAGGTGGCAGCACCTTTTGTGGAGTTCTATGAGAAGCTACTGGGTACTTACAAAAGAGACAAGAAACATGTAGTAAGCAGAATAGTGCAGGCAGGACCAACGGTATCAGACGAGCAAAGGGACCAAATGATAAGACCATTCACACCAAAGGAAGTCAAAGATGCATTATGGGAAATAGATGGAACAAAACCTCCAGGACCTGATGGCTATAATAGTCAATTTTTCAGGAAAGGCTAGAGTGTAGTAGGGGAGGATATAGCTGAAGTAGTGTTAGAATTCTTTCAATTAGGGAAAATGTTGAAAGTTATGAACAATACTGCAATAACAGTGATACCAAAGTCAACACATGTTGCAACAGTAGGGGACTACAGGCCAATCTCATGTTGTAATGTAGTTTACAAGATAATTTCAAAAATACTATGCACAAGGTTAAAAGCAGTATTACCTGAGATAATATCACAGAACTAGAGTTCATTTGTGGCAGGGAGGAGAATTGTTCAAAATATACTTATTTGTCAGGACCTAGTCAGATTGTATAATAGGAAGAACACAACAAGAAGCTGCTTGATAAAGGTGAACCTGAAGAAAGCTTATGATTCAATCGAATGGGAATTTGTAAAAGAGATGTTATATGCCCTCAACTTTCCAGCAATATTCATTGGATGAATAATGAAATGCATAACAACACCAAGTTACTGTATAAATCTAAATAGACACACTCATAGGAATATAAAAGGCAGAAGGGGAATAAGGCAGGGGGTCTAATAGCCCCCCCCCCCTACAATTTGTTATTTGTATGGAGTACTTTACAAGAGTAATGTAGCATGTTGCAAAACAGAAAGAGTTCAAGTATCACACTAAGTGCAAAGGAATTAAACTAACACATTTATGTTTTGCAGATGATATGATATTATTCTGTAAGGGGGAGTACAACTCTGCAATGTTGATGATGAGAGGCCTAATGTCATTCTCTAACACTTCAGGGATGACAGTTAATGTTGAGAAATCAAACATATATTGTGCAAACATGAATAAGATAGAAATTGAAGACTTGTGTAAGGCCACATGGTACAAGATAGGAAAGCTTCCATTCAATTACTTAGGGGTCTCTATATCTCCTAAGAAGCAAAATGCAGAGGACTGTGAAGGATTGATAGACAAGATACTTGTAAGAGCCAAGGGATAGGAATCTAGGAGTCTATCATATGCTGGGAGAGTACAATTAGTAATCACAGTGTTGCTGCACTTACATACCTATTGGGCATCAATGTTCATAATGCCAAAGAAGGTAATGAAGACTATAGTGACTATATGCAGGAACTATCTTTGGGATGGGAGTGTGATCATAAACAGACCACCACTGATAGCCTGGGATACAATTTGCAGACCAAAGCATGAAGGGGGTTTGGGGATACAAGAATGCATAACTTGGAATGAAGCAGCAATAGCCAAGTATTTTTGGAATATAGAGCATAAGTGTGATACTTTATGGTTCAGATGGGTGAATCACATCTGTATAAAAGAGGAAGATTGGTGGCAATACAAACCTCCCCAGGATAGTACTTGGTATTGGAAGAAAATATGTGACATAAAAGGAAAGTTTAAAGAGGGATTTGAACAAAGAGGATGGAAGCAAACAAGTATACAATCAAGGATAGCTACAACTCGAGAAGAAGAGCAGTAGCAAAGTCGCCATATGCAAGATGGATTTGGAACAGACTAAATGTTCCAAAACACTATTTCATTGGATAGTTGATCGTGAAGAAGAGAATATTGATCAGAGATAGGCCGAATATGGTGGGGGTGAGCCAAGAGAAGACTCAAACAGACTACTGGAGTGCATGTGCAAATGGATGAAGATTGGAATAAGAAATGCAGACTAGAACAATATCTGGAAGAAGATCGGAAGATACATAAAACGAAGACTATACAGGAGTTTTGTAGCAGCTATCATAACAATAGTTATGTACTGGATTTGGAAAGCAAGGAATGAGGCACTGCAGAACAAAGCAGTACCTATACCAGGAAAAATATAGTAAGAAATTAAGGAAGGGAGCAGGTATAGAATTTAAGAAATACGAAATAGTAGGAAGAATAGAAAAGAAATAGAATGGATAAATGCATTGTATAGATATGATATTGATAGAGATGTAGAGGATATATAGAATAAGATTAAAGAGTTGAGCTCATAGGCTCAAAATGGTAGCGGATTGTAAATGGTTTTTGTACGGCGGAAATAAATAAAAAATTTCTTTTGCCAAAAAAAAAACTTTTGCAGTTCCCCGAAGCTTTTGGTGCCCTAATCAAAACTTAATAGCAGGCTGTAGAGCAGTAGAGGTCATTGATTATTAAATATAACTAACTGTTACATTTTTCTTAGCTATGTCTTGATTGTTTTTTATACAAAAAATTTATTGATACACTTTATTAATATAATCCTGTAAAATGTTGCACACACAAGAGCTAAACCAAACAAATTCCATGCAGAAACCAACCAATTAAGCTGCTTTTGGAAGCCTAACAATTGAGTCTAGACAATCAATACGACCTAGAGGGCCACATTTGTTAATATCAGAGCAATTATTTGAAAGTCGCTTCACATATGAAACTTCGAGATGCATGCAGGTACGAAGTATTACGTATGAGTTCATTGGAATCCAATAGTTTTTATTCATACCTTGTATATAAAAAATAAATGAAAAACACTATTGTTATTGTAGATAAATTTGAAATCGCTCGAGGACTCCATAAACTTTAAATCCTGCAATATTGCTTCTGGATGCATGAGGTGCTTCATTGTTGCTGAAAGGTGCCATTCTTCCTGGCACAACTAACACTATCATCCAATATCTCCTTCATCCCATACTTGTACACAAAACCGCTGTCAACAAGCTTTTTCGATCCCCATTTGATTTCTCTATTGGGGTCATTCAAGTACCTGGAATAAGAAGTTTTACGAAAGAAATTAAGAGCAAAAAGCATAATAAGAAAAAATTCCCATTCAAGAGAGAATATTTTATATGCAATTCAACTTCATATTCTTCGGGCTATTCAAATTTGAATTCTTCTACAAAATCTTCTTAAATATTTTAAATGCAAAAAAGTTCATCGTGTTTAATTTGCGTTAGTTTCTAAGAATTGAAAATAAAATTTCAATGAAACTAATAGCACTGTCGTTTTTTTACCTCTAAAATATTTTTTTCATGTATTGACTTTATAAGGACACTATGTTTGAGACAAATGAAGTAATGCATACGGATTTAATAAGTTAACCTAATAAAGTTTAAATAATGAAGTTTACCTAATAAAGTGTGATTGGTATGCCAACAGTTACATTGAAATGTTTAAATAAAAATAGAGTTCAAATGTTGGTTGAGGCAAGTGATATGAAAATAAAAAGTTAAAGAGAGCCGTAAGAAAATTCATACACGAAGGATCTCTTTTAGGGGTCTTTTGGGTCTCTTTCAGGATCTTTTTCTCTCGTTGATGTAATATTTGTAAAAATTATCTTATGTTATGGACATGTTAGATAGATAGATTCAAGCATATGATGTTCTTTGTTAGTGGCACAATATCATTTTTTCCTTGCCATTTGTACAAAAGGATCACTTGATGGAAGCTTAGGATAAATATTGAGTAATAAAAAGAAAGTGAAAAACAAATTAAGAAAATATCATATGCTTGGGGTATCTCTATTCAGCTACGCACAAAATTATAGCACGGGGAGAAAAATGGAAAACTTGAATATTAAAGTAGTCCCACATCGTACGAGGTAAAGGGAGACAAAGGATGGAGTTGTATAAAAGAACATGACGGAGCAACACCAAACATACTTACCTGGATGGGGTCAATGGGTGATCAAGAAGGCCCATGGCCTAGGTTGGTGACTTCTATTGCACTTTGGAAGGGCGCTCGCCTAAGGTCGGTCCAAGCGACCGAACCTACGTCATAATTTGTGGTTGAGGGGGCCTGCGTTCGCGCGGCCCCTACCCAATTCATATCTTAATCTTTTGGGCCCTTAACATATATTGCATGTTTGGCCTTATGTATAATTATAGAATTATTAGAGTTATTTTTATGTAAAATAACACGACCAACCAAAATTTGCTAAGCGTATTAATTTATCATTTTGGTTGGTCGTGTTATTTTACATGGAAGCATGTTAAATTAATTTTATTGTCTAAATTTAATGGAATGTTTCCAAATGATTATTGTAATGATAGTAAATCCTTTTTTCTTGGATAAAAAGGCAGCAGATTTTCTTTGTTTCTTTCTCTCTTATTTTCTGCTATAAAATAGAATATTACTCCCCATGTTCCAATTTATGTATTATTATTTGGACTTTGATAGATAAATAAGTTTTTGTTTGATCGTATTTTTATATATTTTAAATTGATAATTATTGTGATTTAAAATATTTTGTTAATATACAAATTTTTTTTTTTTTTAAAAACTTAAAATTTTTATGTTCGAATCCAGTCAGAATTTAAAAAATTGGCTCTTGAAATTCGAATAGTGCCATGTAGCTTGGCACAAAGGAGTAACTAAAAATAAATATATTGAGATGGAAAATGTATCAACACGAAAAGCTGTAGAATATTATAGAGAAGTCTATAAATAAGGTTATTCTAGGGTTGATGTAGGCTCTGTAACCTCTAAATATATAAACACTCACAATTATAAAGGAAAACTAATTGGCCAAATTAATTACTAAAATACCAAAGAAGTTACAGAAGAGTATAAGAGCAGTAAACCTAAAAGAAGGGGATGAGAAATAGACGACAATTATGTCAACAACATAGCATACCTAACTTTACCGAACCTAGTACTACTTAGGCCTCATTTGTTTGCACATATTCATTATTAATTGCTGCCACCGCCTACCATTATCAACTACCACTATGCCGCCACCACCACCATACTCAGCCACCACCGGCACCGCCACCACCACCACCACGCCACCATCATCCTCAATCATAGCTTCCACCATTATCGACCATCACCATCCACCATCCCACCACTCCGACCACCATCATTGTCACTCGCATTCAACATTTATCCACCTCAACTACCACAACCAATCACCTCATCACCTTTAACAACCGCAGTCAGCACCGCCTATCATTATAACCTACCACCATATTCCTCAATCACAAACCACCACTCGTCGTTCTTAACTATCACTACCTACCACCACCATCATCAATCATAATTTTCACCACTACCAATCACTACTAGCTACTAGCATGAACCACCATTATCAACCAAAACTACCACCAACCACCGCCTTTAATCGGCATTCACTCATTAACCATCACTACCAACAACTTTCATATTTTAAACTGTATATTTTATTGATAGAATATTAGATTTTTTTCAAATAAAGATAAATTTTATGCATTCAGATGTTAAAAATCAAACAATCTTAATTTTTGGCATTCAGGTTTTAATACACATCTTAATATATCCAGATGTGTATTCAGATTCAGATGACTTAATCTTAATACACATCTTGATATTCAGATATGTATTCAGATTCAGACGTCTTAATCTTAAAAAAAACAAATGAGGCCTTAGTTCTTCATTTGCCCATTTCCTTCCTCACGTGTCCCTATTCCTGGGTCCCACATATAATTTGCTAATGTTTCCAATGTGTCCTTCATGAGGTTATTTTCATTCATAACATGTTCTAATATATGGGCTCCACAAAATCCAATAGTTTTGAGTACCCAAACCCTTTATTGGTGTAAATAAATCTTCGTTTTGATCGTCAGTTTTGTTAAAATAAATTTATAATTTATTTTTAAAATTCATGTTTGGCCATAAATTTTACACATATTTTGGCCAAATTCAAAATTCCAAAATCAGCTATTGAACTGATTTTGGGTCAAAGTTCCAAAACTTCGGAAAATACATACATATTTTTTCAAAATAAAGTTAAAAATATATTTTGGAAATATAGGTCCATACAAATTTTCATCGTCAAACCAAATTTCACCCAAATTAGATTTTTTAAAATAAATTTTGGATTTATGGTCAAACGCTAGCTACCATTTGAAGTTACTATTGTCCAGAACCCAAAACCCATATCACGTTAAGTTCATATCTTGAATCTATCTCTAAAATTAGTAACAATTTTTATCAAGTCACAGTCTTATTAAATGAAGTATCTATGTTCACGCAGGAAGGTTCAAGGAAGGATTGATCATAAGGGGTGTGATGTTGGTAGTCTATCCCGATAAAAATATTAATGGTTGATTCCACGACTCAAACCCGTAATCTAGATCATATAAAAATAATTTTAACGTTAACTCAAGGCTTCCCTTCACTTATAACACTGAATATGCATAAAACTTGAACTCAATGAAGAATGCAAGGGTTGACGATCTTACTCTTCGTTGAGATTAAACTCTGGATAATTCTGTTGGTAATAACAGCCAATCTCTGCAGAAGAAACAAAGGAGCTAGCGCACAAGAAACGGCCATTGACTGCAGCTTTCATGAAGAACAAGTGAGCTTCACATACATCTTCAATATGTACAATTGGCACTTTTCCTATAAGCTCTTCTAGAAACTTGAGTAAATTATAGTGACTTTTCTCTTGAGTCAACAGTGACAAGAATAAGGCAGTACTTGTTGGGATATAAGGTAAGTAAGTTTCTCCACCCACAAGACCGCAACATAATGTCACCACCTCCATACCCTCCTTCCCACAGTTTAACAACTCTTTCTCGCCTAGCATCTTTGACTCTACATAATCCTATTATTATAAAGTGAAAAGAGTTTAAGTTATATGTACTTATATCATGAACGATATTTATATAATCATATCACTTGAAAGATAATGGTAAATTTTTTATAATAACTATTCATTGGGTGAACTAGTAGATATAGTAATTTAATGGGATACATGTTAAGATATACTGAAATTGAAAAAATTATTAAAGAGTTTGACATGTCATTTTTAATGTTATTACACGCAAATTTTAGTGAATAAGCATTGTATTAAGTATTAACTTGATAAAAATGATACTAATAGCCCGTTTTGCCAAGCTTCTTAAATTAGCTTATTTTGAGAAGTGTTTTTTCTCAAAAATACTCATGGTAAGAAGCAGTTTGTATTTGGTTAATGAATTTAAAAATACTTTTAACCAACAATTAGTATTTGAAAGTGTTTTTTCAAAAAATGCATTTGAAGATAAACTACTTTTTTCTGCATCTTCAAAACAATTTCTGCTTCTTCAAAACTGTTTTTGCTTTTTCTTCTTGAAAACACTTTTTTTTTCTCTAAAAGCTTGCCAAATACTTCGATTTTAAAAAAATTAATTATTTTTTTTTATCAAAAAAATACTTTTAGCCGAAGAGAAGCTTGCGAAAGAGTGGTTAAACTACATAAGAGCTTTATTGCAGCATATAGGAAGGTAAATAAATACATTAAGCTCACATTAAGCCCCTGATCGGTATAAGGATTTGAGAAATTGAGAGGTGTCCAACACGTTTCATCCATTAAATCCTTGAAATTAGTCCCATCATCCTTCAATGGAGAAGCAGCAACCACAGATGCAGTATATATAAGCTTTTTTACTGTCCCAGATTTAAGGCAAGTCATTCCAATTTTCTTTACTGCAGCAATTGCAGCCTCAGTTCTATTTTTGTACTGTTTCATATGACCCCAAAACAAAAATCAAAATTATTTATAAAAAAAGAGAAAGAAAAAGAAAAAAATTCACATAAATCGGAACAGAGGTTATACTATATATAATATATGCTACTTTTCTTACAACAAGAGTAATTTAATCAGTTATAAGTTTTTTGACTTACCATACCAAGTTTACTACTCCTATTAAGAGTGACATGTCATTATTCAAATTAACCTATCAGATAAAAAAAACTTATACACAACCAGTGCATAAAATTTAAACTCAATAAAAATTCGGGATAAGAGGGTTGGATGAGTGGCATAGAAAAATTGGGGATAAGAGGGTTCGATGAGTGGCATAGGTGGAAAGGGGGAGTGAGCAGTGGCGAAAGCAACATCTCCAGGTTTAAAAAATATTTTTTGGAATTAGTAGGAATTGAACATCTTATCAAATTTTCGAACCCCTGACCGATAAACTATACTTTTAACTTGTGTTACAAGGGGTTCAAAATTTAATATATAGAAATAAAAAATAAATTTTATCTTATATATACATTACAATTTTTCGGCAAAGGGCCCACCTAGATCCGTCCTGAGAGTGAGGGCAAAAAATTCATACCTGAAATCCTTCCGAATGCAACAAAGGGGTAGCAACATGGAAAACGAATTCACAGCCTTGAATTGCTAGCTCAAATTCTTCTGGTTTGTAAATGTCAGCTTGAAATAATTTGAGTCTTTTATCTGCACCAGGAAAGCTCTTCAACAGCCCCACCTTTGATTCATCCTCTGCACATGAGTGAAGTCAGATTCTCCATAAGTTATGTATTTTTTGAATCTTCGAGGAGTAAAAGAAACTAGATAATTAAAAAAAAACATACCTAAGTTCCTGAGGGTAGCGTGAACAGTGTAACCTCTGTCCAAAAGTTTGTTTACAAGAGAAGAACCTATGTAACCTGCACCTCCTGTAACACAGACCTTACAGTTGCTTTTCTTCTCCATTTTTGCTGGACCTTTTATTTGCTTTTTCTCTATTTATATTCTATACCCATGGGAAATCCAAATTATTAAATGGAGCCATGTGCTTTTTGTCATATTGTATGATCTTGGATTTATCCGATACGTAGGCCTCATTTTTTTTTTTTTAAAATTAAGACGTGTGAATCTGAATACCTATCTGAATATTAAGATATGTATTAAGATTAAGACATCTGAATATGAATACACATCTGGATATATTAAGATGTGTATTAAGATCTGAATACCAAAAATTAAGAGTGTTTGATTTTTAACATCTGAATGCATAAAATTTATCTTTATTTGAAAAAAATCTAATATTCTATTAATAAAATATATAGTTTTAAAATATAAAAGTTGTTGGTAGTGATGGCTAACGGGTGAATACCGACTAAAGGCGGTGGTTGGTGGTATTTTTGGTTGATGATGGTGGTTCATGCTAGTAGCTAGTAGTGATTGGTATATGATTGATGATTGTGGTGGTATGTAGTGATAGTTAAGAATGGCGAGTGGTGGTTTATGATTGAGGAAGGTGGTGGTAGGTTATAATGATAGGCGGTGCCGACTGCGGTTGTTAATGGTGATGAGGTGGTTGGTTGTGGTAGTTGAGATAGATAAATGTTGAATGTGAGTGACAATAATGGTGGTCGGAGTGGTGGGATGGTGGATGGTAATGGTCGATAATGGTGGCAGCTATGATTGAGGATGATGGTGGCGTGATGGTGGTGGTAGTAGTGGTGCCGACGGTGGCTGAGTATGGTGGTGGTGGCGGCATGGTGGTAGTTGATAATGGTAGGCGGTGGAGGCAATTAATAATGAATATGCGATAGCATCTTAATGAAATTAAGTCTATGTTACAGATCTTAATCATACAGACCTATTCAGACACATTAAGTGAATGTTAAGTAAAAAACAAACACACTTAGTGATTAAGATCTGAATAATTAAGATTCAGATTTTTTTTTAAAATAAACACACTTAATATCTGAAATATGAATAATTAAGATTCAGATCATCATTAAGTGCAAATGAATGAAGCCTTACTGATATTACAGAAACAACAATGTCAAATTAAACACGAGAAACTGCCATAGGTTTTTGGTTTACTAGCATTAGCTATTTTAATATAAAATTTACAGTACAAGTTAAAATAGTGTCGAAGAAATCTGGCTGTTAGTAATTTAATAATTATTTATGTTAATTAAGTACCAATAATTGAGGATTTAAATAAATCTTGATAATTTAAACAAAAGTCTCTATATAAAAGTTAATGCTCGCTGAGTTGGTCTGTTATATATGAACCCTTAAATTAAGGCTAATTAATTATCTGTTGGGGTCTATACCTAACCTCCACCATAGTTTTTTTGCTTTTCTTAAATAAAATAAAAAATACTAATTCGGTAAGGAACAGATCCGTCAAAATAGAACACGACAAAGTTTCCCCCACGTAAATGAATTCCTGAATTTCGCAAATGAGACTTACATTATAGCAGCCACACTTCTAAAATCAGCTTATTTTGAGAAGTGTTGTTTGCAAGAAAATTTTTTATTTTATACCCATTGAATTCAAACTATCTACTCTTAAATATTCATACCTAAACTATTTACCTTTCCTACCTATGCAATCAATACTATTTACCCGCACACATTAGATCCTTCGGAGTGGTTAACTATTCGTTTTTAATTTTTAGTGTCATCTTTACCTTTTAATATAAAGTGGTGGACATGGAATCAGGGGCGGACCTATGCATTATGGTGGGGGGCACGGGCACCCGTTGGCCTCGGTAAAAATATTGTATATATATTCTATATATATAAGTTAATACAAGAAGGACCCCTATAAATATATTATGTTGCACCCTTAGTTATAAAGATTGGGTAGAACAATTGGTTTATGGAGTAGTTAGCTTTTTCAAGACCCAAGTTCAAATCTCAGGTTCAACAATAATACTAATATTTTTGATTGTGTTTCATTTGGTAATTTCAACGCCAACAGGCCTACTAGTAACCTTTTCTCTCTTTGAGAGAATTTCAACACGCCTACTATAGTGTATTTGATTTAGTTTTTTTTCAATGCATCAACCTTTTTCTACAACTATTTCTCTCCACGCAAAAAACTTCTTCCTTAATTTTCAAAGCCCATATGCAACCACTAGTTATTCGTCCGCCTAAAGTCATCGAGTAATTATTTCTGTCGTGACCATACTGCCTATAAATATTGTTAAGGTACTGTTATAGTGCACCCGCTACCTTTAAATCCTGGGTCCGCCTCTGCATGGAATATTCTTTTGTAATAAGTGCAGTTTTTTTATACTTGCGTGGTACATATATTGTATACTTGTTGAAGGACAAATTAGTCAAATTGCAATTTCATTGGAAGATAATTTCTTATTGTATTACTTTTGCGTATTAGCATACAGAGAAAAAATAGTAAGCAGATATGTTATTATAAGTAGGTGTGCAGAATCAAATCGATCTAGCACTGCAAGAATTCAATCGATCCAGCACTACTCCATTGGTCTCCAAATAAATGTAGCTAATATTGTTCTTTGATGTGTAGATTATACCTTTGATGCTGATTTTTGGAGATTTATTTTACAAAAATTTAAATCCACCATTGACGGACCTTGAAGCTTGAAACACATAACTTGGTTTGTTTGTGTTTTTAATTATTTTGATCCGATCATGTATGGGTTAATTTGGAAAGTTGCTTGGAGGTTGTAGCTAAAGTTCTAGTCAATTTGGTGGAGATTTTGTGGTAAATTTTAGAAATTTGGGTTGAAATATAGTTGAACCAGAGAAGAAGATGAATTTGTATTGTATACCCAAATAGTATGCAAATATATCATTTTAGTATACAATTCATTCCAACTATATACATTATTAGTATAGATATATAATATATTGGTATCATATGCTAGTTGAATTATTTTTTGATTGTATTAGCTACATTTAATTGGTACAATATTTGATTTTCTTTTAATAATAGTAATATAGTACAATATCTTGAAATACCTTATTATATTAATATGTGTTACACTATTTTTTTTATTTTTCTCTTTATGCATGTGTATTATGTAATAGTAGTATAGTCATATAGTTGCCGAAAATTAACTAGTAAAACTGTATACAATGTTGGTATAGTTATATGCCATATTGCTATCATATGGTAGTTTGAACATTGTTTTGGTTGTTTTAGCTGCATTTTAACTGAATTATATTATGAAATTATTTATATCAACATGAGTTGCAGTAATATTAGAATTTTTGTGTGCCGATGGACATAAATTATGTGTATTAATAGTTTTTATAGTTATAGGCAATTGTTGGAACGATCTCATACACCTATATACCCTCTTAGTATACAAAATGAACAAGTTATTTTGCGAATATTTAGTTTGTAATACGAGCATTTAATTTTTTCATACTTTTATTGTGTTCTTTAATATTGTGGTAGAGTAGTATAGTCGCAGATAGTTGTAGCAATATTCTAGAGAAATCATATGCTCATTTGGTATACATATATAACATATTGGTATCACATGGTACTAGAAGTCTTTTTCGCTACTTATACTTTTGTTCTATTTTTAAAAAAATTATTATCATTTTTATTCTAAACAGTTATATATGGAGATTTGGTTGCCGTAGATTATATTTTCTTGTTCTATAACTAGTTGTATTACTTCTAATGGTAGAGTGTGTATTGATATTTATAGGGAAGGGGATCAAGGTTTGTATGGCAATCACGTGTTGATTCTTAGAATCTGATTATGTAATTTATGGTGCTCGATAGCAATCACTTCTCTGTTCTATCTGGTGGGCCTTATGGAGAGTGTCACCCGGGCAAGCTTGCTTCCTGTAACACTAGTCATCTCTTAGTCTGGAGGAGGAGTCCAGACTCCTGCTACTCGCACTCCGGAAAGTTTTAGACTTTAGTAGTTCAGCCAGTTGGAGCAGTTCAACCGGGTGTGGTAGCTCAGACCGGTGATGGAACAACCATGTCTGTTGATGCTTTCTGGAGATTGGACAGGTTCACCAAGCTCTTCACTACAACTTTTAGCGGTGCTTCTTCTAAGGATCCCCAGGATTATCTAGACAGTTGTCATGAGGTTCTCAGGAACATGGGGATAGTGGAGACCAATGGGGTCGATTTTGTCAATTTTCACTTATCCGGATCTGCCAAGACTTGGTGGAGAGATTATTGCTTGGCTAGAATGCCAAATCACCAGCTTATTTTGGAGAAGTTTCTCCCTATCACTCAGAGAGAGGCCTATCGAAGACAGTTTGAGCATCTCCAACAGGGTTCTATGACCGTTACTCAGTATGAAATCAGATTCATCGACTTGGCTCGTCATGCTCTTGTCATACTTCCCACCGAGAGAGAGAGGGGGTGAGGAGGTTCATTGAGGGACTTATCTAGCCTATTTAACTTTAGATGGTTAGGGAGATAGGGAGTGAGATTTCTTTCCAGAAGGCGACCAATCTGCCCAGGAGAGTGTAGATGGTTCTATCGCAGGGAGGTGGCCATAGTTCGGACAAGAGGCCTCGTCATGAAGGCTGGTTCAGTGGTACCTCGTCTGGAGGCAGGGATTCATATGTTTGAGGCCATCTTCCTAGGACATTTCAGTCAGTAATTTAGGTTTTCACAGTGCTTCAGGTGGTCGTGGTTCTTATATGTAGTATTCTGATCAGTAGTCCTACAGTGCACTACCAGCTCCCGTCAGTGCACTGTCGCTTTAGAGTTTTCAGGTTCATCAGCCCCAGCATCTGAGGGATTGTTTTACTTATGGCGACACAAGGCACATTGCTAGGTATTGCCCTCGAGCACTGAGTGGCTCTCAGCATCAGGGTTCCCATGCCATTGTTCAGGCACTGAGTATTCCATAGTCCGCCCATCCAGTTAGAGGTGGGGGTAGAGGTGCTAGAGGTAGAGGTAGAGGTATTAGAGATGGAACTCAGGCCGCTAGAGGCGGAGGCCAGCCAGCAGCAGGTCGTCCCATAGATATAGTTTAGGGTGGTAGGGCCTAACCCCGATATTATGCTCTTCTAGCCAGGCCCGATGCTGAGGCTTCTGATGCAGTTATTACAAGTATTGTTCTGATTTGTAGCAGAGATGCTTCAGTTTTATTTAATCCAGGGATACTCCTATGTGTCATCTTTTTTTGCACCGTATTTGGTCATGCATAGTGATTCTTTAAGTGTTCTTATTTATGTGTCTGCCCCGATGGGTGATTCTATTATGGTAGATCGAGTCCATCGTTCATGTATAGTTGTGATTGGAGGTCTTGAGACTCGTGTAGATTTACTTCTTATGGACATGGTTGATTTTGATATCATATTAGGGATAGATTGGTTATCACCTTACTACACTATCTTGGACTGTCATGCCAAGACTGTGACCTTAGCCTTGCCAGATTTGCCTCGTTTAGAGTGGAGAATGACTCCTGGTCATTCTACCTGTAGTGTAATCTCTTATGTAAAGGCTCGACGTAAGGTCGAGAAAAGGTGTTTGGCCTATGTTCATGATTCTAGTGCTGAGGTTCCTTCTATTGAGTTTGTGCCCATTGTTCAGGAGTTTCGTAAGGTATTTCCTTTAGACCTGCCGGGTATGCCACCCGACAGGGATATTGACTTTTCCATTGATTTGGCTCCGGGCACTCAGCCCATTCCTATTCCACTATATCGCATGACCCCGCCTGAGTTGAAAGAGTTGAAGGAGCAGTTGCAAGACTTGCTTGAAAAGGGTTTCACTAGACCCAGTGTTTCGCCTTAGGCGGTGTTGTTTGTTAAGAAGAAGGATGGATCGATGTGAATGTGTATTGATTATCGATAATTAAACAAGGTTACAATGAAGAATAAGTATTCGCTGTCGAGGATTGATTATTTGTTTGATCAGGTTCAGGGTGCTAAGGTATTTTCAAAGATCAACTTGAAATCTGGCTACCATCAGGTGAGGATTAGGGCATCCGATTTCCCTAAGCATCTTTCCGCACTCGGTACATGCATTATGAGTTCTTGGTGATGTCATTTAGTTTGAAAAATGCCCCAGCAACTTTTATTGATTTGATGAATCGAGTGTTCAGGCCTTGGATTTATTTGTGATAGTCTTCATTGACGATATTTTGATCTATTCTCGCAGCTGGGAGGAGCACGAGCAACGTCTTAGAATGGGTTTTTAGGCTTTGAGGGCGAGTCGGTTGTATCCCAAGTTTTTAAAGTGTGAGTTCTGGTTGAGTTCAGTTGCATTCCTGGATCATGTTGTATCAGCATAGGGTATTCAGGTTGTTCCAGAAGATTGAGATTCTTGAGTGGAAGTGGGATCGTATTACTATGGACTTCGTTGTTGGACTCGCATGGACTCAGAGAAAGTTCGATGCAGTGTGGGTAATTATTGATAGGTTGACCAAGTCAACACATTTCATTCTTATGGTATTTTCATATTCTTCCGAGAGGTTAGATGAGATTTATATCCGGGAGATTTTTTGCCTTCATGGTATGCCTGTGTCTATTATTTCGAATTGAGGTACGCAGTTTACCTCACATTTTTGGAGGGAAGTTCAGCGAGAGTTGGGCACACGGGTTGAGTTGAGCACAACATTTCATCCTTAGACGGATGGGAAATTCGAGCGGACCAATCAAATTTTGGAGGATATGCTCCAAGCTTGTGTCATTGACTTTGGAGGCTTGTGGGATCAGTTCTTTCCTTTAGTGGAGTTTGCCTACAACAACATCTACCAGTCGAGGATCTAGATGGCTCCTTATGAGGCTTTATATTTGTTTTAGTACCACCTACGAGTGAAACTATTAGGCAAGCTGTTAAGTGTCACTCCATAACTAACAATAAAGCGGAGTATGAAGCTGTGATTGCAGGTCTAGAATTGGCACGAGAACTTGGTATAAATCAAATAGTGATCAAAAGTGATTCACAACTCGTGGTTAATCAAATGCTGGGGACTTACAAGGCCAGGGAAGCAAGGATGCAACAGTACTTGGAAAAGGTACGAGAACTAATAAAACAATTCCAAACATGGAAGGTCATACAAATACCAAGGGATGAAAATGTTGAATTAGATGCCTTGGCTAACCTCGCATCCGCATCAGATATAGCAAATGATGCAAACGCCTCGGTTATGCATTTATTTCACTCAGTTCTTGAACCTAATAAGAATGAGGTAAATTTTAATAATTTAACTTGGGATTGGAGGGACGAAATTATTGCTTTTTTTACAGCATGGTACCGTCCCTGGCGATAAGAAGAAAGCCTATGCGATGCGAAAGAAGGCTGCTCGGTTTTGTTTAAAGCAAGGTAATTTATATCGGAAAATGTTTGATAGACCCTTATCAAGATGCCTCAGACCTTCGCAAACGGAGTATGTCATGAGAGAAATACATGAGGAACATTGTGTGAATCACGTAGGAGGAAGATCACTGGTGAGAACCTTGATTAGAGCAGGGTACTATTGGCCCAAAATGGAAGAAGAAGCTGAGAGTTTCGTGGCTGAATGTGATAAATGCCAGAGGTACGGTAACAATATGCACAGACCAGCATAATTATTACATCCAGTCATTGCATTGTGGACATTTATAAAATGGGGGATCGATGTAGTAGGATTGTTACCTGAAGCAAAAGGACAGGTAAAGTTTCTGCACGTACTTACTGATTATTTCACTAAATGGGTGGAGGCAGGCAGGTGTAAGAAAAGGAGGTTAAGAATTTCATTTGGCAAAATATCATCAGCCGATTTGGAGTACCAAAAGAAATCATATGAGACAATGGCCCTCAATTTATCAGAGCTCAAGTCACGGAGTTTTTTGACAGTTAGCAAATTAAAAGGATTACATCTGCACCATATCATCCAGTGGGAAATGGGCAAGCAGAATCAACAAACAAATTCATAATCAACACTTTAAAGAAACAATTAGAGGAGTCAAAGGGTAACTAGCCTGAAGCGTTACCTAGAGTTTTATGGGCATATCGCACAACAAAAAAGACGAGCATAGGAGAAACACCCTTCTCTTTGGTTTATGGAGATGAGGCATTAATACCAGTTGAAATAGGAGAACCAAGCACAAAATTCTCACAAGCAACACAAGAGTCTAATAACGAAGAGTTGTGGGTCAATTTGGATTTATTGGAAGGCAGGAGAGAAGCCGCGTTAATAAGAATGGCAGCACAAAAATAAGTGATCTAATGACATTACAACAGGAAAGCTCGCCTGAGGTACTTCAAAATTGGGGACTTTGTGCTTAAAAAGGTTTTTCAATCTACAAAGGCAGCCAACACAGGTAAATTAAGGCGACCTAGGAAGGACCCTACAGAGTTCGTGATACTGTAGGAAAATAAGCATATGAATTGGAAACAATGGACAGGAAGGTGCTTCCTTCACATTGGAATGTTGTTCATTTGAAGAGATACTTCTAAGGAAAAACTCACGGTCAGGTATCACCATGTTAAATTTTATTTTTTGAATTGTTAAAATTTTACTAACGATTTTAGATGATAGGCAAAACACTAACCCGTTCTAGATGATGAGTCACGACCTGTAAGGCAAAATAGAATAAACTAAAATTTCTGGCCCAGGGTTACAATTATTCTGATAGAAATATAAACGGGTTAAGCAGTCTTCATCTATAATTGCATCTCCGAGTCCTGTATGTAGTTCCGTTTCAGGAAAAAGACCAAGTGAAAAAGACTATCAAGTGCTCGAGGCTTTATACTTCAACACTCAAACACTTGGGATACTACATAGTATACACAATCACGTGTATAAAAAGGCAAAAAAGATTGAGGAAAAATCAAGCCTAGAAGAGTCAAGTGCGAAGTGAAAGTTATGAAGTCATGGAATCCATCATATTATTCTTTCCCATGAGAACAATGGAGTCATTTCCTAAACCCTTCCTAATGTTTTGAAGCTAAGGGGATCCAATATACCTCAAAACGGTTAGGGTAAAGACCATGTACTAAAACGGGTTACAAGGAAAAACCCTGTATCTATTGTTCTTCTTTTGTAAAAACCTGTTACAAGGAAAATAGTTAGGAGAAAGTTATAGATGTAATTCAAATACATGTAAAATATTATTCAAAGCTTGTCAAGGTTCAGAAATAAAAACTTGTCAAAGTTATTTCAAAGAAACATGTGTGTTCCTGTTTTTTTTTATCATATGATAACACCATTGTAAAGTTGAGACGTCTTCTTCATTAATGTCAAAATATAAAAGGGCCCTCTTTTATAAAACTCATGTTAACTAGTCATGAGATGAACAGAAGCATTTTCAGAGAACAAAAATGAAGACTATTCTTTAAGCCCTTGAAAATAAAAGGCAAGAACAGAACAGAGAGAAGTTTGATGATAATAATAACTTCTTAATATTTAAAACTAGAGACTAAGTATAAACTTAGTCATCAAACTGTTTATAATATGCCACGACAAGACTTGGGGACTTATACCTCTAAAATCAACCCTCAAGTGATAAACAACGATTTGATTACAAAAAAAACTTTCAAAAGAATCCCAGAACGTTAAACAAAGTTTTCCAAATAGGTACATGCAAAAAGGTAATTTAAAGCAAATGTAAATCTTTTCACTAAGAAGAAAGAACTAAGGAAGGATCATTAGCACGCTTAACTAGAACAACATCGTCAATGGAAGCGAGTTGATCTTCAATCACAACAATTGGAGCATCAACAGATGAGGTCTCAGTCTGGCTTAAAACAAGGGGCATGGTTGAGCTTGAAGAAGGTGCATCATCCAAAGCGATTTCATCATTTATGGGGACTTCAACTATGAAAGTTTCAATCATGGGAGCTTCACTTACGGGAGATTCAACTTCGAGAGCTTCAACTTCAGGAAGTACAATCACGGGTGAAGGGAAGTCCAGTGGTTGTTGAGCTTTTTCAATGGTCTCCATAACTTTAGATAACTCTAATTCCAGATTGAAGTTTTCTTGGCTAGCTTTGACCAAAGCATCACGACGAGAGTTCAAAAAAGCCCAGCTTACATCAACTGCAACCTTATCTTCAAGTAGCTCATAATCTCTTTACCAAGAAGAAATTTCATTCGTGAGTCCTTCATTAATTCATCCAAGGCTAAGTTGTAATAGGCTCTAAGAGAGGCATGATATTTTTCTAAGGCATGCACCTTGCCATTAGAAGTTCGCAGATCTTCTTGTGTTTGAGTCAAACTCTACATCAGGTCTTCAGCATAAACTTCTTTTTGACTTAAAAGAGCTTTCAATTCTCTATTCTCTTCACTTTCCTTAGATAATTGCTATGAGAAACAAGACTCGAGACACTCTCTTTCTTTCTCCGCCTAACTTGAAGAAGCCCTGGCAACCGCAAGCTCTAAGGATAGTGCTCTTACCTGCTGTTCCAGGTTATTCTTGTTTTCTTGCAAATCTTCTATGATAATTTGTGCACTATCAAATTGATCCTTTCAATTAGATGCTTCCAACTGAAAGTCACGAACTACCCTCGCTGAATCAAGAACAGCCTTTTTAGAGTTATGTGCCACCTTCTTTAATAGAGAAACTCTGCTCATCAGCTCTGTACCAATGAGATTGGCCTGAAAATGATAAGGGACGAAAATAAGAGTTTTAATTTTTTTTTGTAAAGTAAAGGAAGAAGGAAAATACCTTTAAGGTAGCATGAACTATGTCTTTCATCAAAGTCAGACAACTATGACTTTATTTTTTCTTTCTCAATTGGTCCAAGTAAGAGCTCAAGCCAAGTATCTGCGTGACCAGATTTCCTCAAAAGGCTGTTGTTAGCAGGAACTTCGATAGTCACGCTCCTCATAGCAACATTTCTACTCGTAGAACCCACTTTTGTATGATGGGTAGTAGAATGAGGAACTGCCAAAAGAAGGAGTGGTAGAAGAAGTAAAAACAGCAGAGAGAGGTATAGAGGCGGATGAAGAAGGTAAGGAAGGGATCAAAGGCACGACAGAAGAAGGAAAAGAAGGAATTGAAGATATGGGAGTTATAGATAGGGGAGGTTCACCACTCTCGAAACCACTAACGAAAAGCTCATTAATAGAGTCACAAGTGTCACGAGGGGTAACAACGTCATCATCTGAGATGAGATGAGCAGGCTCGGTAAGAGAAATATGATGAGAAACTTCAGCTTTGCCAGAGACGATACGTATCCTAACTCTTGGCCTAGTCATTAAGGAACCACCTTCATCTTCTTCCTCAGAGTCATCCTCTTTAATGGTTTTTCTTTTCAAAAGTATATCCCGAGCCCTTTCTAAAGAAATTTCAGTTTCTGAAGAGGAACGAGAGGCCGTAACTACTTTAGCAGTAACTCTCGAATAGCAAATCCCGATAAAGAGAAGGATGAAAGTTAAAGCAATAAAGGAAAAAAAATTTACATACGATAAAGATAAAAACTCTTACCGTGAGTTTTTACTTTCCAACCGTAACGATTGGAAATATCAAAGACCTAGCCTCTATTGGCGCGATCTTCAACAATTTATCTACTCAATCACAGAAATTGGAAATGTTCTCCACAACTCCCATGGTTGCTAAAAAAAAGGAGAGCAAAGTTAAAGATATTGATAAAATCGAAAGATAAAGGTACGAGATAGGTGAAAGACTTACGTGCAAAGTTCCACTTTTCAGGAAAGGAAACATTTTGTTCACCAATTAAAGCAACTGTGGGGGCAGCAACAAACCGTGCATACCAACCACGATCTTTATCATCTTCTGGGCTCACCAACACCATCTTACTCCTAGCCACTAAGGTAAAAACACCATTGCGAAAAACTCTAGGGGTGTAGAGATGAATTAGGTGAGGGAAGGTGAAATTAACATCTGCCAAATTGGCCAGATGTCTTAAACTACAACCCTCCATACCAACGGGCCAATCTGTGCTAAACAAACTTTGGAGAAACGATAGAAATCGAGAATCACTGGATCAATAGATGGTTTAAAACCAAGAGTAAAAAGGTATGTGTAAACAAAAGAAAGTCCAATCATATAGAAGTAATTCTTTCATTTGGATTAAGGAGTATAGTAGAAAATCATTACTCTAGTGGCAATCTTTGGGGACTATGGGAGCTAAAATCTCTGTAATCAAAGTAGGGTAAGCGTTGGCACAATCTAGACTAGAAACTTGGATTCGAAGTGATTGTCTATCATTGTGAAAAGATAAATCATTAGGGACTATTTCTTCAATCAAAGGATCCTGTAATGATTCAGAGGCTTCTTTGCCCTTAGAAGTGGATTTTTGGGTAAAAGAACCTCTAGTTCTAGAAGAAGAACTAGGGTTAGGAGAAGGCGTGGCGGAACCGCCACCACGAGAGAATCCTAAGCTACAAAGTCTGCCATCCCTTCTATGTCTAACAACGGCATTGGGAAAATTGTCTAAAATAGGGACTCTCTTAGGGTTAGGGTTCGAAGAAGACATGATGAGGAAGAAGAAAAAGTGAACAGAGATTTGCACAGTTCAAGTGTTCGAAAAAGTTTTATGTGGTAAAAGGTAAAAGGTAAAATTATATTTATACTGATGGGCAACCGTCAAAATAAAAATGTAGTAATTGAAGGGTCACAATAATAGAAATTATTACTCCGTAAATATTGGAGCTGTAAAACAGACCTTGAAAAGGGGTGCAAGCTGCAGAATTGATAAGGAGTTGACACGTGTGAAGAGTATTAAATAGAAGTGACCTTTGAAGCGTCGATCTTGCCATGGCATTAATGGTGACACAAATTCTCCTTTAATAAAATTCACTTTCCAAATATTTAACTGAAGAATAAATAAAAAGTGGGGGGACTATATGTATTAGGAAAAATTTAATTTGCATATTGGAGATGACGTGTCATGACACGTAGACTGGTCAAACAGTCAAAGAATTAAGGTTAGTTAAGTGGTACGAGTAACAACTGGTACGAGCAAGTTAAATAGAAGAGGCACGAGCAGTCGTATAAGTCATTCAACGCTCGTACCTATTCAAGACATTTAAAGCTCAAAGATCTTGAAGAATCAAATGAATGAATCAAACAGCGAATAAGAGTCCCGATATAGTATTTAATAAAAGTTAATAACTAGAGACGTTAGAGGATATGTATGTAATGTGTATGATTATGTAACGTAGCATTTAAAATCATTTATTGCCCATAATAGCCTTATTATGACAAAGTTAAGGTTCATATCCCCAAAATAGCTATAAAAGGGAAATGAACAAATAATTGTAAGGACACGAAACACTATTGAAATATACCTTGTTTTACTTTCTTTTTTATCATATCATTCACATATTTCTTTCTTTATATACTTTTCCGATTATTAGTAACTCGTGTTCTTCTAAATTCTAGCTTTGACTAAAAATCTAATTTTTGGTTAAACATATGCAAGGAATGAAAATCAATAAAGAGCAAACTTCATTTATGGCCCATCGGTAGAAACTAATAGCATTTGGTAGCCCACAAATTAACTTATACAAGTCATAGCCTAAAAATAATACAAGGGCTAGCCGAAAATGTTACTAATTCCCTCGCCGGAAATCCAGCCAGACCATGACTGCTCCTCTCGCTCTTTTCCGGTTGTGCTTTTGCTTTTTCTTTTCCGGTTGTCCATGAGTTACTCTTTTTTCTTGTTACAGAAAGCAAAAGCATCCTTTTTTGGTTCTTTTTTTTATTGAATTTAGATCTCAATTTTTTCTTGTTGCAGAAAGGAAAAGCCTCCTTCTTTTGGTTCTTCTTTTTTACAGAAAGGAAAAGCCTCGTTCTTTTGGTTCTTCTTTTTTTATTGGGTTTAGATCTCAATTTTTTCTTGTTGCAGAAAGCAAAAGCCTCCTCTTTTGATTCTTCTTTTTTATTGGGTTTAGATCTCAATTTTCATGATATATATATATATATATATATATATATATATATATATATACGTGATGTTCTAATATAGCAGGGAGATCTCAATTTACAGTAGATCTGCAACTCAGATAATATTTTGAAGATTTTTGGCTAAAACTTCCTCTTCTATCACTTCTACTAAAACTCCACTGCTGGTTAAATCTTTGCAAATTATTTGTCGATTATACACAGATCTTTTAAATTAAAGAATCATGTTTAAATATGTGCATTATCTGACCGATGTATTTTGACAGGTACAACCTAACATGACCACAATGGACAGCTTGAAGTTCTTGGTCTCTTCAAAATATATCAGGAATCTTGCCACATTGGTTGTAGCATATGGTATTAGTATCAACCTTGTTGAAGTTACATGAAAGTCGAAGCTCAAAGCTCAGGTGAATTATTACCGAGTGCTACTTTTTTCCTTAAAATTTTTGAATTCGGATTTGTTTCTCATTTTAACATGTCTCATTCCGTCTCTCTCCCTATCACTAATGTGTAGTTCCCGAGCCCCAATGAATACTCGTCATTCATGGGTGACTTCTCCACTGCTACTGGAATAGCAATTTTCGTAATGATGTTGTTAAGCTAGTAGATCTTTGACAAGTATGGATGGGGAGCAGCAACCAAGATAACACCTACAGTATTGCTCCTTACCGGAATTGGATTATTCTCCCTGATTTTGTTTGGTGCCCCTAGCTCTTTCCAAGTTCGGGATGACTCCTCTTCTAGCAGCTGTCTATGTGGGTGCAATGCATAGGACGACTGTGAGGCCTTGGACATTGGTGGCTGGTTTCTCAATGAGTGGAAGAACATAGGAGATAATTATGTATAAAGTTGGAATATCTACAAAACATACTATTATTACACAAAATCGACTCTCACTATACAATTTATATACAAAATAGACTGTCACTACACAAAAATATACAAAATAGATGTAACTATACAAAATATATACAAAATAGATCACCACTATACAATTTATATACAAAATAGACTCTCACTATATAATTTATATACAAAATAGACTGTCACTATACAAAAATATACAAAATAGATGTAACTAATCAAAATATATACAAAATAGACTACCACTATACAATTTATATACAAAATAGACTCTCACTATATAATTTTTATACAAAATAGAGTGTCACTATACTAAATATATACAAAATAGACTGTCAAAAAATATATAAAATAGATTTAACTATACAAAATAGACTGTCACCATACAAAAATACATGATACACTCCAAAATATTAGAAAATACATTGCAAAAAAGAATTGCTCCTTAGCACCAAGTTGAGATCGAACCTGCGACCTTCAACTTAGCAAACAAGCGCCATATCCACTGAGCTACAGGCACTTATGTTGTCATACTTATTCCGTTCGGCTACTATATGCAATATGTTTGGGCCGAAGGGTCATTTTTTGAAAGTGATACAAAACATGGGCTATTAAAATTTTGAAGGGCTATAGAGGCGGGTAAATTTCAAAAGTAGCCAGATTTACCACTGGTCGTTGAAAAATAGCCAAATTTCAAAAGTCATCGAAATTTAGCCACTTTAATCTGAGCGAAAATACTGTTCAAAATCTGGAAAAATATGCCCGCAAAATTTACTGGAGTTCCAGCATAATATGTTTGAACTCCCGTAAATTTTACGGGAGTTCCGGGATAACTATGCTGGAACTCCCGCAAATTTTACTGGAGTTGAAACATAATTGTGCTGGAACTCCAACAAATTTTACGGGAGTTCTAGCAGTATAATTGTCCAGTATAATATACTGGAGTTTAGAGCACTAGTGCTCCAGTCTCCCGTAAATTTTACAGGAGTTAGCAAAGTTTACTGGTCTAGCATAATATACTGGAGTTCGTACACAAATGCACTAGAACTCCCGTATATTATACGGGACCGGTCCTTGTTGCAGCAAAATAGTGGCTATTTTTCATTGACTTCGTAAACAGTGGCTATTTTTCACTGACCAGTATGAAAACTGGCTATACCATGAAATTTTAACTATAGAGGCTAGTTTCTCATCAATAAACCCGTATTCCTTAGCAAATGTATGCACTGGGCCTGGCCTGCTTTTGCTGGATCAAAGTATTGGGCCTGCCAAGTCCAGCAACATCCTGTAGTTTTTAAAATGCTCTCTTCTCCATTTTGTTTTTCCTGGAGACAGACATTCGGAGCGACGAAGAAAAGGAAAAAGCAGAAAAATCGAAGATGATTTACAGAAAATGGAGTTTGTTAACTGGGCCGCCTGCTATGCTGGGTGCTATTGTCGGGACAATCATCGTCGCCAATCTTCTCTTCGTCCAGAATGTATGTCCTTTTTTCTCCTTTCCTTCTCAGTTTTTTTCTAAAGCAAATTATTTACCATTATAGGAATTAAATGGACCAAATAGATCAGAATAGTCATATATGATGCCTAGTTGATTTATAGATGCATTGTTTCTTCCCCATCATATGGAAGTGTCACTTGATTCAATAATCTGATTTGACTCCTATTTAGGAGATTGATTACGAGTTTCCCAGTTGCGAAAGAGCAAAATGTTGATTGATTTTCAGGTATTTCAGTTGAAAAATCTTGCATTTTGTTATAAGCCTATAATTTAGAAAGATTTTTTTTGGGGTGGGGGTAGGGGGGGGGGGTTAAGAGAGGTAATAGGAACCGATATAATGGAGTATAGGGTCTGCCTCAATCTAAGATTATGGGAATCTAATTTTTCTCTGGAAAAGTGTAAAAGTGGAAGGTGCAAAGTGTGGTGCCCACGACGGAGGGCGAGTCAAGCGGGATTGATAGACTTCTAAGCTGGCAAGATTATGAAGAAGGGGTGCATATGTCACCTTAGGCGAATCCCACATCGGAAAGAGTTAAGTGAAGATCTTTATAAGACATGACACAAGTTTATATAGTACACGCACTTCTGGGACTCGAGGTGGTGTAGCCCAAAAAGGATAAATCTGTGCGGGCCTAGACGGCTAGGCCCAAAGCGGACAATACGTACCATGGGCTTGGATCATCACAAATATAGTATCAGAGCCGAATCTCCCTCGGTATAACTTATAAGGATGTTCCATCTCTTAAACGATTATCTTGCGAGCTCTGGATATTTACGTGCACTTCCTGTTTGTATTTATTAATGGGGGAGTGATAATGGAATATTGGGAATGGAGTAATATAGAAGAAAGTATTCACACTATTACAACTTGTTGCAGTTTCTCTAGCTCAGTTGGTTCTAATCAAGAAGTACCTGGCTGGTATAAATCTAAGCATGGTTATTTCTCTTGATTTTGCAAGCTAGTGATATCTATTGTTAGCACTAACACAAGTTGGGACATTCTGCTTTCTAAGGAAACATTCTTTGACACGCTATCATTAAAGGCACCCTCGTGGCAGTCATAAGCCCTGAAACCAGTGCAATGTATGTTGAGCACTTCACCTCGATTAGGCAGTGATGGGTATTGGCACTAAGGTACTAAGGCACACACCTCAGCGCCCATGGGCTCTTTCTCAAAGAGAAGACATTAAACAATGAGGGGTCGTTTGGTCTAGAATTTTGGATTATACTTATCCAGTGTTTGGTTATTGATACTATTTAATATTGGTAGTAATGTTATACTAAAACTTTGGTATTATTTTTCCCACATTGGATGTGGGATCCCTGAATAACTTTGTTTGCGAACCAAACGACTCCTTAAAGGTCATTGGCCAAATGATATAGATTTTAATTAGGATTACGGAATTAAAATTTATTGATTAAGAAAAAAAAGGAATAGGAATTTAAAATTTTACAATAAAAAGTAACAGTTATATCTGAATTGCAAACTTTAAATTACATATTTGTATCTGAATAAAAATAAAGCATATGGTATGAATTTGATTGGCATGATTTTATTTTCAATCTTTCTTTGTCAATATGATTGTGTCTTGTTTATACATATTTGTATATATGTAAGTATGTATGTATGTGTGTGTATGCTATGTATATATGTACACACACATTATCTAGTATTGCAACAAAATGAACCTGAATAGATTATAACACTTATGTAACCTGCCTTGCTCCCAGGACTTTAGTATAGTGGTAAGTATGCAACGCATCTCACGTGTGCGAACCATACCACAGACAAAAGTTTAGTATCTAAGTGGAGAAGGGTTGTGGTGCGAGTCCATTTTCCATCGAGTTTCAAACTCTGCTCTACTCTGGGATTTCTCGATTATCAAATAACAACAACAACAACAACAACAACCCAGTATATTCCCACAAGGTGAGGTCTGGGGAGGGTAATATGTAGACAAGCCTTACCTCTACCCGAAAGGGCAGAGAGACTGTTTCCAATCGACCCTCGGCGCATGAAAAAAAGGCAAACAAAAACAAAAATAAAAACAAAAACAAAAACAAAAACAAAAACCGCATTAGTTACTCCAGCAAAATCCTAATGGAGTTGTACAACACCAAATAGCACAAACCAAGGTACAACTTAGCTACGATTATCAAATAAATAAAAGATATTTGTAACCAACCTCAACTAATCTGAATTGAGGTATAGTAGATTGATCGATATATGTGTCCATTTATATACTTGTTTTGTGTATGTGTATGTAATTGCACTCTACATTTAGGCCCCGTTTGTCCATAAAAATATTTTCCTTTTTTTTCAAAAATGTGTTTGTCCATTTGCAAGTTTTTCAAACAAATTTCGAAATTGAGTTTTTCACAAACTAAAAATTCTGAAGAAAGTCTTTTCAAGAGAAATACATGTCCAATTTCAAATTCCAACTATTTTTCAATTGAACTCCAAATACTACTTTTTTATTTATTTAAAAAAATTACAATTTTTATGTCCAAACGCCTACTTAAAATCCTAATAGATCTTGGCGCCTTTTTCTGCTTTTCACCTTTGACGATATGGTATCATTAAGGATCAATAGAGTAGTGTACAGTGCTTTCTTTTGCTTCAATCTTTTTTGGTGGCTGATAAGTTTTTTAGAGAGCAAATATGCATATTTGATGGTTGGCTTGCTGCATATATCTGTCTTCAAGGTGGTTTAGTTATTTTGATATCCTTCTCTCTATCTGCCATATCTTATTCAAAATTTAACTGGCAGGACCCATTCCTTAAGCCAGACCCAAGGTAGCAAGAGAAAGCAGCTTCAACCCAGTAGAAGGATATTTGTCATCTTTGTTGCTTTGAGGTTTCTTCTTGTTGGATTTATATAATATTTCTCTCCAATAAAATGAAAATTTTGTAACGATAACGAAAATTTTCATTTCATGTTTTGCTGGCTTTTGATATACACTTTTAAATGCCCCCAATGAGCTACTTTGCCAGTCTTATGATGTGATTCAGGCTACGGACAGAATATAAAAAGACCTAGAGATATGCCACATAAAGTTAGGATGTGACTGAACATTTTCTCTGTTTTTTTGATGTTTTCAGGTCAGGGATAGAATATGAAAGCCCCTAGAGATATGCCCCGATAAAGTTGATATTGACCAAAAACTGATGTTTTCTGTGGGTTTAGTAATAATGCATCTTGTTATTGTTCCAAGTTTCATAGTACTTGTATATAACTATCAATAGAAACTTATCAAGATCTATAGAAGAATGAAGTGGATAGCTATCCCAATCAAAAGCAGGCATTTCTGTATTTTTTTTCCCTCTTTTTTTTAACCATTCAAGTTTGCGACCCTGTTCTGAACAGTCTATATTCGCGCCATAGAAAGACTATACAGGGGGGAATTTAGCACCCCCATCAAAATGACTTTATTCTTAGAGCTCGAATTCGAGAATTCTGTTTAAGGTGGAGAAGTCTATCATTTCCCCACGCCCATTTTATCTTAAAAGCAGGCTTCTCTGATGCTATGATAATCCAATCTTCGACTTTGTCTAAGCAAATTTCTTGGTGACCAGGGATTGCTCTGATGGTAAGTAACCTCCACTTCTAACCAAGAGGTTGTAAGTTCGAGTCTCCCCAAGAGCATGGTGGGAAGTTCTTGGAGGGAAGGATGCCGAGGGTCTATTTCGGAAACAGCCTCTCTACCTCAGCGCCTAGCTTAGGGGTAAGGTTTGCATACATATTACCCTCCCCAGTCCACTCTAAGTGGGATTATACTGGGTTGTTGTTATCGTTGTTGAGGGTGCAAAACTGATTGAAAGTTGCTTAGACGATGAATAGCTGCAGTAAGTGCGACAGGGGCGTCGTGGCCTTCGAAAACTGAGTTTTTAGCATACGAACATGTCAAAATGTTTGAAAACTGATAAAAGAATATGATAAATGATCGCCTATTACTCCATATACTAGTATTCTCCCTCTGGCTTTCAAATATGAAAATGCAGAAATTAAAGGGAATTCTTGTACTTTACAATTTATATCAAAGAATCTCAAAGAAAATGGGTATATTATACATGAAGTGGAGACATTTATTGAGCCGACTCTGATTTATGTGCAGCTATGGGACCGTCAATATTTGCCTGTAGAAAAAAATGATTAAAGGCCATCTCAGATTCTTTTTCCTGTGCTTGTAAAAATATTGCAGATGAAAACAGTTTTCTGAGGAAAACAAAAATGATGCAATTCCCATTTCAACTGCTGACCAAAATTTCCATCATTAAATCATTCCAAGAATCTATTGGACCAGGCAAGCACCAATGTAGACAATCATTTTGAACTTTTGTGTGTCCATTTTCTCCAGCAAATGGCTGGAATTGCCTGTAGACTCCTGGGTGACCGTCTGGCCGAAGCAACGAAAGGAAAGTGGTGTCAAACAACCTTATTCTCAACCCAACTTCAGAACCTATTCTCAAAGCTCTCTCAAATTCTTCCAACTCAATTTTACGCATTACCTCATCGATGTCTCTAATGTCAATCTCGCCTTCTTTGAAAGGATCTGTTCTATTACAATAACCTCCTGTGTTCCATTCACCGTTCTCAAAATGATCCGGTGTTGCTGTTCTAAAGAAAGTATACGCCTTGTGTTTCGATCTTGTGATGTATTTCAGAGTCGAATTCAGTGCTTTGCAATATGCATACTCGAATCCAACTTCTGTTATGTTCTTACCAGGGCAATTGTGGCAACCAACAATCTTGTCGTTCTCGTAGTAAATGGCAGATTTCAGGTACCATTTCCCCCCAGCAATAACTACATAATCGAAATTGTCAAATTGTCGAATCCAAACATCATCGAGTTTGTCAAGGTGAAGCTGGGCTGTATCGGTGGAAACTCCATTGTTATCTTCGAAAATAGTGGCTTTTACAAGAAAAGGTGACCAAACTACTGAAAGAGTTAAGTCATGAGTTGGAAAATACCATCTTCTGCTTTTGTATTGCTTGTCATGGTAGACCTCACCACCTTGTTCCTCCTGCACGACAACGTAAACATGAATCCAGATACTGAATTATTTGATGTACTAGACAACCCAATATAACTAAAACTTGACGTATTCCAGCTAGTAATGAATATCACAGAATGATACTCAACAGTGCTTCTGTAAGTCGCAAAAATACTCATTTTCAAAAAGATGCAGAATGTGCACTACCCTATATTACCCAAGATTCCCATTTTTCTTGGTCGGGGAGGAACCTTAGCGCAATGGTAAAGTTATCAGCACGGGTTCGAGACGTGAAAGCAGGCACTAATACTTACATTAGGGTCAGAAGCGGACTCAGGATTTAAAGGTCAATGGTACACTTTTGGATTCAACTAAAATATGCTTTGTGTATAAGGTGTCCACTACTAATATATCACTATTTTCTAAAGAGATATGCATATATACATAGAATTTGTTGCCGAACTTTACGGGTGTGCGTGACCACCTCTCGGTATAGCATAGGTCCGCATCTGATTAGGGTAAGCTGTCTACATCACAACCCTTGTGGTGCGATCCTTCTCCGAATCCTGCGTGAACGCGAGATGTCTTGTGCACCGGACTGCCTTTTTTTTACTCATTTGATTTCATGGTCAAAGGACATCATCACCCAACAATTGAGGTAACATGAAAAGTTGAGCTGTACAAGAATGGTTGGAGTAGTTTGGTATGATAATAAGTTTTAACTTATTAACAACTTGAACTGAAATGTTTCAACTGGAAAACTTTACCAGCTGTATTCAAAGACAAATACTGATGTAGCTGAGAGAGACATTACTTATAAAAGCAGTGAGAGCCAATATGAGAAGTTAAGCCATCTCCAAAGCAAGGTCCAATATTATGAGCTGAGAGATACAACACCAGCTTATAAAACAAGATTGTCCAACAAATTTTATAGAATACACCTAACAATGACAAACAACTTTTATTGAGATCTATATTGACCATCTAAGAGCAATTATTGATGTTAATAAGTAGTTGAAAGAAAACATCCAAGTCATGACGAGTTTCACCAGCAAGCAAGTTTTGGACTTGACGACCATCATTGAAGAATGACGTTTTTTCGTCCATTTGTCACGCTAACTCCAATTAAAGACATGTCTTATGCAGATCTAAACTTTACCATAGTATAAACTGCAGAATGTACCCTTTTACTGGAAGCTTTCTTTCGTATAATAGTGAGTTTTTAAGCCTGTTCAAGAGGGATTAGTTTGTCCCAAAACAAATGAAAATGATTGATTTGATGTTCTCCAAAAGAAGCCAACATAGCTATGGATGCAGAATTAGCACTACTCTACTTCTATCTCATATCTCACATTCTTTTCCTACACCGACCATGTCATTTAGTCACTAACAGGGGCGGACCTAGTGCATGAGCTACGGGTTCCCGTCAACCTAATAACTGTTTATTTATATTAAAAAATTTACTAAATATTGAAAAATATCTGACTGTGAACCCAATTATTATTATATATTAATATGAAATTACGGTAGGAACCCATAAGCCTCAAATCCTGGATCCGCCTATGGTCACTAAATGTCTAATTAGTACTACTAATTTACTTCATTAAAGAGTTGGTTTGCCTTCTCGCCTAGTCTGAGATCAGCCAAATGAGATTTTTTTTTTTTGCATTGTTTATTTGAAATTATGTTCATCTAGTTTGGTTTAATTTGTTATATTTACTAGCAAAGTTTTCGTTAGGTAAATTATTTGCTCTCAATCAACTAGTGTAATCAATAGATCAAAAACCTCTTTGACCTCTGTTTTAGCTTTCCCTTGCTGTCAACACCGCAACCTTGAACCACTACAGCCACTATGGGTTCATCTCAAACCAGTATTTTTTGACATAGTGCTTGAATATATAGTTAAAAATTCTCTAAACTTTCAAATACGTATTATGTTATGAATCCATAATTTTAAAAGCAAACTAGTTTAATGCTAAGAATCTAAGATTGAACTCATAAAGTTTAAATCTTATATCCGTCTTTAACTACAGCTTCACCCCAAACTAAGAATGATAGAATTAGCCTAAATAAACAGACAAATAACGCATACACAAGTAAAATTATAGCAGCCAAATCAAGTATTACTCTGATAATCTTGGCTGTTCAAGATTGAAAATGTACCTGAGAGAGAATGCAAAGCAATGACTGTACATGATTGCGCATAATTGAATCACCAACGAAAGCTAACGATTTGCCCCGCATCATATGAAGGAACTTCTTCGGATTGAACTTAGGTAGCTCACAATCTTTGGGTTTCCATCTCCAGTAAAGATAGCCATTATCAGGCCTCCCATTTCTCATACAATTTTGGTGAGCTTCAATTGAATAGCAAGTGTGATTAGTGTAAAATGGACCTGTTGGATCTTGAACCCAATCTCCTTTAAATAAATCGCATTTTCCTGCAAAAATATGGACTATCGTCAGGTCAGAAAATTCAATAAGGATGTTCAGAATTTGAGCCGAGGGTCGTTTGGAAACAACCTCTCTGCCCTTTCGGGTAGGTGTAAGGTCTGCGTACGTATTACCCTCCTCAGATCCCACCTTGTGGGATTATACTGAGTAGTTGTTGTTGTTGTTGTTATGTTCAGAATTTGAATAACTTTTGCTAGTGGAGTATGCAAGGGTGTTCAAAGTCTATTTTTTGACCAATAACAAGTACAATATTTTATATTATACATTGTATAATTTTTCGGCGAAGGGTGTTCAGTTAACGAACATTGGCCACACATAGCTTCGCCCCTATTCGGAGCATTAACTTGTAAAATATTGTAATAACCTGCTATAATCGATTAAATTACTAATTCTTTACACTGTCTGTGAATATATCTTAAAACCCAAAATGAAAACATAATTTGTGAAGGATAAGTGAATCCCATCAATAACACACTCAAAATTCAATCTTGATTTTCATTCTAATCTCCCCTTGTCCATGTGTACTAAATGCTAATTTTTCACTATACCGACATTCACATATATCGTGCCCGTTGGTTACGGGAATATTTACACCAAACTGATAAATACAAGATCGTGTATCTTTTGTACACATATATCACCTAACTGTGGTTAATTGTTTAGTATACTCACTTTAATTTATAACTCTGGTTAAGCATCGGGTTCAAGCAAGTAATTACTTTCACCCAATCAAAGAAGTGGCTAATTTTTAATTTTTTATTATTTTAATTAACTGAAAAAGTGAAGTTGGTTATCCCAGTAATCCGTCTTTTACTATTAATATTCTTTTTTCCTTTTCTTAAGGGCTTTTCTCATAAAACAGCAGAATTTGATGAAAGACTTGTTCTTTTAGTTCCAACAAACAGAAAATCAAGCACCAAGTTTCTCTAAAGAAGTAAAAGAAAACCACCCACTTCATTTTACAACAAAATTCAAATGCAGAAAAAATATACTAAAAGAAAAATAATTAGGTGAAAAATGAAGAAGAATATTTCAATAATCAAATTTTTATTGGTAAGATTGAACTAACCATTTTGTGAAGTACTTCTGTTCATTGTAAGATCACTGGATGTCTTGTTGGAAACAAAAGCAGTGTCAGAAACCTCAACAGTGGAAAATTGTACAAAGCTGGAGAAGAATAAACGATAAGCAAAACCCATCAACAGAAAACAGACAGCAAACTTTATAAAAACCACAGAGAATTGCTTCTTGTAATTAACGTTGTTGCTAATCACTGGCTTCATGATTTTTTGGTCTCTCAAAAACTGTCAATATGTTTTGAAAAAAGTAATATACTAAAATATTAATGAAGGAAGATGATGATGTTGTAATAAATAATAATAATTAATGGTATAAAGAAAAATGTGACAATTGAGTGTTTATCCCAATTCCCAACTAACTTTTAATAATAAAGGAAAAAAATGTGGGGGGGTTGTTGAGAATGAAGCCAAGGTAAGAACACGAAAGAAGGAAGAGAAGGGTATAAAAGAATATTAATGTATACTTCACCTAAAAGGGACGTGGTGGACTAACGTGTATTCTCATGTTGCACCTCATCACCTGTTTGCACTCAATTGGAAAGCTAGAACGAAATAGCCTACCTGATTTTATCATTTTCTTATTGGTTTATGCATTCATATATGAAATTGTAACGACTGTTTCTCTATTTATTGCCTCTTTTTTGTTTCATTTGTAGTTATGTGAATTACCAGGGTGGTTGGATTGATTTCGGGGAAGTTTCAAAGTAATTGGGGCACTTAGTCCCAAGGTTGGAAGCTTAAATTGAAATATTTGACCGAAGTTTGACTTTGGTGTAGACGACTCTGAAATGTTTGATCGGAGTTCGACTTTGGAGTAGACGACTCTGAAACGGTATTTTGATGGTTCCAATAGCTTGGTACGGTAATTTCGGACTTAGGCGTATGTCCGGATATTATTTGGAGGTCTATAGGTTGATTTGATGCTTTTTGGTGAAACTTGGAAAGTTGAAGGTTTGGAAGATTGAGAGGTTTGACTTAAGGTTACCCTTATTGATATTGGAAGTTGGAATAGGTCCGCTGTGTAATTTGGGACTGGTGTGCAAAATTTGAGATTATTCGGAGTTGGTATGATATAGTTCGGCACGAGTTTTGGAAGTTGGAAGTTCATTAGTTTCATTAGGCTTGAATTGGGGTGTCATTCATAGTTTTGGTATTGTTTGATGTGATATGAGGTTTCGAGCAAGTCCGTATTGTTTTTTAGGATTTTTTTGGTATGTTTGGACGGGCTCTTCGAGGCCTCGGGTGTGATTCGGATGGTTGGCGGAACATGTTTTGCACTTAGAGGGATGGCTGAAGTTTCTGGTACCTAATGTACTTGCATCCTGCTATGGAATGGCTGCAAGCGAGGCCGCAGAAGTGGCAGCTTGATTGCAGGAGCGAATGAAGGCTGGGCTAAGCTGGGTTCGCAGATAAAGAAGTTGAAAATGGGAAAAATGGAACAGTAACTCATGAGACGACGGGTCGGGTCCTTACATAGAGAAAATACTCTAATTAATCATAAATACCCCCGAACGAATAACCTCACAAGATCACTCCAAAAAAAGGGGATCGCACAACTGTTCCGCAACACTCAACTCTATGACAAATAACTCCTAATAAATAAAGGAGAAAGGAAGAAACATGAAATAAAAACTCAAATCTTATTGGTTTGTTGAAAATAAACAAATGGCATTTCCTTTTATAGGCAAAAATACCTTGTCCTTCAAGCTGTAAAAGAAAAGATATAACTTTTGCACATTATATCCACCACACAATACAATACTTTGGTCCCAAAGAATATTACCAGCAAAGTCTACTTTTCAAAATAGTCTTATGCTTATATGATGGACTCCACTAACCAAAATATTAACCATATTACAGAAATAAAATATTTTTATTCTTCACAAGAAAAGTACAAAATTTTTGTCAAATGGAGAAAGAAATGGGTGTAGAAGAATTTAACACACTAATCACTCAAATGTAAATTACAAATCAAACTATTTTAATAGGACAGAGAAGACGAATAACTAATTTAATACAAACACAAATATTTGCAATTATAGGAACTGGCAATTTTGCAAATAAATATCAATTAAGCCTTTTTTAGTCCTAGTGTAATAAGAACTACACTAAGATAATCATATCTATAAGCAGTTCTGAAGAGTTGAAGTGATTTATGATTCCAAGGAGGATATCTAAACCAAATGTCAGTAAGAAAGCTCCTTCTTACAACTGCTTTCTCATGGCTAAATGTATCAAATGAGAATTTTCCATGGTACCTTCCAAAGCCACTTTGCCCTACTCCCCCAAATGGAAGTGTATCAGCTGCGTACTGCATTTATAATAAGCATGATAATTAGTTTAACGTTAAGGGTGTATTTGATATAACAAAAAATATTTTTTGTGAAGAATATTTTCCAATAAGTAGTAGTTTTTTGTATTTTTCGGTGTTTGGTACGCAAATTAAAGAAAATAACTTTCTCAAGAGTATTCTAAATAATTTAGATATAATAAACATGTAGCCATAAACTTTCAAACCAACAACCTTCCGAATCGACAAATTTCATAAAATTTCGAATCCCTAAACTTTCGTAACCGCAGAATTTCGAACCCGTAAACTTCCAAACATATAAACCTCCAAACTCATAACGTTAGAACTTGTAAAATTTTGAACCTTTAAACCGATAAAAAAACTATAACTACAAAGTAGATTTAAAAAAATACTTTTTTTGGGGGGGAGGGGGGCAAAAAAAGAATGCTAAAAACAGACATTGGAAATTACAAGAAAAAAAATAATTTTTTTTGTGCGGGAGGGGGTGGGGGTGGGTGGCCAAGAAAAAAAAATAAAAATTTGAAATTGCGAAAAAAGAAAACAAGGTAAATTTTTTTTGTGCGGAGGGGGGGTTTGGGTGGGGCGGAGGGGTTGTAGGGTGGGTGGTAACAGATAAATTAAAATTTAAAAAAAAAAAACTTTTTCGGACAAAGGGGGTGGGTTGGGTTGGTGAGGGTGGGGAGGTTGAGAAGAAGTTTTCGAAAATATTTTCCTTCTCTTGATAAGAAAAACATTTTCCTCCAATTGGAGGAAAATGAGTTGATAAGGAAAATATTTTTCAAAATATTTAAGCCAACCAAACATGCTTCATACCAAACACACCCTAAATCTATTCAAAATAAGAAGAAGACAATGCCAACAACCTTAACAAAAAATTCAGTATAATTTCACATAGTAGGGTCTAATGAGGGTAGTGTGTCCGTCAGGGGCGGATTTAGCATAGCCCAAGCGGTGTCACGTGACACCACTTCGTCAAAAATCATTACTAGCTATTTACGTGTAATTCAAATGAAAAAATAAGAAATACGGTAATATTAAATAAGTGACACCACTTGTAACAAAGAGGTGTCTAGCGTATCTAGTTAGAGCCTTAGAAATCCTAAGCAAGGAACTCGAGTTTGAACCTATGTAGCCACATTCTGTGTTATAGTACTTTTGTACCACTGCACAATACATTTTATAAATTTAAGGATGCTGCATTGTAAGTTGTATTTTTTTTTTTAAATATGTTATAATTACACTAATGTTTTTAATTGTTCATGTCTAAAATGGTGACACCGCTTATAAAAATTCCTGCGTACGCCACTGATGTCTGCAACCTTACCCCTACCTTTGGAGATAAAGAGGTTGTTTTCAATACGATTAAGAAAAGGGGATCTTACAGAAGTGTCTCAAAAAAGTCTCAACCTACAAACCTCTAGCAATTAATCCTAAACTTACTAAAATTAGTTAAGCATATATAAAAAAAAATTCAATGTGTATGGTTGAGATTCATTGAAAACATATAGATGAGTGAATATACAAAATTTCAGGAAGATTGGAGGTGATTTTGACTGACTTGATATCAAAATTTGTAGTTAAAATCGAGTTTCAAAAATTCTTTTGCGACACATATATCAAATATGTATCACGCATGTATCCCACACGCAGGTATACATGCATATACATATGATACATATTTGATATAAATATGATACATATGTGATACACCAATCATTTTTTTCATGTTCATCTTCTACTTTGAATTTTGAATTCAAACCACCTCAAAACTCCGCCAAATCAACTTAAAATTGAGATTCAAGCTCCTTAGGACGTACTCAATCTATTCTTATAATATCCATTCAAAAGAAAACAAATATTAACCTTTTTTTGCTACAAATAGCTAAATGGCTAACACTAGTAATATTTTATGACTTAGTCAGCTTTTGTAATAAGCTACTTATAAATGGACATAACTGGTAATTTTCCCTTTAAAAAAGGGCAGTCCGATGAACTAAGCTCCCACTATGTGCCAGTCCGGGAAAGAGCCACAAGGGTCTATTATATGTAACCTTAGTCTGCATTTCTGCAAGGGGTTGTTTTCACGGCACGAACTCATGACCTCCTAGTCATATGACAGCAACTTTACCAGTTACCCAAGACACTCCTTCAAAAACAACACGACTAAATTAAAACATATATATATATATATATATATATATATATATATATATATATATATATATAGTTAGAACTTACTTGGATAACTGTATCATTGAACACCACACTTCCTGAAGATGTTCTGCTTATAATCTTCTTTTTGAGGGCTTCGTCTTTGGTAAAGGCATATATAGTAAGTGTCTTTGGCCTTGCATTGATAAACTCAATACTGTCCTCGATTTTATCCAACTAACAAAACAAAATAAATTCACTTTAGAACAAATGTTACCTTTTGTAGACCCAACAGAAAAAGAATAAGTAAGTGTTGAATAAGTTAAACTTTTATATTCATAAGTTCAAGGGAGCAATGCAAGAATTTTCAAAAACTAGGAGAAATACTGTGTTTTTTTATTATGAGTTTTATTTTTTTATTTTTTTATTTTGCGAGAAATAGATAGGATTGAAAAATAATAATAATTAAATATGCTCACAGTTATGATAGGGAGCAATGGACCAAAAACTTCTTCTGTCATAATTGCAGCTTGCACCGGAGGATCCAGTAATACTGTGGGCTCTATGAACCTGCATTCGAACTTGTGCATTAAATTTTGCAACTTTAATTTTAAAGCAACAAAAGATAATATTTATTATATATAAGTGTGTTCGGAACAAATTAAAGAATTGAAATATTTTCAATTATGGGGTTCTATAAAGGTTTGGTTATCGAAGAATATTTCTCAAGGAAAATATTTTCTATCAAAAGAGAAAAAAATGGCTTTTCCTACTTGTAAAGGAGAAATAGTTTTCTTTAAAATTCTCAAACCCTACTCAATATTATTTGCTCTAATCAATACTAAAAAAAGTGCCAAGAAGACTTATCAATCGTCCTTTTGTTTAATTATCAATAAGACTTTCTTTCTTTAGTGTACTCCCCCGTTTTAATTTATGTGAATATATTTGATTGAACACAGTTTAAGAAAAATGAAGATTTTTGAAATTTGTGGTCCTAAACAAGTCAAAAATGAGTCTAGACTATTTGTGTTGTTATAAAAGTTTTTCATTAAGGTTAGAATTAAAAATTTAAGCTAAATTATTTCAAATTTAGAAAGGGGGGCATTCTTTTTGGAACAAACTAAAAAATAAATAGGTTCACATAAAATGGAACGGAGGGAGTAGTTATATATAAAATATCAAACAAAAAAAATTTATTTTAAAGATATTTTAGCAAATTTATTTAGGGGTCAATTTGGGTTAAAAATCGAAAGAATTACAAGAAAATACACATGACTTCACACCATAACAAAAAATAGCTCATATTTTTAAGTTTTACGTCACCTAGCCTATATTGTACATATTTTGAAAATACTAGCTCTTGCAAATTCAAAATATGTGTTCTTACAACAATTGCTTCTAAAAACTATAGAGTTAAATATGTGTTCTCACAACTATTATTTTCACTCTATTCTTCTCACTTTTTTTTTACATATGCTTCAAGGGGTCATCCACCATTACCGCTTCTCCCCCATATCACCTGATTGTAATGTAAAAAAATTAAAGAGTAGAAAAAGTCCACCATTAAAGGGCATTCAAAGCTTTGCTTTAGAAAATATAATTTCTTGTAATTCTTAGTTGTTTGGATTGGGTGTTGTTCCAATTGATTGAAAACATCAAAATGGGTTCAAAGTTTAAATTTGAAGTGATTTGGAGTAGATTTGAGCAAGATTTGAGTTAAATTTCAGAAAAAACGCAAAGAAGAAGACGAAGTTAGTTTTTTGTATAATTATGTATAATAGTGTATATGGGTGTATAAATATACTATTATACACTATTATACACTTTTATACACCTTTATACAAACGTCTGTAGACGAACTTCTTCCATGATTTTCAGTTGCAATTCCTGTTCAAAACTAATCCAATTCTCCATTAAATGACTCCAAATTTTATATACAACCTCCTTATACTATTTCTAACAAGTCTAAATAACACCCACTCCAAATTTTTTACAAAATTCAATTAAAAATTTAAATTCACATATTTAAGCTTGTTAAAAACCAAATTTTTACCACCCAAATATATTTGGTTTGGTGAACTAATATTTGAGTCACAATTACTAATTCGAAAATTAACTTAAAAACTTGAGCAATTCTTTTAAAAATTAAATGATAATTTTGAGAACCTATTGGAGTTGAATGTTGAATATTAGCCTATTATTTTTGGGCTAATTGGTTGTAAATTGAAATATGGGTTATAAAATTGAAAAATGGGGAGCTCACTTGTTCTTATGTGAAATTACCCCTTAAAAATCAGTCTAGCTTTAAATGGGCTGAATGAGCAAGATCAGTTAAAATAGCACGGGCTAGTCAGTTTTCGGACTGGTCATTCAAAAGTAGCCAATGTTTGCTAAGTAATTGAAAAATAGCTACTATTTTGCTGCAACAGAGACCAGTCCAGTATAATATACTGGATATTTGAGCACCTGTGTATGAACTTCCAATATATTATACTGGACCGATATACTTTGCGGGAACTCTAGTATATTACGCTGGAGTTCTAGTATACTTATACTGGAACTCCATTATATTATGCTGGAGTTCTAGTATACTTATACTGGAACTCCATTATATTATGCTGGAGTTCCAGTATACTTATGCTGGAACTCCAGTATAATATGCTGGAGTTCCAGTATACTTGTGTTGGAGCTCCAGTATAATATACTAGAGTATTTCTAAATTTTGAACAGTATTTTCGGTCAGATTTATCTTTAAATAAAAAGTGGCTAAATTTCGATTACTTTTGAAAGTGTAACTATTTTGAATGACAACTTATAAATCTGGCTATTTTTCAACATTTCCCACTAGATCAAAATGGATTGAATTTAATAAATGGATGGATTTCAAGTGGGTTGGGCAAGTCAAATGGGTCTAGACTCAAATTGTCATCTCTGCGCACGGGTGATTTAATTAAATGAAAGAAAACTTCTTTGATCAATAGACATAAATATACTACAAAGATTTGGATATAGAAATCTAGTTCAAAAAATCATAAATTTTCATAGAGTTGACTTAGATGGAAATGAAAATTTTGGAAAAAGTTACTCACAGATTATCTTCATCGGTTAAGCCTCCATGTACGATTGAAGCTTTTACCATTGGCTCATCTAATAGATTCTTTAACCTCAAAAAATGAGTTCTATTAATGATCCTCGAAATCGAATGTGATTCTTTTGGATTTTCTCCAAATGTTTTTGGGATGGCATCTTTAATCAATTGTACCTATTGCAAAAATTAACATGCAAATTATTAGTATTTCAAGAGAAAGCAATATCATTCGTCAAATAATAAATGTGCAACTATTTGAACAAGATGGTAAAAATATCAAACATGTAAACTATGATAAATATTATTTTTATTTAAAAATACCATTTATTCACAATTATTCTCATTGTTTAGTAATAACGTCATTTTTACCCAAGATTTATTTCCAAAATAAAGTCTAACATTAGCCTTTAATTCAACAAAAATATTATGTATCTATACAAATTAATAACAAAAATCTTATAGGAAATTATGTCAAACTAAATTTAATTGACTTCTCAGTCTTAGAAGGCATACGAGAAAACAAAAAAGATAATTATTTCTGAAAATTAAACAAACTACTGAGACCCTAGAGAGAAGAACCCCCACCAAGCTTTCATCACAAGAGAAAGAGATCTAGCCAAAAAAAAAAAAAGAAAAAGTTTCATTCTGTTGAGGGAAAGAAGAAATATCTTTTATTTTGGGGTGTTTTGATGGGAAATTTCAAATAAAGAATAAGCTTTATTTGAATTATAATTTAACTTAAATTTTTCACCTTATCCTTGATGAGAAAATTTTATATCAATACAAATGTTACGACATATTTTGCACTGTAAGTTTTAAATTTTTTACAGCCAAATAAATATTATGGCACGTTTAACACCATGAGTTATAATTTCTTTTTCTTATACACCATGCCGGTTTATTTATGGTACGTATGTCTCTTATGTTTAGTTAATTATTTATGCGATGTATGCTGGTGTAACTAATGCTGTTTTTGTTTTTGTTTTTGTTTGCCTTTCTTTCCCCTGCGCCGAGTGTCGATTGGAAATAGTCTCTCTGCCCTCTTAGGTAGAGGTAAGACCTGTCTACATATTACCCTCCCCAAACCCCACTTTATAGGAATATACTGGGTTGTTGCTGCTGCTGCTGTAAACTATATGTCCAGTCTAATCTATATAAATTGAAACTTAGGCATAATTTTAATGCTTTACTGTTAAAGTGAGTTAAATTTTATGTTATTTTAATACAACAAAATAATAAATTTGTACCTTTACTATAATAGCAGGTAAAGTTTCGTGACCATAATACATAAAATTTGTGAATTCTTGTATGATGAAAATTGAGTTAAAAAATAGTATAAAATTTGAGTTTTTTTCACGTTGTAAGGCATTATAAGAGGCACTAATAATAAGTATTAGCTATGCTAATTGTGAAAGGTATTAATAATACCTGAATTTATATTTTATATATTAAAGAAATAATAAATGATCAACCTTTCTAATACGTACCAATTCGTTGGCATACGTCTTCTCGACTAGGATATAATCAATTCCAATGCATGCTTGGCCAGCACAAGTCCCAAATTTTCCAGAAAGAATTCTTTTCATTGCAATCTATGAAAAAAAGAAGAAAAATATTAGACAAAACAGTATACGATATAAATAAAAAAAAGAAGAATGCACTACAAAATTTATAAATAAATAAGATAAAACCTGCTTCATACCATATATGTCAGTCTTCTTTCTTCTGATCATGTGTAAAAGAAATTTTCATTTTTCCGCGATATTTTTGTAATAATTTCTTATACAACTTAACATAAAAATACATAGTTATGACTTATTTCAAATTTTTAAAACAATATTTTTGATACTAAAGTGTTAATATGAACAGTCTCGTAAAAAAGTTTAAATTATCAGAAATAAGACATCGTTTTAATACATTGGAGCCCGACTATATCCGGATTCGCGCCACATAGGGCTCCTTGTGGGGGCCCCCTTGTGTGAGCAACTTGCACCATATTGTTTTTCTTAAGCTAAGAAAACGAAAATATTTATTGATGGTATTCAAACTCAAGATCTTCTGTTATAATATCAAGTTGAGTCGTATTATATCTTGCATACGTTAAACTCTTTAAAATATGGTACTTTTATTTATTACTAAGATTTTTCGATATGTATTTGCTTGCACACCCTATATAGGGGCCAAACTATGAAACTAAGAGAAAATAAATGCAGATATATGATATGTTTGGTATGGCCGAAAAATATTATTTAATTTTTAGTGTTTGGTTGCACAAAATAATTTAGAAAATATTTTCTTAAATATCACATTTTTTTAAATTGGAGGAAAATAACTTCTTTAGAAAAACCACCAAAGGATGTGGTACAGTGGATGAGACTGCACTTTCCTTAACCAGAGGTCTCGGGTTCGAGCCCTGGGTATGAAAAAATCCTTGGTAGGGAACGCTTCCCCCCACAAGGGACCCTACGCGGCGCGAATCCGAATATAATCGGGCTCCAATATAAATACCGGACACCGGATGGAAACAAAAAAAAAACTTCTTTAGAAAGGTAAGAAAACATTTTCAAAAAACTACACCTATCCTCACATTAACTCCAACCGCCTTCCCTTCTCTCCCCTACCCCCACCTCTCCCAGCCCCTCTCTCCAATAAGGCTTGTTTCGTCTAGATTTTAGTTTTTGTTTCTTTTCCATTACCACTCATCCTGCTAATACGTAATCCACCCCCCCCCCCACCCCTCGCCTCCCTTCCCCGATTTTTTTTATTTTTTTTTTGACATTTTCTACTTTTTATGCCACCCACCCACCCATCTCCCTCTCGGGGCAATTTTTTTTTTTTAATATTTTTGGTTCTGTTTTTTTATTTTTATTTTTCTGGTTCCAAATTTTACGAGTTCCAAAGTTATGAGTTTAGATGTTTATGTGTTTGGAAGTATACGGGATCAAAATTTTATAAAATTTGTGGATTCGAAAATTTATTGGTTCAAAATTTTATTGTTTCATGTTTATTGTATCTAATTTATTTATGAATACACTTGAGTTGTTATTTTTCTTAATGTGTGTACCAAATACTAAAAATGAGTAAGATTACTATTTTTTTTCAAGAAAATATTTTTCTTTGAAGAATATTTTCCACGGGAAATATTTTCCATTATAAAAAATACACCCATAAGAGTTACTCCTTCTGTTTCAGTTAGTGCTCTTTCTTTTTTTCAAAAAGAATAATTTTTTCTTATAAATTTTATTGGCATTACCTTCTCATTTTACTCTTAATTTTAATTTTTTTATTGCCGCACAAATGTTATGATATACTTACAATATGTCTTATATCCACACACATATTATGATATATTTAAGATCATAAATTTTAAAAATATTTATTATTTCTTAAATTCCGTATCAATATAATAGAGTTCATACAATTTGAATTAGAGTAAGTAAGAAATACTAAATATGCTTTAATATTTAAAAAAGATAAAGAAAAAGAAACTAAATTGGATGCTATAAGAAGAGGAAAGAAAATTTACATTTTTATCCCAAGAACTGGAGAGTGCATCAACGATAGCAGGGCACTTTCCGCCCAATTCCAGGGTCACAGGAGTCAAATGATTCGCTGCAGCCGCCATTACAATTTTAGCCACTTTTGTACTCCCTGTAACCATTTGAGAGTGATTGAGCTCACAGCCACACACACACACAATTATACACTTCATTATACACAGAAAAATTACATTGGATAATCTATTTTATTTTAATATGCATAATTTTTGGGCATCTTTTCACAAATAGTTGATCAAGTTCACTCTTTACTTTTCCTAGATAGTATATATAAATTGTACATACATTATACATATTTATAAATAATTTATACATATATTATACACCTGTCAATTATTTTAATTTAGACAATTGAATGAATGGCTGTTTAGGGTAATTCTTCTACATTTTGAGCTATTTGTAGAATTACTTGGTAGTATCGTATCCCTTTATCCTATATCGGAGGCGGATCTAACGTATAGTATACAGGTTTTCGGGAACCCAGTAACTTTTACGTAGACCCTGTATTTTTGTTAAAATATTTATTAAATATCTATATGTGAATCCAATTATTATTGTATATTAATTTGAAATTGCGAGGGGAACCCATAAACTTAAAATCTTAGATCCGCCTCTATCCTATATTATTTACTTACTTTTTCTTCACACAACTTAATACAAGTGAATTTCTTATTCTTCAGGTAGAACCCTTATGTAGTTAATAGTCAAGTCCACTAATGATATTTTTTATTTTATGCCAAGGTCTCGATACGTAGCGCGTTATATGTTCTAGTGCTTGTTTTCTTGTATACTTAGAATCGTGTTTGTTTTCAATCTGAAAATCATTATACATTTCTAATGATTGAAATTTTCTATGATGTAAGATCAATTTAATAAATTTAAATTTAAATCTCTTTTTACAATTAAAAATTAATATATAGTTCAAGTCGAAGCAAACAACAAGTTGGCAAGAAGGGAGGAGGAAAAGAAGCTATTTAAAAACACTTTGTGGGTAAATTTCACAAATAGTCATATAACTTTGATATTTTTTCACTAAAGTCATATAACTTTATTTTCTCACACAAAAATCATATAACTATGATTATATTTCACAAAAGTCATATAACTTTGATTTCTCATACAAAAATCATATAACTATGATTATTTTTCACTAAAGTCATATAACTTTATTTTCTCACACAAAAATCATATAACTATGATTATTTTTCACAAAATTCATATAATTTTATTTTCTCACACCAAAATCATAACACTTTTACTAACTCACAAAAAATCATAGTGATCGAAAAATATAATTTTCAATAGTATTTTCTTATTTTGTGACTTTATTTTTTATTTTTTGTCTGATAAATAATAATCCAATTAAAATATGAATAACCCATCCCTACATGACCTACCCGACCCAATACACATATAAAGTGAATAGTAAATCCTTCAAAACATAATACTTAATACTATATTTTATTTTTAAGACTTCTATTCAAATTGATAGCATTTTTATTTCATGTGCTCTCTAATTATACATTTTATAGAGGAAGAATTCACTTTTCGTATTATATTGACTTGCGTATATGATTATTGGGTCAGGATGGGTTGGGTCATTCCTATTTTAAGAAAAAATATTAAATTAACCTACCGGTCGAAACTAATATCATTTGATAGCCAAAAATATATATATAGAATGAGTATGTAATATGTATATAATGCGCACACACACATAATATATATATATATATATATATATATATATATATATATATATATATATATATATATATATATATATATATATATATATATATTAATTATCGGGTATCATTTATGGGAGGGTAAAAATATACTCATATTTCTCCTATTTTAGTTGGCTAATTATTAATTTGACTCAAAATAAAAAAATAAAAAATAAGAAAATAGTACCGAAAATTTTATTTTTTCTGACCACTTTGATTTTTATGTGAGTTAGTGAAAGTTTTATGATGTTTGTGTAAAAAAAACAAAGTTATATGACTTTTGTGAAAAAACATCATAGTTAGATGATTTTTGTGTGAGAAAACAAAGTTATATGACTTTTGTGAAAAATAATCATAGTTATATGATTTTTGTGTGAGAAAATAAAGTTATATGATTTTAGTGAAAAAATATCATAATTATATGACCATTTGTGAAATTTACCCACACTTTGTTGTTGCCTGTATAGGTTAAAATATGTGTAAAATGTGAGTTGGTGGTGCTATTGAATACTACATAACTTTTTATTTCTATTGGCTTTAATTGTAGAAAGGAATGTCTAACTTGTAGGTCAGTTTTTAAATCAGCTTATTTTGAGAAGTATTTTTTTTAAAGGTATTTTAAAAAAAATACTTTTGATTAGAAACAATTTGTGTTAGACTAATTAATTTGAAAAACTATTTTGAACAGTAATTAATGTTTGGTCAAACTTTTAAAAACGGTTTCTAAGTGTATTTTTCTCAAAAGTGCTTCTCAAAAAAATGCTTTTCGAAAGAAGTTACTTTTTTTTCTGTTTCTCAAAAACTGTTTCTGTTTCTTTTCAAAACACTTTTTTTCTTTCCAAAAGCTTGGCCAAACATCTTAATTTTTTTACCAAAAGTGCTTTGCCAAAAAAAAAAAAAAAATACTTTTGACCAAAAAAAAAACTTGGCCAAACATGCTATTATAGCATATTTTAATCATAACTTTTACTCCGTTTCAATTTAAATGAGGTAGTTTAACTCGACACAGAGCTTAATTAAACAGAAGAATACTTTTGAAACCCGTGGTTTTAAAAGCTTAAGGGGTAAAAGTTTTGCGGGGCCATTATATTTGTCTGGTTATAAAAACTTTCCAGTAAGGGTAAAATGAATAATTTAAAGTTGAACTATTTTTAAAATTAAAAATGTATCAATTATTTTGGAACATAGTAAAAAAGAAAGCACCTCACTAATTTGAAAGGAAGGGAGTAATATATTTGGCTGGTTGGTAAAAATTTTAAATTCAAACCTGTAAAGAAAATCTTGTCCCATTTTTGTTGCAACAGTTTGTCACCAACTGAATCATCACCTTCAATGACTTTAATAGCTTTATTATCCAAGTATGTGGAGATTGTCTTGGCTAGCACTGATGAAGATGCAGGAGCCTGCTCTGAGGGTTTCAATGCCACCACATTTCCAGCTGCTATTGCTCCAATTAGTGGTTCTAATGATAACCCTGTGTTTAACGAACAAGTAAAAAAGCAATTAAAATCTTGATTAGTGGAAAATTATTGTGGTGCAAATGACAAGCATAACATTAACATGGTGGATTGTTTTGGTAGGATAACGTTTGCTTTGGCATTATCAATTCCTATTGGCTATTGAAGAATGCAAAGGCGGGGCAATGGAAAAATATTTATTCGTATTTGGTGTTTATAAATTTGATTTTATGTTTTATGTACATATCCGTATGAAATAACAGTTTACAATAAAATCTATGTTTTTTCGGAACCTAATTTCATGTTATGTTAGAATATAAATTCTCTATAACGACAATTCGTTATAACATAAAAAAATATCTAAAACAAAAGACCGTTATTAAAAGGTTTGAATGTAAACAAAATTTTATTTTGAATTTCTCTCATTTTTTTCGTTTATTTTCAGCATCACAAAGACTATTTGGGGACTGTATCATTTAGATATGTCCTAGTTTGCAATGTTACTCTTTAACTTCTTGTCATAAATAAATGTTTTTGCATTAGCAAAAATAATTAAATAACAATAAAATTCATCATCTTCTGACAAAGTCAAGAAATATTAAAATTAAAATTGAAAGGCGAAAAAAGCTTACCAAAAGGAAAATTCCAAGAGGAAATAATGAGAACTAGACCAAGAGGCTCAGGAACCAACTCCGCTGAAGAAGGGAATGCAGCAATTGGCAATTTGGCCTGTGAATCAAGTAATAATATTTGGCTTTAGATAACATACAAGGTAATTACGTTCAAAATATTCATATAATGCAAGTCTATATTGCTGAGTATACCTTCTTGCCACACATCCATTGCTTTAAGCCATCCAATGCATAATTCACAGATTTTATTAATGTTCCAATCTGCAGAAAAAAATAGGAAAAAATTCAAAAATAGTCAGATTTACTACTGGTCGTTGGAAAATAGTCAAGTTTTAAAAGACATCAAAATTTAGCCACTTTAATCTGAGCGAAAACACTGTTCAAAATCTGGAAAAATGCCCGCAAATTTTACTGGAGTTCCAGCATAAATATGTTTGAACTCCCGTAAATTTTACGGGAGTTCCGGGATAACTATGCTGGAACTCCCGCAAATTTTACTGGAGTTCAAGCATAATTATGCTGGAACTCCCGCAAATTTTACGGGAGTTCCAGCAGTATAATTGTCCAGTATAATATACTGGAGTTTGGAGCACTAGTGCTCCAGTCTCCCGCAAATTTTACAGGAGTTAGCAAAGTATATCGGTCCAGCATAATATACTGGAGTTCGTACACAAATGCACTAGAACTCCCGTATATTATACTGGACCGGTCCCTGTTGCAGCAAACTAGTGGCTATTTTTCATTGACTTCGTAAATAATGGCTATTTTTCATTGATCAGTGTGAAAACTGGCTATACCATGAAATTTTAACAAAAAAATACAGATAATTCTTTCTTCCGACGGAATTGCAATATTAACTCACTGTGATAATTATGTTAATTAGTTTGTGCCTTCTTCTACCTCCAATTGAGGGTCAGAGCTACATGGTCTGAAAGGGTTCACTAAATCAGCAAATAAAGTAAAAACAAAATTACCGACTTTTTGTATATATATTTGTTGAACTCTCTCAATGTTGTTTTGACGCAACACTAAGTGTGGCTCAAAAGTTATTCTAAAGAGATTTTCTTTGTTTTCCTTGATATTGTTGGGTCTCCGGAGCCCTACCTTACTAGTAATACCTCCCTCCCTCCCCGCTTTCGATCGATACGCTACTAGAAATTCGAAAAGATGCGACCAAAACTTAGCGACCAAAGTTGGTCGGTCGGAAAAAGCAACCAAACTTGGTCGCCAAACTAGCAAAAATAATACAATAAATAAAATAAATAATATATATAGCGACCAAGATTGGTCGCTACTTGGTCGTTATATTAGTCAAAACATTAACTGTACTAGTCAGACTTTCTTGGTCAAACATATACTGAGATTAGCGACCAAGAGTGGTCGCTCAAGTGGAACCCACCTACAAAATTTTAAAAATTATATTATTATTTTAAAAAAATTATAAAATATAAAAATGGCGACTAACGTTGGTGACTATTTAAAAGGTAGGCCGATATCGACCAACTTTGGTCGCTAAAGTGGGACTCAGTTATACAATTGTAATAATTATATTATTTATTTAAAAGTTATATGAAATATAACTAAATCTGATTTAAATAGGCAAAATACCTTAGTATCCCCCTAAACTATTTGAGAATTATTACTTTCCTCCCTAAACTATCTCTGGTTCGAATTACCCCCTCAACTTGGCCTTTTGAGAATAATTACCCCCTAAATGCTTATGTGGCAAAAAGTGTGGGTACACTCACCTGCCATGTGGATTTTTCTGTCCATGTGGCATTTTCGTGAAAAATAAAAAAGAATTTTTATCTTTTTAAGAATATTATTTTTTAAATAATCTTTTTCGAATACAATTTATAATAAAATTTGGATAGAACGACATTAGTTAGGCTAAATATTTTTATTTGTTCAAAAATAATAAAATTTTAGTTAACCGTTTTTTGAATTTGACCCGAAAATAAAGATTTATACAATTAAAATAAATAGTCAATGCATCTAAAAATTTATAAAATATAGTTTGAAATTAATTATTTTGGCTATAATTTGTTATATAACTCTAAATTACAGTGCTCCAATTTTGTTTCACGGATTTTACCTAAAAAAAAGTAAAAATACACAGTTGAAATAAATAGTCATTGCATCGCAAAAGAATAAATAAAAAGAGTATACAATTACAAGAAATTACAAATCCAATTGTACACTCTTTTTATTTCTTCTTTGATTCAATGATTATTTATTTCAACTATGTATTTTTTTATAACTTTTAGATGTCTTGACTATTTATTTCAATTGTATAAATTTTTATTTTCAAGTAATATTCAAAAAAAGATTAACTAAAATTTTATTATTTTTGTACAAATAAAAATATTTAGCATAACTAATGTCGTTCTGTCCAACTTTTATTATAAATTGTATTTAAAAAAATTATCTAAAAAGTAATATTCTTAAAAAGAAAAAAATTCACGAAAATGCCACATGGACAGAAAAATCCACATGGCAGGTGAGTATACCCACACTTTTTGCCACATAAGCATTTAGGGGTGTAATTATTCTCAAAAGGCCAAGTTGAGGGGGGTAATTCGAACCAGAGATAGTTTAGGGAGGAAAGTAATAATTCTCAAATAGTTTAGGGGGTACTAAGGTATTTTGCCATTTAAATATAGCGATCAACTTTGGTCGCCATTTTTTAAATTTTTGAAAAAATAGCGATCAAAGTTGGTCTCTCAACATTGATCAAAATTAAAAATCTCTTTTATATTTACTATCAAAATTCAAAATAGGGTTTTTAATGCTATCTATCTTACATTCTGAATGACTTCACAAGGTCCTTGCTAGTTTGAGGGCATTGATTCAATTGATTTTTTCTTTTGGAGGGGGGTGGGGGGGACGTGGTCCTTTCAACTCGTCCTTATATAATATTTTTTTCGGTTCATAATAAATAATTTTTATTTTTGATATACCCCTTAAGAAAATATTAACCTCGAGAAGAAAAAAATATTTTGACTGAAGTACCCTTAATTGAAAAAATTTATTATTGTTAACTTGATACATTGAGATATATAAAAAAGAACAAATTTTGAAAAAATAAAGTTCATTCATTTTTAATTACGTAAAAGAATGTTTATTTTAAACTAAAATAAAAATATCAATTTCACTTTATCATCATGATATTAAGGAAGTTCCCTATTGCCAAAAAAGTAGGAAGCCCAATAAATAAGCCCCTCAGCGGCAATAATAAAATTGCTACAAGCTGTATTCGGCGTCGATAAATTCTTTACTGCTTGTTTGCGTGATTGTTATTTGTATTTTTAATATAAAATTTATTTAATTATTACTTAAATTTTATTATATAGTATTGTTAAATTCGTAATTATGTAACAACTATTAGTAATCTCTGTTCCAAGAAAATCGGAGAAGCAAAAAAATATTAGTCCAATAATCATATCGTAAAATATATAATTCCGAGCCCACAAGTTACTTGTGTGTCCTCAAGAAATTTAATCCCTTCACTATTGCCTGGAGCTGAAATTTTTGTTTAGTAATCCGAAAACTTCAGCTCTGAAGTTTTCAAGTTATAAAATAAAAATTTCAGCTCTAGAGCTGAAGTTTTCCAGTTATAAAATAAAAACTTCAGCTCCAAAGCTGAAGTTTTCAAGTTATAAAATAAAAACTCCATCTAGAGCTGAAGTTTCTTAGTTATAAAATAAAAACTTCAGCTAGAGCTGAAGTTTTTGTTTAGTAATCAGGAAACTTCAGCTCTAGTTATAAAAAAAATAACTTCAGCTGTAGAGCTGAAGTTTTTGTTCAGTAACCCGGAAACTTCAGCTCTAGAGCTGAAGTTTTTCAGTTATAAAGGGAAGCTGAAGTTTTTTAAAAAGTGGGTACGGATGAAAACAAAAAGACAAAGAGGTTACATGTTAAAGAGAGACGTCTAAATAGGGCGCCCCGTGCAATTTTTACATTTTTTGGGTGGGTTTCATGGATTGTATTTGGGCTGCTTAACTAGTCAAAATGAGCTATAAAATATAATGTGTTAACTTGGTTCAACCCAAATTAATCCATGAACTAAAATATTTTTGACGCAACCCATTAATTTCTAGACGGATTAAGTGGATTAGATAGATTTGAGCTCAAATTACTACCAATGTTTAATTCTACATTGCTTCCTCGTCCTTTTTCTTCTTAATTTCTTTTTGCTTTTGTCATCCAATCAAGGATTAGTTGTCTCTAAACAGGACTTCACACTTGTCTCTAGCCTATCTCCGTAATAAACTGGAGTATTTCATTTGCTTTGAGTGCGAAATAAGTTTAAAGATTGTAATGAAAACTTTTTAAAGTCTTGTGATCCAAAACTAAAGGTAAAGGTATGTATAAGATGTCTGAAGATATCTTGTGATCTTAATACCATATCATATGAATAAAAAACTTCAAAAAACAGTTACTACCACCCAATTAATTATACACCCTCCCTCCCCATTATTTGGCGATTTTCACTAAAAATATATATAAACTATGTGAATTTGGCCAATATTTTAATATGTAATATGAGAAAAACTACATCTTATAAGAGAGTAGTTTTTCCATAGAGTTTGAATATTTAATTTTTAATTTTAAGATATGTAAATTTTACGGGTTCTAACCGTAAAAATAACCTTTTGCAAAAATATATGATAAAATTGCGTATAATCGACCTTCGTTGTTCGAACCTTTTCCCGGATAGTGCACCGAACTGCCCTTTAAAATATTAAGTTATCAAATTAACTCTCGAAAAGAAAAATAATGGCATTTATTTTGGGATGGGGGAAGAATAAAAAAATAAATTACCTCATCTCTGTAAGCTTCAACTTGGTGTTTTCCCAAGTCTTGTTTAAGGGCTTTGAATATATCATCTTCTTTCTCTTCAAGAAGTCTGAGCAAATTTTTTAACTGTGATCTCCTCCAAGATTCTTCTCTTGTTTTCTCAGATTTAAAAGTCGCTCTCAGTACTTCCACTTCTGCTTCCAAATCTCTCTCAAACTGCGACATCTTTTGGAATTTGAGGAATTGAGAGTTGTGTTTATGGTGTTTTTCAGTTCTTTCCCACTACTTAGGGTAGTAGTATTTATAGTCACTAACTACCTCCTTTGGAGAAAGGGAATCATGCATGATTGGATTTAATATTTTAATAAGTTTGTGATGTAACTCACTAACGGAGTTAGAATTTTTACAAAGAAAATTCAAAATAAAAAAAAGTGTTATAAAAGAATAAAAGAAGAAAAACAATATTGCAAAGAAAGAGGGAGAGAGAATTCTTATTGAATTTTGGGATTAATGGAATAGAACCCTCTATTTGTAAGAAGATGGTGACTTAGCCACCAGGTAATAAATCATAGAATCTCTCTAAATATAGACATTCACCATAAATCGAATTCTATTTATAACACCCCCTGAATGTCTATTCAACAGATAATGTGTCTTGTTAAAACCTTAACTAAAACAAAACCCAGTGGGAAAAAAATTCTAGAGAAGGAAAAATAGTACACATATTTAATAATACGCCTTTTGGTTGCCTCGTTAAAAACCTCGCAAGGAAAACCCAGTGGGACAAAACCTTGTAAAGGAAAAAGAGTGCAACGCGCATTAACTCCCCCTTATGAGAGCATCAATTCACATCCTTAAGCCTTCGCACCCCAATCTTGTGCGCTAGCTTCTTGAAGGTTGACGTCGACAAAGATTTTATATCAGTTTCAATGTATTTTCATAATGACATAACATAGAGATCTCTTCATTCATATATTCAGGTACCTGAATCTCTCATGAGATATTATGAAGTGTTATGTCATGTGATCTTCTAGATCACTTGCCTCCTTTATTATGATCATTTGCTCATCTTCTTTATCAAGAAGTTTATTTGAAACTCTGATTGTCTATACGCTTTAAGCTTACCATAGACTTTGTCCTTCTAGGACTTAATATGAGCATTTGCAATGAGAATATAGTTTACTTTCTTTGGGTCAGCAAATGCGTCCGGCATGCAATAAATTGCACATGAATTATCCTTTTACGAACTTCAAGTTCATATTATCTTATTCAGGATCTAGATATAGAAACGATAATTCATTCCTCGTAACTTTATCTCAATTGTTTTTCATGTCTACCCCTCATGTTAGAAAAACTAACTTGTTTCCTCAACTTTGAGAACCCATCTTTGTGTGTTATGGTGTTAATCAAAATATACACCGCACATCAATAATGATAAGATGGAATTATTTGGTTCCTGACCATGAATCACTTGTGAGGGGAGAAAATAATATACTTTCGTATATAACGTATATCAAACTGGTATACAAAACTTTATTCTCACACGCAATTGTTTAGCTATTAAGTGAAGGCACTCAATAAATTAATTTGCTAAACCAACTGTGATGTAAATCAACTTATCAAGATGAACTATCTTGAATAAAAAATCTGGAAATTATGCCCTAAATTAAATTATTGAGCAAGTTACCTTGCAAACACCATGTTGCGGGTTAATATTAATCGCGCATGTAACCATCTCATAGATGCATCTTATGTGGTATACATGGCAAGTGAACATGCCCATATTCACCTTTGATATTTTTAGTATTCATGGGATTCAATCCCAATTTTAATTGGTCTACTAATTAATGAGAACAAGCAATGTAAGAGAATTCGTAAAGAACTTTCAAGTTCTTTAATATTTACCCATGTGAATTCTCTTTCATTTTTGCACATCATACTTATGATATGGCTAAACCAATTATGCCAACTGAATAAATTATCAATATTGATAAACTTTAGATTTATACAATGATGTGTGCAATTAAGAATAAACTCCAAGTTTATTATGATATGGGTTTTATATCAATAAAATATCCACTTTATTGTGGTATTCTTTTATTTATGTATTACAAATTGGAGATAAAGTGGGTAGCTTTTTACATACATATTACCCCGCTACAAGTTGTAGTAATAGAAAAAATTAAATCTTTCCTTTATTTATAGTCTCAATATAATCAACCGCTTTCGCGAATACTTTGAAAACTGAATTTGTTTCTTTGAGACTTACTACAACACAATACCTTGTTTGTAATCAATTATTTTTCTCCAAAATAGTGGTAATTGGCTCTTCCAGAGCTCTCAATTAATTGGTAGTACCACATAATCATCAACATCTAAATGGTGAATATCTCTTTTAAAGAGAAACTTATACCATTATGGCCATGGTCAAAATCATTATAGGCAAAATATGTTGCTTCTATTACCTTTTCCATGTAATAATCCACTGCCATAATATTTTGGTTAATCACAATGAGTATGTGATCAATGACCATTCATGCCATAATAATGAAATTATTTTCTTATTTCATCTCAAACCCCCTTCTAAAGGTGAGCGTTGTATATTTAATACCAATAGCATGTTCATATTCTTTCAAGAATGAATATGTCTTCATAAATCAGATGTTGTCACATTCCCATCATGAATGGACCATAATAATCTATATGTGCTATATAAAATCTCATGTCAAATCGATGACAAATATTACCTTCACAGAGTGAAGGATTATTTTTTAGAATCCTTGATATATTCTCATTATCACAATGATGACGATTATAATTCCGTCTATTGCCACGTCCACATCCATTGATACCTTCACGGTAATAATTTTATCTTCTTTCAGACTTATAACATACTGCTATCACATTCTCTAAAGCGAATGAGAATGGAGCAAATTCAATGGGACGGGTTTTCAATTCTTTGCCCACAATCATACATGAATTTAATCATGGCAAGGCATAAAAACTTTACCACTTTGGGTGGTTATAATTTCTTTCAAACTCCATTAGAGTTGCAATCAAAATTTATCACCTTTGCTTGTATTCAAAATCAAATAATAGAATGTCAAGAATTTGAAAGAGAAATGTAAAATACTTACCTTAAATCTAAAATTTAATCATGAAGGAAGTTCATGGAGCAATTGATAATCATTGTGCTCAATCCCAAAGCTTCAACTCAATTGGTTAGAGTCTCGTACTGATAACGTGTTATAAAATAATAAAAGAAGAAGAACAATATTGCAAAAAAAGAGGGAGAGGGAATTCTTATTGAATTTTGGGATGATTTACAATGGAATAGAACTCTCTATTTATAAGGAGATGGTGACTTAGTCACCAAGTAATAAACCATAGAATCTCTCCAAATATAGTCATTCACCATAAATAGAATTCTATTTATAACAAAAAGATAAATATACAAAGAAGTCAAGAGAATTCAACATCTATTATATATACATACAAAAATAAGTTTAACCTATTATATATAGTGCAAATGTTTCAGCAAAGATGATTCAGATGAACCTGTTTCGCCTTCGTAGCTCTCCCTAGGATACTACTCTAATCTATTCTAGTTTATGTGACGCTATTTTCTATTATTTTAAAAAAATTTATACATGTTTATATTTGAAATCAATTTAATGTTATTTTTTTTTTATTTGAGTCTTAATAAGAATCTTATATAGTGCATAAATATTAATGCGTGTTTAAAACACCCTAAGTTTCAAAAGTCTGTTAGCTACTATAACATCTTTAAGACTATATATATATATATATATATTTTTTTTTTTATTTTAATTTTTTTTTTGTTTCATGTGCTGAATTAAACTATGTAAGATATATTGAAATAGTAAGTGGGAATATGTCTTATTTTTCATGTTATCAGTTTCACTAATTTTATGGACTAAGTCATATTCTAGATAACTTAATAATAATATTTTTTTTCTTGCATTATTCGTATATAGAAGTTAATCTATAGAATTTAATACCATGCTCACCAACATGAAAAATTAAGAAGTCAATGTCATGAATGCACTCTAGCTAGATCCCTTTAAAAATGGAAAGTGTGATATTTTCACTCATTGTAGTTCATTCGAGCCTTTAATACTGGTAGATATATGCAGCTGTCATAGTTGCTATATGTAGTCATCTTTTTAGCCCACACAAGCTTTATGTCTCGACCCAGATTTCCTCCACCATCGAGATCGTGATGGCGCCTACTCGTGGTAGCTAGGCAAGTCAATTCACTCATCATTTTCCTGTTTATACCATCATTTTTTGTTCTCATATTTAATAGCAAGAATAATACTCAAATTTTTAAATGCGGAAGTCTTTCGAATAAAAGATGAAGAATAGTGTAAAGTATCTGACATAAATCCTCTACCCAAGATGTGGAGTCACAAACTTACGAACTATTAAGGAATAACTACACATAATGGTCTGAAAGAAAATAAATAATAACCGTCTGTCTCGGAACAATGAGACCACATCAATAATAAAAGTAAATAGGGGAGACGCCGGGCCTGCAAACGCCTGCAAGCTACCTCGGTCTCGGAAGTACAATAATCCCGCTAGTATACTACTGTTGCTGCTCCTGCTCAAAATCTGGACCTGTGCAAAAATGCACAGAAGTGTAGTATCAGCACAATCCAACCCCATGTGCTGGTAAGTGCCTGGCCTATCCCGGCGAAGTAGTGACAAGCCTAAGACCAGACACTTACACAAACCTGTACAATTCTATATATGTATGTACCACAAAATAACAGAGATATCGAGTAACACAACTAACAAGGGAGGTAACATGCTCGGGGAACACAATCATCACCACATAATAAATCAGTAAGAAAAATGAGAGTGTAGTAAAAATAGTTATCACAAAACAAGAAATTTAAATGGTTGCACGGCATCACCCTTCGTGCTTTTACTCTCATCCTCACTAAATAATCAAATAAAAGTGCACGGCATCACCCTTCGTGCTTTTACTCTCATCCTCACCTCCATGGCACGGCATGATCCTTCGTGTATGGTTTAAATAACAACGACACAAAATGTCCCTTTGTGCATAAATTAAGTAACAACGGCACGGCTTGTTCCTTCGTACATAAACAATAAAATAAGGCACAAAATGATCCTTTGTGCGAACATAAGTAAAAATGGAACGGCATCACCCTTCGTGCATTATCACTCTTCCTCACCCAAATAACAATCACAATTAAGGGCAAAAAAATGAAACAAATAATATGAACCGTCCCGGCAAGGGAAACAAGAATCATAACAATATCCCGGCAAGGGAACAACAACAACAACACAATAAGGTCCCGGCAAGGGAAACAATAATCAACCTTCAAAACCTGGCAAGGGCTCAAGAACAAGACTTAAGAACATCCCACATTAACTCACAACATATGTCAACAAACGACTCACGGTCATGCTAGACGCCAGTGTATAGATGCTCGTCACCATAGCCTATACACCGCACTCGATCACATAGCAATTAGCAATTAGCACATTCAATCCTATTCCCTCAAGCTAGGATAGATCAAACACTTACCTCAAAGCCTTGAAGTCCAATTAACCTTCAACTATCGCTTTACCTCGAAATTCAAACTTCAACTCGCTCGAATCTAATCACAACTGGTTCAATTACTTTAATAAATACTATATAAATTGGTTTGGATGCATAAAGAATGGTTTTCTCAAAGTTTTACCCAAAATTTTCCAAAATGACCCTAGTCCCATGTGGTCGAAACTCGGGGTTCGGGCCAAAATTCGGTTACCCATTCCTCACGAGTTCAATTATATGATTTATTTTGAAATCGGACCTCAAATTGAGGTCCAATTCCCCAATTTATGAAAAACCTACGTTCTACCCAAAAACAACAATTTCAACTATAAAAACCTTTGATTTCTCATGGAAAACATGTTTAATGATGTTACGAATTGAAAGAGATGAGTAAAAATTGACTTACAAGTGATTTGGAGTGATATTGCTCTTGGAAAATCGTGTGTGGTGTTTTGCGTTTTGAAAAAATGGTGAAAAAGGGTTTAAAAATTATTTAAGTATCAGATTGCACAACTGCAGATATGGGAATTGCGAACATAGATTTGCAATTGCGAACATAGCAGGTCCTGACTGCGGACGTCGCATTTGCGAGGAAATGGTTTGCATTTGCGAACACAGGCCAATTCTGGCCAACTTGCATTTGCGAGATTTGGTTCGCATTTGCGAACCCGGGCTTCTCCTGGGCAACTTCGCATTTGCGAAGGTTGCCTCGCATTTGTGAACCAAAGCCATTCCCGGGCCACTTCGCATTTGCGAAGTATTATTTGCTTTTGCGAACCTAGGCTGTTTGTGGGACCTCTCGCAATTGCGAGTAATTCTTCGCAATTGCGAAGATATCAGCTGGGGGAAAATACCAGCTGTGTTGTTTTTCAAAATCTGCTCTAACGGCCTATCAAATCTTTACCCGCGTCCTCGGGCTCCAAACCAAACATGCACACAACCTCAAAAACATACCACGAACTTGCTCGTGCGATCAAATCGCCAATATAACATCGTTTTCATAGAATCAAGCCGAAATTTCATGATTTCTTCTTTTTAAACTTCATAAACTTTCAAATTTGGGACTCATGGTTCAAAACACATCAAACGACGTTCAAATTCCATCAAACTTTGCAGGAAGTACTTAAATAATATATAAGACTTGTACCGGGCATCAGAACCAAAATACGAGCCTGATACCATGGTCTTTTAATCAATTTTCATTTCCATTTTCAATAATAATTTCAGCAAAAATAATTTAACAAAAAAATTTATATCTTGGGCTCTAGGCCTCAGAATTCGACTCCGGATGCATGTCCGAGTCCCATATTTTTCTACGGACCTTCCGGGACCGTCCGATCTCGGGTCCGGGTTCCTTTACCAAAAATGTTGACCAAAGTCAACTATATCAATATTAATATCAAATTTATTCAATTTTCCTTAGAATTCACATATTCTAACACATAAATTTTTCGGCTACGTGCCCGGATAATGCACGTAAATCAAGGCAATATAAAATGAGGTTTTCAAGACCTCGGAAGCGCGAAACTGATGAGGAAAATAGGTGATGACCCTTTGGGTCGTCACATCCTCCACCTCTAAAATAACCGCTCGTCCTGGAACGGACAAGAGAAAAAAGTACATGAGTCGGGGAACAAATATGGGTAACGGCTCCGCATATCAGACTCGGACTCCTAGGTCAATGCCTCAGGAGGCTGTCCTCTCCACTGAACTCGCACAGAAGGAAAACTCTTCGACCTCAACTGTCGAACCTGCCGGTCTAGGATGGTCACCGACTCCTTTTCGTAAGAAAGATCCTTGTCTAATTGGACTGTACTGAAGTCTAACACGTGTGTAGGATCGCTGTGGTACCTCTAAAGCATAGATACATAAAAAACCGGATGACGGGTGATAAACTAGGTGGTAGTGCAAGTCTGTGAGCCACCTCTCCCACTAGGTCCAGAATCTCAAATGGACCAATATACCTAGGGCTGAGCTTTCCCTTCTTTCCAAACCTCATCACGCCCTTCATAGGCGATACTCGGAGCAATACCCGCTCACCAACCATGAAATCCACATCTCGGACCTTATGATCCGCAAAAGCCTTCTGTCTGGACTGAGCTGAACGCAATCTCTCCTGGATAGTCTTGACCTTGTCTAAGGCCTCCTGAACTAAGTCTGTACCCAGTAATCGAGCCTCTCCTGGCTCAAACCACCCGACTGGAGACCGACATCGCCTACCATACAACTCTTTATATGGAGCCATATGAATGCTAGACTGATAGCTGTTGTTGTAGGCGAACTCTGCTAATGGCAAAAACTGGTCCCACGAGCCTCCAAAATCAATGACACAGGCTCGGAGGATGTCCTCTAGAATTTGAATAGTCCTCTCGGACTAACCGTCCGTCTGAGGATGAAAAGCTGTACTCAACTGAACCTGGGTGCTCAACTTCTGCTGGACCGCTCTCCAGAAACGCGAGGTAAACTGCGTACCCCGATCTGGGATAATAGACGCCGGCAACCCATGAAGGCGAACAATCTCCCGGATGTAGATCTCTGCTAACTTCTCCGAAGAGTAAGAGATAGATACTGGAATGAAGTGTGCTGACTTGGTCAGCCTATCAACAATGACCCAAACAGCATCAAATCTACTCCGAGTCTAAGGGAGTCCAGTAGCGAAGTCCATTGTAATACGCTCCCACTTCCACTCGGGAATTTCAATTCTCTGGAACACACCACCAGGCCTCTAGTGCTCATATTTAACCTACTGACAGTTTAGACACCGAGCGACATACGCACCAATGTCCTTCTTCATCATACGCCACCAATAGTGCTGCCATAAGTCCTGATACATCTGCGCGGTGCACTAGTGAATAGAATACCGCGAACTGTGGGTCTCCGCTAAGATCAACTCTCGAATCCCCTCAACATTGGCACACAAACTCTCCCCTGCAATCTCAATACTCTGTCATCACCTAGAGTTACCTTCTTGGCACCACCCCGCTGTACAGTATCCCTTAGGTCACGAAAATGAGGATCATCAAACTACCTCTCATGGATACACTCTAATAGAGAAGAATGAGCGACCGTGCAGGCTAACACCCTGCTAGGCTCAGAAATGTCTAGTCTCACGAACCGATTGGCTAGGACCTGGACATTTAGAGCAAGTGGTCTCTGGCTGACCGGAATATAAGCGAGACTAGCCATGCTGGCAGACTTCCTACTCAACGCATCGGCCACCACATTTGGTCTTGCCTGGGTGATATAAAATAGTAAGATCATAGTCTTTCAGCAACTGTAACCATGTCCTCTGTTGCACATTTAACTCTTTTTGCTTGAATAAATACTGAAGACTTTTATGATCCGTGTATACCTCGCATGCCACACTATATAGATAATGCCACTAGATTTTTAAGGCATGAACTACTGCTACAGCTCAAAATCATGAACTGGATTCTTCTCATGGATTTTCAACTGTCTCGAAGCATAAGCAATAACCTTGCCACCTTGCGTCAATACCGCTCCAAGCCCTGTACGGGATGCATCACAGTAAACGTGTAAGGCCCTGAAACTGTGGGTAAAATCAACACTGGTACCGTAGTCAAAGTTGTCTTGAGCTTCTGAAAGCTCGCCTCACACTCCTCTGATCATTTGAACTGGGCACCCTTCTGAGTCAACCTGGTCATTGGGGCTGCAATAGAAGAGAACCCCTCTACAAATCGATGGAAGTAGCCTGCTAACCCTAAGAAACTCCAGATCTCGGTCACTGAAGCTGGTCGAGGCCAATTCTTGACTGCCTTAATCTTCTTTGAGTCCACCTGAATACCCTCTACTGACACGATATGACCCAGGAATGCCACCGAACTCAACCAGAACTCGCATTTTGAAAACTTGACATATAGCTGATTATCCTTCAGAGTCTGAAGAACCACTCTGAGGTGCTACTCGTGCTCTTCTTGGCTGCGGGAGTATACCAGGATATCATCTATAAAAACTATCATGAACAGATCTAGATAAGGCCTGAATACCCGATTCATCAACTCCATAAATGCTGCTGGAGCATTGGTCAATTAGAAAGACATGACCAAGAATTCATAGTGCCCATACCGAGTGCGAAAGGCTGTCTTAGGAATGTCAGCCGCACTGATCTTCAGCTGATGGTAGCCCGACCTCAAGTCTATCTTCGAGAACACCCTCGCTCCTTGGAGCTGGTCAAACAAATCATCAATCCTCGGTAGTGGATACTTGTTCTTTGTTGTCACTTTGTTTAATTTCTGATAATCAATACACATCCGCATTGAGCCATCATTTTTCTTCACAATTAACACTGGTGCACCCTAGGGAGAAACACTGGGCCTGATAAAGCCTTTTTTTAGAAGGTCTTACAACTGATCTTTTAACTTCTTTAACTCTAGCGGGGCCATGCGATAGGGTGGAACAGAGATGGGCTGAGTGCCCGGTGCCAGATCAATACAGAAATTAATATCCCTGTCGGGTGGCATACCCAGCAGGTCTGAAGGGAAGACCTCGAGAAACTCCCGTACAATAGGAACTGAATCAACAGAAGGAATCTCTGCGTTGGAATCACGAACATATGCCTAATAAACTAGACACCCTTTCTCGACCATGCGTCGAGCCTTAAATATGAAACAACATTGCGAACGGAGCGGCCTGGGGTCCCTCTCCACTCTAGTCGGGGTGATTCTGGCAAGGCCAAGGTCACTGTCTTGGCATGACAATATAGGATAGCGTGATATGGGGACAACCAATCTATCCCCAATATGACATCGAAATCCACCATGTCTAATAGCAATAAATTAATATGGGTCTCAAGACCCCCGAATATAACTACGGACGAATGATGCACCCGGTCGACTACTATAGATTCGCCCACTAGTGTAGACAAATAAACTGGAATGTCCAGGACATAGCTAGGCACGGCTAGGTAGGGTGCAAAGTAGGAAGACACATATGAATATGTAGACCCAGGGTCAAATAACACTGAAGCACCTCTATCACAAACCAGAATGGTACCTGTAATCACATCATCTAATGGCTCTGCCTCTGGCCTAGCTGGTAAAGCATAAAATCGGGGATCGGCACCTCCCCTCTGAGCTACGTCTCTGGGACGGTCATCCACTAGCTGACCTCTACCTCTAGCGGTATGGTCTCCACCTCTACGATCTTGACCTCCACCTCTAAGATCTCTACCCCCGCCCCTTGTTGGTTGGGCAGGGTGTGGGTCACTGGGGCCTGAATCATGAGGCGAGGACCCCGCTGCTGAGTGTTGCCCGCTACTCGAGGGAAAAACCTAACAAGATGACCTGGGTCACCACAATCGTAACAACATTTTGGATGCTGGGACTGCTGACCCTGACGACCTGAATGGCCCCCACGAACTCTCTGAAGAGGCTGAGCACTGATGGGAGGCTGGTTTGAATACTGCTCACAAAACCCACGATCACCTGGACCACCCTGCGAAGCCTGGAGAGCTGAGTGAAAAGGCCTGGAAGACTGGCCCCTATCATAAGAATCCCTGCCTCCAAATTAAGTACCACTACATCTGCCGGAATGACAAGGCCTCTTGTCTGAAGGATAACCACCTCCCCGAGCAAGAGCCATCTCAACCCTATGAGCTACATTAGCTGTCTCCTAAAACGATATGTCACTCCCAACTCCGATAGACATCTGAAGTCGGATCGGCTGATTTAGCCCATCTATAAACCTACGGACCCTCTCCCGATCTGTGGGGAGCATCACAACCGCATGACGTGCCAGATCAACAAACCTCATTTCGTACTGGGTAACAGTCATAGTGCCTTGCTGGAGGCGCTCAAACTGCCTCCGAAGTGCCTCCCGCCGGGTAACAGGGAGAAACTTCTCCAGAAATAACTCTACAAACTGGTCTCATGTTAAAGCTGGGGACCCTACTGGTCGAGTCTATTAGTAATCTCTCCACCAAGTCTTGACGGATCCTGAAAGCCTGAATGTGCAAAAAATCAACCCCATTGGATTCCACTATTCCCATGGTCTTGAGAATCTCATGGCAACTGAATAAAAAGTCCTGGGGATCCTCTGATGTGGCACCGCTAAAAGTAGTGGTAAAAAGCTTGGAGAATCGGTCAAGTCTCCATAAAGCATTAGAATCAGCCCAAGCTTAAAGCTCCAAATCATTTATTATTTTCAGCGGTGCCACACCAAATACACTCTCAGCCCAAGCTTAAAGCTCAAAATCATTTATTATAACAGTGAAGAAAATCAAAATAAGCTGATAACTATAACAATTTCACGAAAATAACTTAATTTCCCAAAGATCTGGGGTCACGAGCCAAGAGCCTCTATCAGAATAGCAGTCAATACTGTAAATACTCTACAAGTCTAAGAGTATGCAGAATAAAACAAGTAATAACAGAGTAATATGGGGGAGTGTTGGGTCATGCGGATGCCAGGCAGCTACCTCGACGATCCCAAATGGAGCTCTATATCAGCTTCAAGCTCAGCTAAGCTCCCAAGTACCTGGATCTGGACACATGATGCAGGGAGTCAAGTGAGTACTTCCAACTCAGCGGTAATAAAAGTAAATAATGATGAGGGAAAGAAAACCACACAAGGCACTATCTCATGCTATAAACATACATAATCATCTTTTAAACTGAAGTACACTTTCAGGGTATTCCTTTTTAACATATGTGATTAGATTATTTAGAAATCTCTTTTTAACATCTCTTCCTTTCATTATAACAGATCAATACCTGGGTACAACCTTAAACAGTGCAAGCCTGCACTCAAATCAGCCCCTTGGTCTCAGCACTCCTTAACGATTTCCACCAGGGTATCTGGTCAGTAAGGCAGATAACACATGTATGGCAGTAATGTATGAGTGCTAAATGTTATGCCAAGTAGTACAATTAAAGCCAATGTATGTATGCAATGCAATGCATATGACGATGTGGCGTACAACCCGATCCATGCAAAGGCGTCTGCGCTCATTGTGGGGGTTCAGACTCCGGAGGGGCTTCTACAGCCCAATCGCAATATCAATACCACTCCTGGTGCAGCGTGCAGCCCGATCCAATGCATAATCATGAATGCATATAAGCCCTTTGGGCAACAGTATCATAACAGCTCACAACCAAAATGTCATTAAAGCCTCATTTAAGTTTTCAAATCATTTGAAAATGCTGAGTAGCAAAATACCATTTTAAAAAACTTAGACTGAGATAAAAATATGCACAGTATTACCAAAACAGTGATACCAATCCCTGAAGGATTCAAATATTCGGTACTAAGCCCCAAAGATGATAATTAATTCAGTTCATGATAATTAATATCTTTATTAGGGTGTCAATTCAATTTCAAGCAATTAGGTAGTATTATTTATTTAGCGGGACGGGCCAAGTCACAATCTCCAACGGTGCTCTACCCCACGCCCGTTATCCGGCGTGCAAGTCACCTCAATACATCATTAGGATGTGCAAGTCCGGGGTTTACTAACCCTCGGGACATCATTCACAAGTATTACCCACCTCGAACCGGCAGAACTCTAGCCCGCGACGCCTTAGCTCCTCAAACCGGCCTCCACGTGCGTCGAAACTAGCCAAAATCTGTATAAATATATCAAAATAGGCTAATGGAGCAACACCCAAGGGAAAACAATCGAAATACATGAAAAATCTCGAAACTAGCAAAACCTGATCCTTGGGCCCGCTTCTCAAAAAATTATGAAACTCATATTTTTGGAATTCTCATCTCTCCACGAGTTCGTACATATAAAATTTATCAAAACAGGAGTTCAAATGAGCCACCAAATCCCAAATTTTCATAGCAAAATCCAAGACCTATCTTCCTCAATTTATACTCCAATTAAGAGAATTAATGAAAGATTCTTTGATAAAATGACGTATTAAGACCACGAGACTTACTTCCAATGATTTGCAGACGAAACCCCTTCAATACCCTCGACAAATGCTCCCAAGCTCGATCAAAAATGGGGGAATTGAGTTGGGGGTTCGCGGATGAAATGTTTTTAACATTTTGCTCCAGACTTGTAAATCCTTCATCAAAGAGACTATTTGTCTCATTTCCTACCAAACTCGATCCGAATTGACTCAAATTCGCTAAACACATATATTGAAACATGAACAAGCATATAACAGGGAAAACGGGGTAGTAACTCACGTGACGACGGACCAGGTCGTCATAGTCTCCCCAATTTAAACAAATGCTCGTCCTCGAGCATACCTAGAGTTGTACTAGAAGCAACCCAATAGTTAAATGATCTTACCAAGCATATACTCAGGGTGATACCACGTCGCCCTATTTATCGTAAACCCGATAACACAATATAGCTAGAATTTCACAGTCCATTCAAACCATAAACCACATTGCACTTTCCGAAATCACATACCAAATCCGAACCCCACAGCTATACTCGGAATAAACCCGATCCAACTGTAATAACCCATACTCGCCATTCCAGGTGAAACCATCTAATATGCTTCACAACCCAAACACTCGAGACGATGACATCTATTCACATCAATTGTCCGCAACAACGAAATACCAACAGAAGAACCTTTTTCATTGGCTAAAGTATTATTCCAACACTTTCATATACTGCCCACGGCAATCGAAACACGCGATACACCGAACCTATTTCCCTGATCAACCATGCATGAATCTATTTCCCTTTTGACTGATACCATAACAGATTTCGGAGCCAAACCTCGATATTACCTTTCTAACCAGCTGAAATCACATATGTTCGCATTCATTCATGACTCCAACGATCATTTTGATTATAACACACCACAACGGTGATATGACACCTCCTCATCGGCCTAATCCACGATGAGCACAACACAGGCTCCAATAAGAAACGATCTGAACACACTCGAATCATGACAATTGACTTACAAAAAAGAGCTGCAATTCAAATTCCTCAGTACCATCACAACACAAAACTGAGATCTCGTCTCACATCATAGAATTAGAGTACCTGAATCCTCCTCGAAAGGTCATAACATCACGTGGCCTTGCCACAACTCACGATTCTATCCAAGCACTATTACTCATGGAGCACCTCAAGTCACCATGCTCAAAACGGTCGGCCACGCACATATTTAGGTCTGAACTCAAGCAATCAATCACACCCGCGGTGATACATTTAATATATGCTATCAAATCCTGAATGGATACAACCGATGTGCTATTCCCCGAGCAATACCCAATACGGACTTTCCTCAGAAATCAGGAAGTATTGTATACAAGGTAACATATAGAAAACTATTCTCCACATCACACTGTTGCGGCGTGCAACCCGCTCCAAATAACATACCCATGGCGGCGTGCCACCCGATCCAAATACCATACCCGTGGCGGCGTTCCATCCGATCCAAATAACCCGTGGCAGCGTGCCACCCGATCCAAATAACCCATGGCGGCGTGCCACCCGATCCACACATAAATCTCGCAAAAGAAAATGTGCATCGAGTCAAATTACTCATTACAATAAACATATATAGCCTCAAGCTCGGCCACAAGAAACGCATCCGACAAAGTTCCTCGATATCGGAACTGAATCAATGGTAGAAACCTCTGTACTGACATCCGCCACGAAGGCCCAACTGACAAAGCAATACCTGCTAGCCGTCTGCTGGTCCTGGGGTACAACTACCCCGCTAGTACATAATCTGATGCACTCTGCTACGCAATTTATGGCATTTTCCGACATTGTCCATATCACATTAGTCTAGACAACCTGACTTAAGATAACTAGTCTGCAATCAAATATCATAACCCAAATTCCATTTATGTATGTTCTCATTTTGGTTATTAATCCATAGGCAGGGGTGTGCCTAATCCTCCAATAAATCAGTGGTCTTCTATTATTTTTAAAAAAAGTTTTAACTTAAGAAATCATCTGGAAAAAGTGGTCTTCTATAATAGTTATGTTTTCGATAGCCTACACAGCCCCTTTGACACCATTCATTTTTCACATTTAGAAATAGACACCTGAAAACATCAAATTTTACAGGCTTTAGATTGATTTTTTTATCCGTTAGAAAGTGTAAATAAAAACAATTGGTAGTTTAGTGGTATTGCCTCGAAAGATCGATCATTCACTACAAAGTCCTTTTACCAGAAAAAGATGTCATAACATTCTTGGTGATTATCCAGATTTCAGAGTTCTCATTAAACACATTTGATTAATTCATATTTTCTCAATAGATAGTGAAAAAATTGAAGGATTGAATTAAATGAAGGAAAAAAAGTCGATAGGAGTATTTAATGGATTCACGTTGCATTAAACAAAAGGATACTATCACAGCAAGTTCTCTTATCTCCAAGACATTGATTACGATTAATTGAAGTTGTTGTAAATCTCTATCACCTTTGAAGAACTTCACCTATTAAGTTGGCGTTTGAATATAAAAATGGTATTTTTTTGAAAAAACAAGTAATATATGGAGTTAAGTTAAAAAATAAATGTGGAATTTGAAATTATGCTTGGATATACATTTCACTTGAAAAAATATTATAATTTTATGAATGGGGAAAGTTTTTTTTCTTAAAATTTTGAAAACTGGTAACTAATTTTCCAAAAATTTCCAAAAACTTACAAAACATTATGAACACCACACATATAATTTTAATTTTTTCGGAATAAACGAAAAAAATTTATATGGCCAACGGGGCCTAAAGTTAGCTCCTTGAGACTTTCAATAAATGAAGACTTAAAATTTATTTGTCTCCCACCTACTTTTGTTTGTTTTAGACACAACGTGTTCTTTGCAAAGATATTTTCTTCATATGTTCGGTTATGTTTTAAACATAACATGTTTCTTTGCGAGATAAACAATAACAATATATCCCGTATAATTCCACACAAATATTTTTTCTTTATATATTTAGTATTGTAGTATCTTACTATAACTACTAATTTAGGAGACTTACAAGTATCTTTTTTATAAAATTAGATTTGCAGTAAGCACCGAAGTTATTTTATTATATTGAAAAGATGGTGTTTTCTGGAGGATTAGTTAATTTATTTTAATACACTTGGCCGGCCGGCTAAAAATAGTTATAGTTACTAGTAGGGGTGTGCATTCGATTTATCGATTCGATTTATCGATTCGATTTTGACCCTTACCGATAATTACTTATCGATTATCGATTTGTACATATGCTTATCGTTATCGTTTCAATAAGGTTTCGATTTTTTCGATTTCGATTTATCGATTTTTGGGGCTTATCTATTCGCTTATCGATTACACCAAAAGGTTTGAGTGCGGGGTGTTGATAATAGGTGAATTTGACTATATATATGCCCTAAATAATTGCACTTTAATGTTGTTTTGATAATATATATGATGACAAAATGCTCTTATTAGTGTTTTTAGTGTGCTATAGGCACACATAGTTGATGAAGGCTAAAAGAGCAGTTTTGGAGTCAAAAGAAGGTGAAAAATATCATGTGTGGAACAAATCAGGAAATTGTGTTGAAACAACCAGGAAGAATCAGCGGCACTATCTGACCGCGGTTCCACCGCGACTGCGGTAGAACCGCGGTAGGACAAGCCTGCAGATGTTTTGAAGAATCAGAAGACATGATCCACCGCGGTTCCACCGAGAATGCGGTCAAACGGCGATGGAAGGCAGAAAATTCAGGGGCTGAAGTGTAAAAATAAAAGTTGTAAAACCTAAACCCTATATATATTGTTAGGATTCGCCTAAATGAGTCAAGTTTTGTACTATTGACTACTTTTGCAAGCAAACTAGTAAGAGAGAACTCTGTCAACATCTATCTTTCTTTTACTTTGAATTCTTGATTATGAAATCAATTATCTCTTTTGCTTTCTTAATTACGAGTAGCTAAATCTTTATCTAAGGTTTTGATGGAACCTATTGATTGATGAACTTCTGGGTTATGTGATTACAAATTGTTAGCTAAATTTCTATTTGTTCAACTTCGTTCTTGTTGTTGTTAATTGATAGGATCCTCAATTAGCTGTGCATATTTAGTGTGCATAACATGGAAATGTCACGACCTAGATTTCCCCCACCATCGAGATCGTGATGGCGCCTACTCGTGGTAGCTAGGCAAGCCAATTCACTCACCATCTTCCTGTTCATACCATTATTTTTGTTCTCATATTTAATAGCAAGAAAATTACTCAAAATTTTTAAATGTGGAAGTCCTTCGAATAAGAGATGAATAATAGTGTAAAGTAACTGACATAAATCCTCTACCCAAGATGTGGAGTCACAAACTCACGAACTATTAAGGAATAACTACACATAATGGACTGAAAGAAAATAAATAATAATCGTCTGTCTCGGAACAATGAGACCACAACAATAGCAAAAGTAAATAAAGGAGACGCCGGGCCTGTGGACGCCTGCAAGCTACCTCGGTCTCGGAAGTACAGTAATCCCGCTAGTATACTACCGTTGCTGCTCCTGCTCAAAATCTGGACATGTGCAAAAATGCACAGAAGTGTAGTCTCAGCACAATCCAATCCTATGTGCTGGTGCCTGGCCTATCCCGGCGAAGTAGTGACAAGCCTAGGACCAGAACTCACATAAACCTGTGCAATTCTATATATGTATATACCACAAAATAACAAAAATATCGAGTAACACAACTAACAAAGGAGGTAACATGCTGGGGGAACACAATCAGCAACACATAATAAATCAGTAAGGAAAATCAGAGTGTAGTAAAAACAGCTATCACAAAACGAGAAATTTAATTGGTTGCACGGCATGACCCTTCGTGCTTTTACTCTAATCCTCACCAAATAATCAAATAAAAGTGCACAGCATCACCCTTCGTGCTTTTACTCTCATCCCCACCAAATCGGCAAATAAAAGTGCATGGCATCACCCTTCGTGCTTTTACTCTCATCCTCACATCCATGGCACGGCATGATCCTTCGTGCATGGTTTAAATAACAACGGCACGAAATTCCCCTTCGTGCATAAATTAAGTAACAATGTCACGACACCTTCCTTCATGCATAAACAGTAAAACAAGGCACAGAATGATCCTTCGTGCGAACATAAGTAAAAATGGCACGACATCACTCTTCGTGCATTATCACTTTTCCTTACCCAAATAACAATCACAGTCAAGGGAAAAAGAATGAAACAAGCAGTATGAACCGTCCCGGTAAGGGAAACAAGAATCATAACAATATCCCGGCAAGGGAACGACAACAATACAATAAAGTCCCGGCAAGGAAAACAATAATCAACATTCACAACCCGGCAAGGGATCACGAACATGACTTAAGAACTTCCCACATTAACTCACAATATATGTTAACAAACGACTCACGGTCATGCTAGATGCCAGTGTGTAGATGCTCGTCACCACAGCCTATACACCGCACTCGATCACATAGCAATTAGCAATTAGCACATTCAATCATATTCCCTCAAGCTATGATAGATCAAACACGTACCTCAAAGCCTTGAAGTCCAATTAACCCTCAACGGTCGCTTTACCTCGAAATTTAACCTTCAACTCACTCGAATCTAATCACAATTGGTTCAATTACTTTAATAAATACTATATAAATTGGTTTGGATGCATAAAAATGATTTTGTCAAAGTTTATCCAAAATTTCCCAATACGCCCCCTATCCCACATTGTCGAAACTCGGGGTTCGGACCAAAATCCGATTACCCATTCCTTCACGGGTTCAATTATATGATTTATTTCGAAATCGGACCTCAAATCGAGGTCTGATTCCCCAATTTATGAAAAAACCTAGGTTTTACCCAAAAACAACAATTTCAACCATAAAAACCTTTGATTTCTCATAGAAATCATGTTTAATGATGTTAGGAATTGAAAGAGTTAAGTTAAAATTGACTTACTAGTGATTTGGAGTGATATTGCTCTTGGAAAAATCGTGTGTGGTGATTTAGATTTTGAAAGAATGGTGAAAGGGGATTTAAAACCGTTTAAGTATCAGATTGCACAGCTGCGGATATGGGAATTGTGAACATATGTTCGCAATTGCGAACATGATAGGACTGGGTTGCGGAACTCGTATTTGCGAGGATTTGTTCGCATTTGCAAACTAAGCCCAATACTAGGCAGCATTGCATCTGTGACACTTTGTTCGCATTTGCGAACGTAGGGCGTTTATGAGTTGCTTCTCATTTGCGAAGCCTTATTCGCATTTTCGAATTAGGCATAATCCTGGGCCACTCACTTTTGCAACCTTTTGTTCGCATTTGCGAACCTTAGCTATTTTTGGGATTGCTCGCAATTGCGAGCATTTCTTCGCAATTGCGAAGATATCAGCTGGAGGGAAAATACCAGCTGTGTAATTTTCAAAATTTGCTCTAACGGACTATCAAATCTTTACCCGAGCCCTCGGGCTCCAAACCAAACATGCACACAACCTCAAAAATATCACACGAACTTGCTCGCGCGATCAAATCGCCATATAACATCGTTTTCATAGAATCAAGCCTCAAATTCATGATTTCTTCTTTTAAATTTCATAGACTTTCAAATTTGGAACCCATGGTTCAAAACACACCAAACGACGTTTAAATTTCATCAAACTTTGCAGGAAGTATTAAAATAATATATAAGACTTGTACCGGGTGTCGGAACCAAAATACGAGCCCGATACTATGGTCTTTTAATCAATTTTCATTAATAATTTCAGCAAAATAATTTAACAGAAAAATTCTTATTTTGGGCTCTAGGCCTCGGAATTCGACTCCGGACGCATGCCCAAGTCTCATATTTTCCTACGGACCTTCCGGGACCGTCCGATCTCGGGTTCGGGTCCGTTTACCAAAAATCTTGACCGAAGTCAACTATATCAATATTAATATCAAATTTCTTCAAATTTTCCATAGAGTTCACATATTCTAACACAGAAATTTTTTGGCTACGTGCCCGGACAGCGCCCGTAAATTGAGGCAATATAAAATGAGGTTTTCAAGGCCTCAGAAGCGCGAAACAGATGAGAAAAATAGGTGATGACCCTTTGGGTCGTCACAGGAAAAGAGTGCATGTTTAGGTTATTGTTGAACAACACCACACCTAGATTATTGGAGGAATCTATAATTGTGTGCGTAAATGTGGGATTAGGAATAACGAAACCTTGGGTGCAATCTAAAGTGAACAGTGCTAATTAAAGCTAGCTAGGGTAGCTCGGAAGAGTGAAATAGTAAATTATTGTAATTTCTCGGGAGAGAATTACGGTAGAATTAGAGTTCATGATTGATAGAGAAATACTGAAAATTTGTATGAGCATAAACAGAAGGGATTCCATCAATAGGGGAAATTACCACCTTAGTCTTTCTCATTATTCTTTACAACAAATTCAGTTATTTTTTTCAAGTCTTTAGTTTATTGAAAAAGTAGTTAGTAAAAACCACTCACAAAGATATTTGAAAGTTTGGGAAGCTGATTCAGAAGTGTTATTGGGTTTTGAAGGTTCTAATTGATAGGTTAACTCTTTGTGGGATTTGACTCCGGACTTATAAAACCGGGTTATATTTACACCGAATGCATTGTCCTTTTTATATGGAGTGGGTGTATTGTGTACGTATATGGAAGCTTTCGGTGTTTTTCGTTATCGGTGTTATTGTTCAGCTATACATCTTTGAGGATAATTTCTATATTTGACTGTGGTGTATCCCCCAGCAAGTCCCTTTCCCCTTTTACTGCATAAATTGGTATATATATGTATATAGAATTGCACATGTTTATGTGAGTGTCCGATCCTAACCTTGTCACTGCTTCGCCGGGATAGGCCGGGCACTTACCAGCGCATGGGGTCGGTTGTGCTGATGCTACACGTCTGTGCACTTTTGCACACGTCCAGGTTTTGAGCAGCAGCAACAGTAGTTCTATAGCAGGATCTTCATAGCCACGAGACTGAGGTAGCTTGCAGGCATCCGCAGGCACGTCGTCTCTTCTTATATTTTTTTATTATTGTTGTAGTCTTCTTGTTTCGAGACAGACGGTTGTTATATTTCTTTCAGACCATTATTTGTAGTTATTCTTAGTAGTTTGTGAGTTTGTGACTCCACATCTTGGGTAGAGGATTTATGTTGAGTATTTCACATTTATAATAGGATTTATGAAGTAGACTTCCGCAGTTAACGTTATTATTATAATTCTTGTTATTAAATTGACAGCAGAATAATTTTTATTAATGAAAAGATGGTGAGTAAATTGGCTTGCCTAGCTACCACGAGTAGGCGCCATCACGATCTCGATGGTGGAAATTACGGGTCGTGACACCAACAGAAACAACCAACATTTAAAGTTAGTTGGTTTAGTACTAAAAAAGGTTGACAACAATCTCGAGTTGTCGAGCATAAGACATACAATTTTTTTTTTTTTTGGGTTCAACATGTCAAGATATGTGTATGCATGTTCGATATTTATTACTCCCTTCGTTTCATTTGAGATGACATACTTTTCTTAATAGTCTATTTCAAAAAAAAAAAATTACACAGTTCTATAATTGTAAATAATTTAATTTGTAACTTTTTATTTTGCCCATTTTAGCCTTCATAAAATATTTTTATAACCACAGAAATGTCATGGCCCCACAAAGCTTTTAGCCCTTAGCTTTTAAGAATACAAGTTTTAAAGGTCTCCCCCTTTTATTCTTAAATTCGATCTGTGTCGAGTCAAACTATTTCATCTGAATTTGAACGGAGGGAGTATTATTCGGTGGGAGGTGTTACTCACACATATGACACGTGACTTTGTTTTTAAGAAAAAATGTATTATTTTCTTTTTAAATTTGGCGCATTTTAAGATCACTTTTTGCGTCCAGATTACAAAAAGTTTGGCCGGAATCTATTTTTTTGACATCGTTAGGGTTGGTTCCGCCTATTTTCTCCTACTAACGACACGATATTGAATAGGAAGTGCTTTAAGTACAACTACTTTGGGTACAATTATTGAGGAAGTAATCTTCTTGATATCTCCTTTTCAAATTATGCAAAAACAAGAAATATATATAGTCTAAGGGCCATAGTACACATATATATAGTCTAAGGGCCACACAAAGTTTCTTTCATCAACAAGAAATTGGTTGAGGTATCATGTCAGAGACACATATTTAACACCTAGGTCCTGTGTAATGCATCAAAATCAAGCTGCAAACACCTGTGTGAGATAAAATATGAGTATACTAGCTACAAGAGAAATTTTTGGGATTTTGACGAAGACAAATGCACAAATAGATCATGGCGTCACATTTCAACTTCTATGTATATATTGAGAGTGAAAAATAATTTTTACACTATAAAATCATTAAATAAATAAATACATATAATTATTCATAATAAGTGGAACTAGTTACTGTAATGACCCAGCCGGCCGTTCTATATATTTTTGCCCATTCGTGATCTATTTGATGTTCTTCGCGTGTTTATTTAATGTTTTGTGAGTTGTAGCCTTGTAGGGATGGTTGGGATTGGTTCCGAGAAGGTTTTAGAGTGAAGGGAGACACTAAGTCTCATTTTGGAAGCTTAAAACCCGGAGTTCGAATTAAAACTTGATTACACATTCCCCCACTAACTCAGATATGTGATTTGTTTTGGAATCGGACCCCAAATTGAGGTCCAATACCCCCAAATTTAGGAACCCTAGTTGCACCTTAAATTCCCAAATTTCCCCATTAAAATCCTTGTTTCGAAGTTGAAATTATGTTTAAAGGTGTTAAGGAGTAAGGAAAATAATATAGAAATCACTTACCAATCATTTTGAAGAAGAAGAATTGTTTGGAAAATCGCCTCTTATGTTTTGGATTTTGAAAAAGCGTAAAATAACTGAAAATCTCAGATTTATATACTTTATTGAAGGCTAGCACGGACCGCACGAAAATGCCACGCGGCCGCGCCAAAAAAGGAAAGAAAAAATGCTCCCTGAACCTACCCAGCACGGACCTCACTATTTTTATGCGCGGCCGCACTGGTCAAAATCAACCACAGCCCCACTGAACCCAGCCACGCGGACCGCATAGAAATGCATTGCGGTCGCGTGGCTTCCAGCGCGGACCGCAGTGTTTTGCGCGGCCGCACTGGTTGAGCTTAAACTAATGCCTTTCTGAACCAGTCCATGTGGACCGCACAGAAATGCATCGCGACTGCGTGGGACCTGTTGCACTGCGACATCTGATATTTTAAGCCTAAGGCCTCCCAGGCCCTACTCAAAACTCCCCGAGCCCTCGAGGCTCTAAAGCAAACATACACATAACTCCATAAATATCCTACGGACTCATATGTGCGATCAAATCGCTCAAACATCATAATTCATCAAACTAGGTCCCAAGACCCACGATTCCCTTCTAATTTCCATGAAACATCAATTTTACAGTTTCTAGCCCAAGACATGTCAAATGACGTCCAAATTTAGCCAAACTTTACAGCAATCACTTAAACCATATGTACGACATGTACCGGGCATCGGAACCAAAATACGAGCCCGATACCGCAATCTTTAAATAAATTTATATTTTCATTTTCCTTAACAAATTTAGAAGAAAATAATTTAACAAAAAAATTCTTTTACTCGGGTTCTAGACCTTGGATTTCAACTCCTAGCACATGTCGAGTCCCATATTTTTCTACGGACCTTTCGGGACCGTCCAATCTCGGGTCTAGGTCCGTTTACCAAAAAATATTGACCAAAGTCAACTATAATCATATTAATATCACAATTCTTCAAATTTATCACAGAATTCACATATTTCAACATAAAAATTTTTGGCTACGCGCCCAGACTGCACAAGCAAATTGAGATAATAGACAATAAGGTTTTCAAGACCTCGGAAGCACGGAACAAATGAGGAAAACAGGTGATGACCATTTGGGTCGTTACACCCTCCACATCTAAAATAACTGTTCGTCCTCGAACGGACAAAAGAAAGAAGTACCTGAGTCAGGAAACAAATGTGGATAACGGCTATGCCTACTAGAATCGGACTCCCAGGTCGATGCCTTAGGAGGCTGATCTCTCCACTGAACACATACTGAAGGAAGACTCTTCGATCTCAGCTGTCGAACCTGCTAGTCTAGAATAGCTACCGGTTCCTCCTCGTAAGATAAATGCTTGTCCAACTGGACAGTGCTTGAGTCTAACACATGTGTAGGATCGCCTTGATACCTCCGAAGCATAGATACATGGAAAACTAGATGAACGGTTGATAAGCTAGGTAGCAACGCAAGTCTATAAGCCACATGTCCCACTCGATCAAGTATCTCAAATGGACCAAGCTTTCCCTTCTTCCCAAATCTCATCACACCCTTCATAGGTGATACACGGAGCAACAATCGCTCTCCAACCATGAAAGACACGTCTCGAACCTTGCGATCCGCATAACTCTTCCATCGCGACTGAACCGAACGAAGTCTGTCTTGAATGATCTTGACCTTATCCAAGGCCTCCTGGACAAAATCTGTACCCAACAATCGATCCTCTCCCGGCTCAAACCATCCGACTGGGACCGACATTACCTACCATACAATGCCTCATAAAGAGCCATCTGAACGTTGGATTGGTAGTTTTTGTTGTAGGCGAACTCTGCTAACGGTAGAAACTTGTCCTAAGTGCCTCCAAAATCAATAACGTAGGCTCGGAGCATATCCTCCATTATCTGAATAGTCCTCTCGGACTGACCATCTGTTTGAGAATGGAATGTTATTCTCAACTGAACCTGGGTGCCTAACTCTTGCTGAACTGCTCTCTAGAAGCGCGAGGTAAACTGCGTACTACGATGTAAGATGAAGGACACCGGCACCCCATGAAGGCGAACAATCTCTCGGATATAAATCTCATATAACCTCTCGGATGAATAGGAGACTTCTACTGGAATGAAATGCGCTGACTTGGTCAGCCTATCAACAATGACCCAGATAGCATCAAACTTCTTCCGAGTCAACGGGAGACCCGTAATGAAATCTGTAGTATTTCGCTCCCACTTCCACTTGGGAAGCTCAATCCTCTGAAACACACCACCGGACCTCTTATGCTCATAATTGACATGCTGAAAATTTAAACACCATACGACATACGCGATAATGTCCTTTTTTATCCTATGCCACCAATAATGTTGTCGCAAGTCCTGATACAATTCGCGGTGCCCGAGTGAATAGAATACCGAGAATTATGGGCCTCCTCTAAGATCAACTCTCGAATCTCATCAGCATTGGTTACACAAGCTCACCCATGTAATCTCAACACCCCGTCATCACCTAGGGTTACCTTCGTAGAACCTCTATGCCGCATCGTATCTCTTAGGACACACAAATGGGGATCATCAAACTGCCATTCACGGATACGCTCCAATAGAGAAGAACGAGCAACCGTGCAAGGCAACACTCTGCTAGGCTCGGAAATATCTAATCTCATAAGTTGATTGGCCAAATCCTGAACATCTAAAGCAAGCGGTCACTGGCTGACCGAAATATAAGCAAGACTACCCATGTTGGCAGACTTTATACTCAATACATTGGCCACCACATTGGCCTTACCTGGGTGATATAAGATAGTAACATCATAATCTTTCAACAACTCTAGACATCTCTTCTGCCGCACATTCAACTCCTTCTGTTTGAACAAGTACTGAAGGCTTTTGTGATTCGTGTATACCTCACACGCCACACCATCTAGATAATGCCTCCAAATTTTCAAGGCATGAACAACCGCTGCCAACTCTAGGTCATAAACTGGATAATTCTTCTCATGGATTTTAAACTGTCTCGAGGTATAGGCAATAACTTTTTCATCCTGCATTAATACTGCTCCAAGACCAGTACGGGAGGCATCACAATAGACTGTGTAAGGCCCTGAATCCGTGGGCAAAAACAACATCGATGCCGTAGTCAGAGCTATCTTGATCATCTGAAAGCTCACCTCACACTCTGACCACTTAAACTGGGCACCCTTCTGGGTCAACCTAGTCATCGGCGCTGCAATAGAAGAGAACCCCTCTATGAACCGACGTTAGTAACCAGCTAACCCCAAGAAACTCCGAATCTCGGTCACTGAAGCTGGTCGGGGCCAATTCTTGACTACATCAATCTTCTTTGGGTCCACCTGAATACCCTCTACTAATACAATATGACCTAGAATTGCAACCAAACTCAACCAAAACTCGCATTTTGAAAACTTAGCATATAGCTGACTATCCTTTAGAGTCTGAAGAACCACTATGAGGTGCTGCTCGTGCTCTTCATGACTCCAGGAGTACACCAGGATATCATCTATAAAGACTATCATGAACAAGTCTAGAAAAGGCTTGAACACTCGGTTCATCAACTCCATTAAGGCTTCTGGGCATTTGTCAACCCAAATGACATGACTAAAAACTCGTAGTGCCCATACCGAGTGCGGAACACTGTTTTAGGGATATTAGATGCCATAATCTTCAGCAAATGGTAGCCAGATCTCAAGTCTATCTTTGAGAACACCTGCGCTCCCTGGAGCTGGTCAAAAAAATCATCAATCCTCGGCAGTGGATACTTATTCTTTATCGTCACTTTGTTCAATTGCCGGTAATCAATACACATCCGCATCAAACCATCCTTCTTCTTCACAAATAACACCGGTGCACCCCAAGGAGAAACACTAGGCTTGATGAAGCCCTTCTCTAGTAAATCCTGCAACTGATCCTTTAACTCCTTTAACTCTAGCGGGTCCATGTGATACGCTGGAATAAAAATAGGCTGAGTGCTCCGAGCCAGATCAATACAGAAATCAATATCCCTGTCGGGTGGCATACCCGGTAGGTTTGAAGGGAAAACCTCGGGGAACTCCCGCATAATAGGAACAGAGTCAATAGAAGGAACCTCTATGCTGGAGTCGTGAACATACGCCAGATAAGCTAAACACCCCTTCTCGATCATGCATCGAGCCTTAACGTAGGAAATAACATTGCGGATGGCATGACCTGGGGTCCCTTTCCACTCTAGTCGAGGTAATTCTGGCAAAGCCAAGGTAACGGTCTTGGTGTGACAATCTAGGATAGCATGATACGGGGACAACCAATCCATCCCCAATATAACATCAAAATCCACCATATATTATAATAATAAATCAACACGGGTCTCAAGACCCTCAAACACAACCACTAAGGAATGATGTACCCGGTCGACCACTATGGAGTCACCCACCAGGGTAGACACATAGACAGGAATGTCCAAAACATAACTAGACATAGCCAGGCAGGGTGCAAAATAGGGAGACACATATGAATATGTAGACCCAGGGTCAAACAGTACTGAAGATCTGTATCTCAAACTAGAATTGTACCTGTAATCACATCTGACGCCTCCGCCTCTAGCCTGACTGGCAAAGAATAAAATCGGGGCTCAGCACCACCTCCTAAACCAAATCTCTAGGCTAGTCATCCTCCGGCTGACCTCTACCTCTGCCGGGACGGCCTCCACCTCTACGGTATTGACCTCCACCTCTATGATCCCTACCCCTGCCCCTGCCCTTGGCTGGCTGGGCAGGATGTGGGTCAACTGGTGCCTGAATCATGGGGCAAGGACCCTGCTACTGTGACTGTGTACCCGTCAATCTCGGGCAAGCTCTCTTGATGTGACCGTATTCTCCACACTCGTAAAATTCCTCGAAATGGTGAGACTAGCCCTAACGGCCCTAATGACCTTCACGAAAACTCTAAAGAGGTTGTGTACTGATAGGGTGATGATCTGAATACTACTCACGAAAGCCACGATTACCTGAACTACCCTGTGTAGTCTAGAGGGATGACTAAAAAGTCCTGGAAGACTAGCCCTTATCATAAGAATCCCTGCCTCCAGATGAGGCACCACCGAATCGACCTGAGTGACGGGGCTTCTTGTCTGCCCTATAAATACCCTCTGTGGTAAAACCATCTCAATCATGCGGGCCACATTGGCCACCACATGAAAAGTAATATCGCTACCCGCCTCTCTGGCCATCTGAAGACGGATAGACTAAATCAACCCACCAATAAATCTCATCACTCTCTCCCTCTCAGTGGGAGTATGACGAGGGAATGGCAAGCTAGGTTGATAAACTGGGTCTCATATTGTGTGACTGTCATACACCCCTGCTGGAGGCGCTCAAACAGCCTCTGATAAGCATCCCTCTGAGTAATAGGAAGAAAATTTTCTAAGAACAACTCTGAGAACTGATCCCAAGTCAAAGGTGGTGACCCTGCTGGTCTGGCTGAATAGTAATCCCTCCACCAAGTCTTGGTAGATCCAGATAATTGAAAAGCCACAAAATCAACTCCGTTGGACTCCACAATGCCCATGTTACGAAGAACCTCAAAGCAGTTGTATAAGAAATCCTGGGGGTCCTCAAAATGCTCTGCTGAATGTAGTAGTGAAGAGCTTAGTGAATCTGTCCAACCTCCATAAAGCATCTGCGAACATAGTCGCTCCATCACCGGTCTGTGCAACTACCCCCGACTAAATTGCCGCAGCTGTCTGAACTAGTGGAACCTGAGGCTGGGGAGCTACCTGCTCCAGAGTATGTACAAGAGGAGTCTGGGATCCTCTTCCATCCTGAGGAGTGGCTGGTGCTATAGGAAGTAATCCTGCTCGGGTGACACTCTCCATAGTGCCAACCAACCGGACCAAGGCATCTTGAAGAACATGGGTAGCAATAAACCCCTCCCGGACCTAAGCTGGGCCCGCCAAAACTGTCTGGGATGGGGTCGGAACCTCCTCGCCAAGGTTAACCAGAGTATCTGCCACTGGTGTTGCTGCTGGTGTCTGGGTTCTGCCTCTACCTCGGCCCCCATCCTGGCCATGTCCTCTGCCTCTAGAGAAAGCTGCCTGGGGCTCGGACTGCTGATCAATGGATGAGGAAGCATGTGTTCTCGCTATCTGTGAAAAAATATAGTAGAATTCAATTAGCATTTGAGGAGCCAAATCGCACTATAAGAAAGAACAAATGAGAGATTTTTCCTAACTCAATAGACTCTGGGGAACAAGTACAGACGTCTTCGTACCTACTGTTCGGACTCTACTAAACTTGTTCATGAGTTGTGAGACCTATGTAACCTAGTGCTCTGATACTAACTTGTCACGACCCGGATTTCCCACCATCGAAAAATCGTGATGGCGCCTACTCGTGGTAGCTAGGCAAGCCAATTTACTTACCATTTTTATTAGTAAAACCATTCCGTTGTCAATTTAATAGCATCAGTAATAATAATAACAATAACTGCGGGAAGTCTAATTTTTATAAGTTTGAAATAGATACGAAATGCTCAACGATATCATCTACCCACGATTTGGTGTCACATACTCACGAACCACTAAGAAGAAACTACATATAAAGGTCTAAAAGAAATATAACAGTTGTGTGTCTCGTAACAATGAGGCAACAGTACAAATGAAAAACATAAGAAGAGACGCCGGGCCTGCGGACGCCTGCAAGGTTACCTCAATCTCGTGATAATAAAATCATGCTCCCGAACTACTGCTGTCACACCTCCTTTTTACCGCACCCGTGAGGGCACGAGGGAGTTTTTCCAATTAAAGGACAATCGAGACGGGATTGATTTATTTAATTCAGAGTCGCCACTTGGGAAAATAATGGTGTCCCGAGTCACCGGTTTAATCCCGAACCGAGGAAATTTATGACTCTGTAATATAGTCTGCGAAACTAGAAACCTGGATAAGGAATTCCGTTAACCCGGAGAAGGTGTTAGGCACTCCCGGATTCCGTGGTTTTAGCACGGTCGCTCAACTGCAATTTTTGTTTCTATCTGATTCTGTTATATATTTTAACTATGTGCTTTTAATGTTCCGCTTTTAATTTTAAGAAAAATTGCGACGTCACAAAAACACATTTCGGGTCACACCGCAACCAGTACGCCTGTGACTTTAATGTATTTCAGTTTCGCCGAGAGTAAGATTTGGGTCACATAAATGCGCACCCGTATTTAGGGAAGTGATTTATTTACAAATCGTGCCTAGAGAGTCTATCGTCTTATTAATTTTTGGAAAAAAAGACCGTGAAATTCGCTAAACGGTCTTCCCGAGTCTATGTTTTTATTACAATTGATTGAGGGCCCCGCAAATGTGTATTTAGTGCGGCGAGACTCATCTCATTTTATTAAAGGCCAATCTTAGGATGGACTATATTGTCTACTTTTGTTATTTGTCTCTAATATTAATTTAATACCTAGTCCTACATGTATTATAATGAATAATTTTACGATTCAAAAACTCTTTTAATAGTTTTTAATTCCAATTTAATAACAACGGATATGGCATCCACAATGCGATTGAGCCCAATACAAAGGAGAAACCAATAAGCTGGGCTTGAGGCCCATACGTGTGCCATCCAGTTGAATGGGTAGATAATTACGAATCCTAATTAGTAATCAACGAATTCTTTGCTGAAAGTGAATGTGCCTAAGTAGTAATGACATTTTTCGCTTTTACCTCTTTAACACAAATTTCTATAACATAACATAGGTCTTGGCTTTTGCAGCTTATCAACACCAATTAAACCCATGTATTGAATGTATTATATACGAAATCGAGATAGGATTATTAGCTTTGTGAATTCATTCCTAAGGGTAACCCTATAATCAACTTCAAAGGCGTAAGCCGAGACTAAATTAATTCTATGAGCACTAACATTGACCAACCAAAATGTATTATCTAATTAAGCAATAGCACAAAGCTTCTACTATTAACCGACCATTACCAAATATTTCAATGACATGCTAAGACATGAAATCCAAACAGCTTGTATTTTTTAGTGAAATTTCAGTTTTCAAACACATGAGTCTTGATGTATTTGACAATCAATTATTCATTACCAAATATTTCAATTACATGTAACAACTAATATCTGAAACAATCCGAAAGTCTATAGACAGTTAGAGAAAAACAGTCCAGCGCAACAAATCTAATAAGAAAAATGCAGATTCAGTAGAGTAAGGTATCAGTATATCAGAACAGCTTCATTTCATAGCCAAATCACTTGGAGTTACAAGGGTTGTGTACCTGGAAATCAACAAGTAAGAGACTAGAGATCAGTGGAGTTGATGAAGCAAAGTAAACATCAGGCCAACAGCAACAAGTGTCACAGCAACAACCAACCAGTAAACACTTAGTAAAAAAAAACCAGTAGACTCTCAGCCAAAACCAAGCAGCAGCAATCCAAAACTCAAGCAAAATAACAGTCCAAGCAGACCCAAAGCAGCAACCCAAATCACAATGCTCAGCAAATGAAACACAATCGACTTCAACCAACCATGACAAACAACTCCACCCAATAGAACAAAACGTCCCTAAAAATCTATATGAAAGATCTCTATGAACTTTAGAATACAGTCCAATGAAACAGTAATCCAAGATTCAATGGCAAACCAAGAAAAGTCCCAACTCCCCCTTTCTATTTCTTCTACAGTTTCTGTAATGTGTGAGTACCTATATGTTTCCGGATTATCTCTCCAAAATCTAGTCCTAAGCCTGTGTCTATATGAATGTCTCCAAAACCTCTCCTTTCTCCAGATATCACTGCTATACTTATAGCCAAAACCCTTCAACCCTGGATGGCCAGAAGACTAAACTAAGGCCCTGCCCATCCCCTGTCTGCCTTCTTACCACTCAAACTTGTCTAAGCATGGGGTTCTTTATATTAAAATGGTAAGTGCAGGCCTGGTGGGATGCTCTGCTGTAACTGCAGGCTCCACTAGGCTGTCTTGTGGGCAGGTGATTAAACAACTAGCCTTAATCCCATCCTAACAATCATATCCAGTTAACTTCCTAATTCAGAATCAAACAGATAACGAGCCCTAATGGTGAATGGCATACAGGCAGACAAGGTAATGAACAAACTAAACTAAGCACAATAGGTTGAATTCATCACAGCTTCAGCACACCAGACTAAAGATGGTAAATATACTGGCAAACGACTATGAACTACTATCATGTTTCTTTCAAGCAAATCAATTGACGACACTTAATAAATCGAATATGTGAACTACAATAGGTAGCTAATAACCAATTAATCAAGGTATAACAATCATGCCTCGAGGATTTCAGTGATTTTCAAGAGGGGATCTTAACATGACTAGATTGTTCTAACAGATTGAAACAAAACTCCGATAACAATCAACTAACCAATCAAACAGAAAAGAGCGACCAAATAATAGGTCTCGAGAAGAGGAACAGAAATGACAGAAAAATTATATAGTAAAGGAAGAAAAACAACCTAAATCAACTAACATTCCAACACACCATATAAGCAAGAATAGCAGGAAAAACAAAAAGTACTTATCTGTTAAGGCTCAACAACCAACTACGTTCAGCTGAACTGGATTCATCCATTTTGGGGTCCAATGGACCTTAATCGGGGTGTTCTCCGTTGAGAACACCTAGATTAAGGTCTATTAGACCTCAAACTCCCATCGAATTAAATAGAGCCCTAATTTTGGATTTCTAGGGTTCTTGGAGCCGTTTTGGGGCTCGAGGCTTTTGGGTTGGATTCGAACGAAACCAGGGTTGGTAGGGGTATGAGGGAGGTCACCCTAGTGTTCGAGGTGATTTTGGAGTGATTTGGCGTAGCTTTGGTTTTAACTCGAATCTTCGATTGAAGATTCGAGTCACTCGGGAATGATTCGAGGTTGAAGGACCACGGATTCGTGTAGAGGAGGTTTGGGCGGGGCTATGGTGTTAATTGGGTGGCCATTGGCCTACCGGAACCGCCGTGAGGCGATTTCCGGCAGGCGGCGCAACGGTGGTGGACGGCGGAGCGAGGTCCGGTCTATGAAGACCTTTGGGAGATGAAGAGAGGGGGGGTTCTGGGGTGAGAGATGAGGGTCTTGGGTGTGTTTGGTATGTTTAAAATTAATGCTTTAATCTCGGCCGTTGGATGATGAGAATCCAACGGCCAAGATCAAACGATTGGGGCGGTTGATGAGATCCGTCGGATCAACGCTGATCGACGGCTTGGATCTCTTCACTTACAATTGGAACGACGTCGTTTGATTACATTACGGTCTGAGTATTCGAGAATTGATTGATGAATATGGGCCGTTGGATAACAAAATCCAACGGTCCATATCAACTGGGTCGTTTGGGATTGGGGCGGATTAACTGGGCCGGGTAGGGACGATTTGGGGCATTTTTGTTTGGGCTTTGTTGTGTTGAAATTGGGTTTTTCCTTATCTCTTCATTTCCTACAACTAGACTCTATATTGTATTATATATATATATATATATATATATATATATATATATATATATATATATATATATATATATATATAATCATACTAACTTGTAACACAATTAATTTTTACTAACATACATAATTAAATACCAAATCACACAATTGTACATTAAACGAGACAAAGGCAATGAATACGTATTTTTGTAATTTTATTTTCTTTAAAACTTAAATACGGTTTAGTTAATTCCTAAACGCACAATTGAACTCCGCAATGCGCGCACGCGACATATATTTTGTATTTTCTATTAATTTTAAACACGCACAGATAAATAAAAATAACACAAAATCCACAAAATCACACACAACACAAAACTATTTAATTTTGAAATTTTCTGGGAGTAATTCTCGCGTAGGGCAAAAATCACGTGCTCACAACTGCTATTGCTGCTGCTCAAAACCTGGACCTGTGCAAAAATGCATAGAACAGTAGTATCAGTACAACCGACCCCATGTTCCGATAAGTGTCTAGTCTAACCCTAGCGAAGTAGTGACGAGGCTAGACTGGATACCACATAAACCCGTGCAGTTATAAATATACATCGGAAATCGAATACTAAGTAATTAATAACATGGGAGGGGGACATGCTATGGGAAATACAATTAACAATAATCCAGATTAACAACCAAACAGCTCAAAGTCCACAATGAAACAAGAATTCAATATTCAGACATAACCACAGATGTCAACAACTGTTGGGGGATGCAACCCGCTCCATAATTATCATTGTTGAGGCATGCAACCCGCTCCACATATAACTGTTGCGACGTGCAACCCGACCTACATTATTTATCATTTATCATTATTGCGGCGTGCAACTCGATCCTCAGTATTATTTGTTGCGGCGTGCAACCTGCTCCTCAATATCATTTAACAGTATGAGTCCCTAAGCAATAGTCACAATTAAGGGACACACAGCAAACAAATACATGGCAACCATCCCGGCAAGGGAATACAATAAACAATTCAACCATCCCGGCAAGGGAATACAATTAACAATTCAATCATCCCGGCAAGGGAGAATAGAATAAATACCTACGTCCCGGCAAGGGAGTAATTAACAATGTTTGCTTTTTCCTTACTTGACTTTGTGAGCACGTGATTTTTGCCCTACATAAGAATCACTCCTAAAAGATTCAAAATTAAATAGTTTTGTGTTACATCGGATTTCCGTCGACTTCGAGCATTAGCATTGGTATGGGTGTGTTTGTTTAGCTAGAAAATACAGCTAGAAAATACAAAACATATAGGTATATATAAATACGCGTTGCATATTCGGGGATTAATCGAGCGTTCATAAGATTAAAGTGGTCATAGGGATTAATCGTGAGAAAATCACGGAAGATGTGCAATTTTTGTTTCGAGGTCATCATGTGATTCCGTTCAAATATGTAAGTTGTGTTAGTTGTTAAGTGTTAACCAATAAGGTGTAACCCCATTTCCTTTAATTTGATTTGTTTGAGTTGGCTTTATAGTTAATTGGGGTTTATTTAATAAAGTTGAGAAGTGGTTGAAAATGCAAAGGAAATCAGGCCCAAGGAAAACAACCAACCCGGGCCCAAGCAAATCTGGTCCAGGCCATCTCCGAATGCACCCAAAACGACACCGTAGCAGGCCAGGACATCCAAGCCGTTGGATCATTTTGATCCAGCGGTCGCCAATCGCCCCTGCACCCCGACCCGTATCCGCATAAGAACGAACCGCCCGGTCTCAAACTTACTCAAACGACTTCGTTCCGTCGAGTAAGTTGATCCAAGCCGTCGATATTAATCGATCCAACGGCCTGGATCAAATCCATCAGCATGTATATATACTAAAAGACCTACCCATCCCCCCCTTTTAGCCAGACCCCCCCCTTTCCCTCCATCGTCCCCTTTAGAGACCATCTCTATAGCCGCCGTGAGCCACCGTGCTCCGCCTGCCGGAAATCGCCTCACGGCGGTTCCGGTAGGCCAACGGCTACCATCTTAACACCAAATACTCCCCTCACCTCCCCCATTACGAATCCAGCCTTCATTTACCTCGAATCACTCCGGAGCTCCTCGAATCTTCATTTGAAGATTCGAGTCAAACTCGAGCCGACGCCAAATCACCCCAAACTCACCCCAAACCCTCCCATGGCCTCCCTCATACCCCCGCCGGCTTGGGTTTAGCTCGAATCTTGCCCGAATCGTAAAAGCCCTAAAATCGAGTCCCAAGAACCCTAGTTTTCGAAGAAGCCCAATTCGAGCCGGATTAATCGTAATTGAAGTCCAAGGGACTTTAGTCTAGGTGTTCTCAATCGAGAACATCTCGATTAAAGCCCGTTTGGCTTCAATAGTTCCAAACCATAGTTCAAAGCTTGGGTCGGCATATTTCTTTTGAGGTAATTCGTGTCCCTTACGATTGTTGGTTGTAATCCGTGTGTGTATTTGTGTTTAGTTTCAGAAATTTGTAGCATTCTTCTACCCTTCTCAACAGACCTTTTATTCGGTCGATTCCCATTCTTTTGCCAATTCTTGTTTAAATTCAATGCTGCAATAGCTTTGTATGCCTAGTTTATTTAATGTCGTCAACAAATTAATTTGTTTGTATGTTTGTTCATGCTCTGGTCTGCCCGTATGCAATGCACAAGTCTAGGCTTTGTTGTTTGTTTAATTCTGGATTAGGAGTTAGTTGGATACAGTTGTTAGGATTTGATTAAGGTTAATTGTTTAATCACCTGCCCATGAGACTGGCTAGTGGAACCTGCTGTACAACAGGGTATCCCACTAATGCCCTGCCACCAGCATTTTTAATGAGTTAGTCCATACATTGGACACTGGATAGTGGAAAATGCAGGGAGTCTGATGGTTTGGACAGAGTGGGGATGGGCAGGGCCTTAGTTTAGTTTTGTGGCCATCCAGAGTAGAAAGGGTTTAACTATAAGTATAAGAGTGATAGGGAGATGAGGGGGGATCGGATACACATACAAAGACTTTTAGACAGAGATATACAGGAGAGTATCCAGCTTGAGTTGAATATTTACAGTTGATTCTAAACTAAAAGGTTCTGGGGTTCTTTGTTCCTGTTACATACTCGGGTATAGGTGATAGGCAGAGATTTCTGGGTATTTGGGGATCGTTTGTTTGAGTTTAATTGTGGTTCGATCAGTTGGGTGCACGAATCTCTTGGGGGGCAGTTCAGAAGGATAGAGGTCTCTCTTGATTTAGAACTCTCTGTTTATTGGTTTCTTTGAAGTACTAGAGCTTTGGCCGTTGGTTTCTCTTGTGGAATCTGTTTCTGGGATCATTCTTGGTTGCTGTGGTCACTACTATATTGTTGGTTGCTTGGCTGTTCGTCACTGCTTACTCTTCTTCCCATTTCCTATTCCAGGTACACATTCGTAGTTCATCTCAGTGCATCCCTCAAATTGGCAGTAAATAAAGTGCTGTTTGATTCATCTGAGTAATTTCCATTAGCACATTTTATTGTTGACAGAATTACTTTCAGCTGTTGTTAATTAAGGAATGTTCGAGCTGTAATTAGGGATTGTCGGACTGTTGTAGTCATATGAACACTCTCTTAGTTTTACTAGAACAAAATGTTTAATTGTGGTTTGCTTGACATGGAAATTAAATCTGAAATAAAGAATTAATTCGATGTTGTTGATTCAGTCCTATTACAAGCATTAGAATGTATTAGCCTGTTTAAAATGGATTGGTTCATTTCATTGATTCATTTCTAGGTTCAGTTTATGAAATAAATCCCATGACATAAGATTTCCAAAACTGCTAGTACCCAACCTTGTGTTAAAATTGAGATTAATCATCTAGAAGAAGAAGTCTAAGAGGATTCGAACACCCGTAAGGAATGATATCTTGGATTTTTAGAATATGTGCCAATGGCTCTGTGAGGATTCTTTGAATTCAAATTAAATTTTACTTTCACATAATCGTCCACCATGGTCTCGAATCTGTTCGCTTAGTTAGCTAGGAGCATATTTACGCGAACCAGTTATAGTTGGGTAGGATGTTGTCGCATTGTAGAAATCGGTTCGTCATTATTCAACTACACGATGTAGCTAGATTAAAGGAATCGGGGGTGCATTTCATGTGACCCGACTCCAATCGTGAACAAGGTAAATAAAGCGTATCAGGAACCACAGGTGCATTTCATGTAGTGTGGTTCGCAACATTTTTTTTTAATTTGGAATCAATTCCTAAGTAAATGTAGCGGGATGTAGTTCGCTTTAAATTCGAAATTAGAGGTGCGCTTCGCCTAACAGTTATACAAATTGCAGGGTCTTCATAAATGTACATATAAAATACTTAGATTTCGAGATGTGTCGTTTCTTAGCGAATATCACGTCCTTCTCAACAGTGTAAATAAGTAATCGCTCCGGGCGCATATTTTAATTCTATCTTTTTAAATACGGGTGTGCATTTCATGCAACCCAAATCCAAACCCCGAAATGTTGAATAAGAATGTGTCGAGGATCCGGGTGCATTTCATGTGACGTGATTCGAAAACATATTTTTAAGCAACTTTGCTCTTTCGTAAATCATAATAAATAATAAAAGCGGTAAAAGGATATTAATTTGCACTAAGTACATGACTGTAAAAAGCAGATAAATAAGCCAAACACGACAGTTGAGCGACCGTGCTAGAACCACGGAATTCGGGAATGCCTAATACCTTCTCCCGGGTTAATAGAATTCCTTATCCGGATTTCTGGTTCGCGGATTGTTAAATAGAGTCATTCTTTTCCTCGATTCGAGATTTAACCGGTGACTTGGGACACCATAAATCTCCCAAGTGGCGACTCTGAAATAATTAAATAAATCCCGTCTCGATTGTCCTTTAATTGGAAAAACTCTTTGCACCCTTGCGGGTGCGTAAAAAAGGGGTGTGACAGCTCTGGCGACTCTGCTGGGGACATCTTTAGAATTCGAGCTCGGAATAATTGTTGTATTTGGCATATTTATTATCTGATTTTATTACATGTTGGCATTAATGTGCTAAATATTGTTTTTACTGCTTTGATATTTTGTGAACTGTACATATAAATTGTGCCGGAACCAATCTCCTCTCTGAGTCTTCTAAATCATGAAGAAGGGTGCACTTCATGTGACTTCTTTTCCGTATAGTGTCTAATTCCCATTTTAGAACGAGGTTTGGATAAGTTGCAAAATCGGTGAAGCTTCTGTATTCCCGGGTTGCTGCCTCCTCCTCGGCTCGAGCTGTCCGCTCGGGTAAGCCAAGTCTAGAACAGATAAACCCAGGTTTTTAAACCTAGAATAACAAAGCTTCATGCCGGATCCCTAGTAGGAACGTTTATTTGTATCATGTTGCATTTGGCTTAGGGGACTCAACACAGGGGTTGGGTCCGTCTAGGACAGGTGACCTGAAATGAACAGACTATCCCGCTGCATCCTGTTTGTCTTGCGCATTTATCTGTTATAGACTTGCATGCTGACCGGCTTCAGAAATTAAAAAAGAAAAAAAAAAGAAGAAAAAAAAGAAAGAAAAAAAAAAGGGAGGAAAAAGTGTGTTTTATTCTTGACATAGATAAAAATAGTTTACTTATTTTCCTTTAGTAAAATGAATAAATAAATAATGTCGTTTGTTTCGTTAAAACCGAACTACGTGGGTTTGATTCTCATTGGATGTGAGATACGTAGGCAACCTCCATCGGGTCCAACTTCACCTTTTGAAAAATAGCCAAAATATCAAAATTAACTTTTGTACTAAATAAGTCGGTGACGCTGTTTTTAAAAATAGCCGAATGTTCCCGAAAGGGACGCCGGAAGGCTAATTTCGTATAAACGGCCACCTTTGGGTCAATTTTGATTTCGATCAATTTACCCCACGGCCTTAAAAGCCTTCGTCCCCGAGACGTTGAAAGGCCGTGATTGAAAACTGATTTTTTATTTTTAGCAAAACAAAGTTGTTTTTCTTATTTCAATCACCTTAATAAATGTGCAGGATGAGCACAAATCAGAATAAACCATGTTCAATCTTTAGCGAGGTCCCTCAGTAGCTCCGTATGTGGTGGAACGATTTGGAAGACAGTAGCAAAAAGGTAGTGGGGAGAATTTTGGGAGGTTTGGTTGACCTGTTGAATATCGAGCCAAGGGAAGACATCGTCAATGCACTGGTATCTTTCTGGGATCCGACCCGCAATGTGTTCCGTTTTGTTGACTTTGAACTGACGCCCACATTAGAGGAAATTGCGGGCTATGCAGGACTAAATGGGAAATTAAGAGGGCAATACCTGCTCTCACCAAGACCGGTATCTCCACATGGGTTTCTGGATCTGCTGAGCATTAGTCGGAAGGTGAAAAATGATGATCTGCTGAAAGGATGTTGCGATCTCCAATTCGTATACCAACGGTACGGCACTCCTCGGGGTTTTGAAGAGTCAAACCTTGGACTAACTCACGCAGGGAATAGAACCAAGTGGGAGGCCAGACGAATTCTAGCATTCATAACGACATTCTTGGGGATTGTGGTTTGTCCACGCGAAGATAAGAAAATAGAGATAAGTCTGGTAGGAATAGCCGATGTTGCAATCAAAAAGGCTACCAGCACGGTGGTCCCTTTGGTTTTGTCCGAAATCTATCGAGCCTTGACTGTATGCCGAGAAGGGGGAAATTTCTTCCAAGGATGCAATCTGTTACTCCAATTGTGGATGCAAGAACACCTCCATCACCGGACACAATACATGAACCATGGGTTGATCGGAAAAAACTGTATCGGGGGTTTCGAAGAACGGATGAGGGGTGTTGTATTCCCTGAAGGCGTCGAAGCATGGCTTGCACGACTGAGCTCAATAGAAGCCGATCAGATTGAATGGGCGTTCGGGTGGTTACCCGATACTGAAGTAATATATATGGCAGCCGAGGAGTGTTATATTCTTCTGATGGGGATCCGCGGTGTCCAACCATATGTTCCTCATCGTGTATTACGTCAACTAGGAAGGTTTCAGGTTATTCCTACCGATCAAGACCTGAGGAAGTTACGCCATTGAGTTGAGCCCAGGAGTCGTATTCCCCGAAGAGAAGATTAGAAGGCTGTGGCACGAATGTCAGTTCCTTGAGCCTAAAACCATGGTCCGGGAACTAGCTAAGGGAGAGGTGGACCCAAAGTACAATGTGTGGTTCGGGAAAAGATTTCAGATTCGTCGGAAATGTTCTAAAAGAGCCCATGTCCAACAGTTCACGGAAGATTCACAGGAACAATGGAATTGGCTAGCGAAGGAGGAGGGGTACAGGACGAAGATCGGTAGGATAGAACAGCAGGTCCGGGACCTTCAGTTCGAGAAGAACATGCAAGCTGCCGCCGACGAAGGAGACAAAAAGAAGCTGGCGCAAGAAAATGACTTCTTGAGAGCTCAAATCCAGCAAATAAAAAGGGATGCTGACAGACAGTTGAGGAGTCGGGCGGACGAAAAATTGATAAGGGGTTTGAGAAGCCAAGTCACCGACATCCAAAGAGAATTGGACGAGTCGAAAGCCCAAACAACGAGGATCCGTGCTAGCTGGAAAAAGGAGGCACATCAACATGCACTCCAACTACAACGGGTGGAAGAAGATTACACTAAGATCATCACCAGCCTGAGGGAAGCAAATGTTGTCCTCAGGGAGCGGGTTTTCAAGCAAGCCCAAGATGCCAGAGCAGACCTCGACCGTTGCCACAATTTGATGGCCCGACTGCAAGGACAAGTGGATAGGCTCCTAGATCAAGTCACCAACAATGCTCGAAGATTGGGGACGAAAAACCAGCAGATAGAGCGGCTACTCGGAGAAAGGGACATGATCAAGGACAGAATTGGAGAAATCGGGCACTATGTCACCATGAAGTGCCTAGCTTGTGAACGAATGCCCCGCGCCGACCTTTTCACTTCAATTATGGGTTATGTTCATCGGATCATGGAAGAGTTGAGGGGACTGCACAAGGACCTCACACCAAGGCCCGCGGCAAGGCCGAATGATGCCTCGCGGGCCCCCAGGAATTTTAGAGCATTAGATTTTTGATTAAAATGTATTTTTGAGATCTTGGGTCAAGCTAGTTGGCAGTTTTATTTTTACTTTCTCGAGTCAAGCACTTCTTTTACTGATTGTTGTAAGCCATGTTTTGTAACTTTAAGTTTCCATTTGTTATAAAAGTTACTGAATTTTGCCACAATCTTGTTGCCAGAACTACGCTCGGTCTGATTCACGCGGGGACGTGATACGTAGGCAATCCACATAAGATTCGACCACCACTAAAAAAAAAAAAAGAAAGAAAAGGATACGAAGGTTAATATGAAAATAAGGCTTTCAAAGATAATAGATAAAAAGATAAAAAGAAAAAAAAAGAGAAAACAAAAAGGAAAAAAGGGCTGGAATGACGCATGTTAAGAGTACATATAGAAAGGGTTATTTGGTTAGGTGCATTGCATCCAACGTGCTATAACATATCTGTCAAACTCAGTAAACTAACAAGTTTGTTGCAATTCCAGAAAAGTTTAGCAGTTGGTTTGACAGAATATACTGGCCAGCCATCATTACCGTACTAGATCCAAAGGACCGATTACGATAAGCATGTCTAGTTCTGGTAAGAGCCTCGAGGAAGAAAAATCAGAGTTACAAATCATGAAAGAAGAGGTAGACTGGTTGAAACAGCAGATAACAGAGATGCACCTGGCCTGGGCCAGGGAACAGTCTTCACCAAACCGCCCTACTCTCGCCTCAGCGCCGGAACATCCGCCCATCGATCCTTCGACAAGCGCCCCGATCTATCCATACTTTCAGGGGGAAAACCCATATGCCACCCACATTCCACCGACCAAACCAAATCCTCCTCCAGCCACCCCCGTTTTTGTGGCACCTCCACCTGCTCCTCTGCAAAGGCCGGCCAGCGAGCCGTATGTTCAGATCCATGACAACTCTTACTATCCTCCAGAGCCTACTTTTAGGGCTCCTGAACCGCAATCACATACCCCTCACTGGGATAATCCGGCAGAACCGGAAAAGTACTTCCAAAGTTCGGAACATGAGGAAGTTATCAGAAAAGTTAAAAGCCTGGAGCAGTCCTTCAGGAACATGCACGGTTTGGGTAATCAGGTCAGTGTCGCGTACAAGGATCTGTGCCCGTTCCCCGACGTTCAATTACCGGCCGGGTTCAAAATGCCCAAGTTTGACCTATACGAGGGGCACGGTGATCCTGTAGCCCACCTCCGAGGGTTCTGTAGTAAAATGAGAGGAGCCGGAGGACGGGACGAGATTCTGATAGCTTACTTTGGTCAGAGTCTGGGAGGATCTGCGCTGGAGTGGTATACTAGACAGGACCCCAGCAGATGGTTTACGTGGGATGACTTGGCTCAAGCTTTTATCGGGCAGTTCCAGTACAACCTCGAAATAATCCCCGATCGCTTGTCATTGCTAAAATTAGAGAAGAAACCCGCTGAGAGTTTCAGGGAATTTGGTTTCCGCTGGAGGGAACATGCAGCCAGGGTAGATCCGCCGATGAGAGAGAGCGAGATGGTGGATTATTTCTTGCAAACACTAGAGCCAACCTATTTCGGACATCTGGTAACGTCCGTGGGCAAATCATTCACTGAGGTGATAAAAATGGGGGCTATGATCGAGGAAGGTTTGAAGGCCAACAAGATCATGAGCTACTCAACATTGAAAGCCACCACTCAGGCTATCCAAAGTGGTACTGGAGGAGTACTTGGGAAAAAGAGGAGAGAGGAAGTCGCGGCAGTCGAGTCCGGGGCATGGTTCAGAAATAGAGGCCCTGCACCCCAATATAGCCCGCCCCAGCCTCACCACCAAAATTACTCCCACAATCCATATCACCACCCGCAACATTACTATCCCGCACCTGATCCCCATTTTACTGTCCACCACGCACAGTCCTATTCTGCACCTCCCGTCCATGCACCGTGGCGTGCACCAAACCCCCAGAACAATCATCCACCCCCAAGAGCTTACAGAAACCCCTCGGGCGCGAGTTTCCGTCCGAACCAGGCATTCAGGGGCGACCGGGCGCCGAGGCCAAAGACTTTCACTCCCTTAGGAGAGTCTTACACTAGTCTGTTCCACCGGTTAAAGCAGGTAGGGTTGCTGAATCCGGTTGAAGCTAAGCTACCAAACCCTCTTCCGAAGAACCTGGACCATTCAGTAAATTGTGCCTACTGCTCGGGATGTCCGGGACACGATACAGAAAAGTGTTGGAGGTTGAAGACGGCCATCCAGGAGCTCATCGACACTCGCAGGATTGAGGTCCAGACTCCAACAGAGCCCAACATCAACCAAAACCCGCTTCCAACTCATCATGAGACCAATATGATCGAGTTGGTACGGGCGGAGGAAGGAAAGGAGAAAGCCTCTCAGACCGTAATGATGATTAAGTCTAGCGGGGTAGGAACGAGAAAAGGGCCAAGCCTTGATGAGTCACCCAATTGCAAGAAGGACATACCAGGAGGGTCGGAAGCAGGAAAGGGAAGTGTGAACGAAGTACCGGTGAGGCCGGGGGAAGCAAAGATAATTGTACCAGGGGCAGCAATCAAGCCCATCTTGACAGTAGCAGGCGTTCGAATGGATCCTTTTATCATCCAGCCAGCAATACAGTTGCCAATAACTGATAGCCGAGCTGTTCCATGGAATTATGCTCGGATTACAACGACCTACAAAGGAAAGGAAGTGAAAGAGGAAGTTTGCGAAGCGCAAGGGTTGACCCGCTCGGGGAGATGTTTTGCCCCCGCGGAATTGAGGAAGATCACTCCGGCAACATTGAAAAAGCCGGTAACTGATGAAGAGGCAGAAGAATTCTTGAAAAAGATGAAGCTGCATGACTACTCTGTCTTAGAGCAGTTGAAGAAGACTCCGGCGCAAATATCATTGCTATCCTTGCTGATACATTCCGAAGAACATCGGCAAGCATTGATGAAAGTCCTGAATGAGGCACATGTACCGGATAAAATCTCAGTGAGCCATTTGGAGAAGATCACCAATAGGATCTTCGAAGCAAATCGGATCACCTTCACCGATGATGAGTTGCCTGAGGAAGGCACCGAGCATAACAAGGCTTTATATCTTACGGTGAAGTGTGAGGAGGCGGTGGTTACCAAAGTCCTTGTCGATAATGGGTCCAGTGCTAACATTTGTCCTCTCTCTACACTGGACAAGTTGAAAGTGGACATCGGCAGGATACGCAAGAACATCATATGTGTTCGAGGGTTTGACGGAGGAGGCAAAGCGTCGGTTGGTGACATAGTGCTAATCTTGACAATTGGGCCAGTGGAGTTCACCATGGAATTCCAGGTGCTGGACATGGTGGTGTCATATAACCTCCTAATAGGGCGACCATGGATCCATGCCGCAAGAGCAGTTCTCCATCCAGCCTACACCAACTCGTCAAGTTTGAGTGGGACCAACAGGAGATCGTCGTCCACGGAGAAAATGATCTACAATCAGGCACCATCATCCCCTTTGTTGAGACAGAAGAAGATGTTGGGCCGTGGGTGTATCAGATCTGCGATGTGGTATCCGCCAACCGAGTTCCAGAAGGGGAATGCATTCCCAATGACAGAATAATTACTGCAGACGTCATGGTGGCGCATGAAATGTTGAGACATGGTTTCATACCCGGCAAAGGTCTAGGTGCATCTCTGCAAGGAATCATACAACCGGTATCTGTGGTCGAAAACTTGGGAACCTTCGGCTTGGGATTCCAGCCAACATCAGAGGACATCCGGCGAGCCAAGAGGAGTAAGCAGAAGACATGGGTGCTCCCGAAGCCTGTTCCACGCCTTTCCCAATCTTTCGTCAGGTCTGGAGTAAGAGGACATCCGACGACAAAGATTCCCGGTCCTACGATCAGGCCAGACGAAGAGTTCTTCAGGAAGTTCGAGGACCTATTCACAGATGTATGTATGCTCGAGGATGGTGAAGGATCCAGTCATGCCGAGATACAGTTTGTGGGACCAAAGGCAAAACTGAATAATTGGAAGGCTACTCCTCTCCCTGTCCGGAAGGAGTCTTGGTAGTTTGTTTTGGATTGTTTTCTTTCGAAATTCTGTGTTGGGGGTTGTCCCCGGAGTAAAATCCGTTTGTTTTAGTTCATTTTGATTTGAGTTTGCAGTTTGTTTTTCCTTGTACTGTTCCCATTAATGAAATTTGGTTCCCTTCGTGTCTAATTTTGTTTATTTTTCCTTCTTTTTACTTTTCTGAACAACCTTCTTTCAACTGATCTTAATGATATGGCGTGCTTAAAGATTAATCAACCCAGCCTAGAAAGTCAATCGGGTTTGGAAATAATAACGCATGAAATAAGAAGTGACGAGAGTGAGTCAGAATACGGCGATGATGAAGCCGTAGAAGAAATCGGTGAAGAATTAAGTTACTTCGAGGAAAAACCCAAACCAAATTTAAATGATACTGAGGCCGTTAATCTGGGGAATGCGGATGACGTCAAGGAAACCCGAATAAGTGTCCATATTGAACCCAATCTGAGAGAAGAGTTGATCAAAACACTCATGGAGTTTAAAGACATTTTCGCATGGTCGTACGACGACATGCCAGGACTCAGCACTGATCTAGTGGTTCATAAATTACCCACTGATCCGGCATATCCTCCCGTCAAGCAGAAACTGCGGAAATTCAAGACGGAGATGAGTGTGAAGATTAAGGAGGAAGTAACCAAGCAATTGCAGGCGAAAGTCATTCGTGTCACTCGATACCCTGAATGGTTGGCTAACGTAGTACCGGTGCCAAAGAAAGACGGAAAGATCAGAGTATGTGTGGACTATCGCAATCTCAACAAGGCGAGTCCTAAGGATAATTTCCCGCTTCCCAATATCCATATCCCGATTGATAATTGCGCCGGACGCGAAATCGGATCCTTTGTGGACTGTTATGCGGGATATCATCAGATTTTGATGGATGAAGAGGACGCAGAAAAGACGGCTTTTATCACACCGTGGGGAACTTATTGCTACCGAGTGATGCCGTTCGGTTTGAAGAATGCAGGGGCAACATATACGAGGGCGATGACTATGGTATTCCATGACATGATACACAAGGAAATTGAAGTGTACGTGGATGATGTGATCGTAAAATCCAGACGTCAAGAAGACCATGTTGCCGACCTCATGAAGTTCTTTCAAAGACTTCGAAGGTACGACATCAAGCTCAATCCGGCCAAATGCGCATTCGGAGTTCCATCAGGAAAGTTGCTAGGATTCATCGTCGGCCGACGGGGCATTGAGTTGGACCCATCCAAAATCAAGTCCATTCAGGAGTTACCCCCGCCGAAGAATAAAACAGAGGTAATGAGTCTGATGGGAAGGTTGAATTACATCAGTAGGTTTATTGCCCAGCTTACGGCAACCTGTGAACCCATATTCCGCCTATTGAAGAAAGACGTCGCGATAGAATGGACGGCAGAATGTCAGGAAGCGTTTGACCAAATCAAAGGGTATCTGTCAAATCCACCCGTACTAGTTCCGCCCGAACCGAGCAGACCCCTGATTCTTTATCTGACGGTTTTGGAGAATTCGTTCGGCTGCGTACTGGGGCAGCAAGATCCTACTGGCAGGAAGGAACGGGCCATTTACTACCTCAGTAAGAAATTTACAGTCCACGAGGTCAAGTACACTCATCTAGAAAAGACATGTTGCGCCCTGACTTGGGTAGCCCAAAAGCCGAAACACTATTTGTCTTCTTACACCACTTACCTCATTTCGCGTTTGGATCCGTTGAAGTATATTTTCCAGGAAACCTATGCCTACAGGGAGGTTAGCAAAGTGGCAAATATTACTTAAGGAGTTCGACATCATATACGTGACAAGGACGGCTATGAAAGCTCAAGCCCTGGCCGATCACTTAGCTGAAAATCCCGTTGATGACGAATACGAACCTTTGAGGACGTATTTTCCAGACGAAGAGGTATTGCAAATTGAGGGGTTAGAACTAACCAAGGATCCAGGGTGGAAGCTCTTCTTCGACGGAGCGGCGAACGCAAAAGGAGTCGGAGTAGGGGCTGTGCTCATATCTGAAACAGGACATCATTATCCTGTTACTGCTCAACTGCGTTTCCATTGCACCAACAATATGGCTGAGTACGAGGCATGTATCTTGGGGTTGCGATTAGCGGTGGACATGGATGTACAGGACGTCTTGGTCCTGGGGGACTCGGACCTTCTGGTGCATCAGATTCAGGGAGAATGGGAAACGAGAGATTTAAAGCTTATCCCGTATCGTCAGTGCATGATCTGACCAAGCGCTTTCGATCAGTAGAATTCAGACACATCCCAAGGATGCATAATGAGGTTGCCGACGCGTTGGCTACTTTAGCATCAATGCTACATCACCCGGACAAGGTTCGTGTCGATCCGTTACATATCCGGGTCCGGAATCAACATGCTTATTGTAATGTGATAGAGGAAGAGGTGGATGGTGAGCCGTGGTTTCATGATGTCAAGGAATACCTCAGGTTAGGAGTATACCCAGAGCAAGCAACTGGAGATCAAAAGCGAGCTATTCGGCGGTTGGCGAACGGATTTTTCCTTAGTGGAGGGGTGTTGTACAAAAGAACCCCGGATTTGGGATTGTTGAGATGTATAGATGCAAGTCAAGCCACAACAGTGATGACGGATATACACTCGGGAGTTTGTGGACCACACATGAGCGGATACGTATTGGCAAAGAAGATTCTTCGAGCAGGATATTACTGGCTCACGATGGAGCGTGATTGTATAAGTTTCGTGCGAAGATGCCATCAGTGTCAGATACACGGAGATTTGATTCATTCTCCACCAACTGAATTGCATACAATGTCGGCACCATGGCCGTTTGTTGCATGGGGTATGGATGTTATTGGGCCTATTGAGCCTGCGGCTTCCAATGGTCATAGGTTCATCCTGGTAACGATCGATTATTTTACCAAGTGGGTGGAGGCCAAAACATTCAAATCGGTGACCAAAAAGGCGGTGGTGGATTTCGTACACTCCCACATCATCTGCAGGTTTGGAATTCCAAAGATAATCATCACGGATAACGGTGCCAATCTTAACAGTGGATTGATGAAAGAAGTATGTCAACAGTTCAAGATTACACATCGAAATTCCACACCGTATCGCCCAAAAGCAAATGGTGCGGTCGAGGCAACAAACAAGAACATAAAGAAGATATTGAGGAAGATGGTAGAAGGGTCTAGGCAGTGGCATGAAAAGTTACCATTTGCGCTGTTGGGTTATCGCACTACCGTCCGGACTTCGGTAGGCGCAACTCCTTACTTGTTAGTATACGGGACTGAAGCAGTAATACCCGCAGAAATTGAGATCCCATCCCTCCGAATTGTCGCTGAAGCTGAGATTGACGATGATGAATGGGTCAAAACCCGATTAGAGCAATTGAGCTTGATCGATGAAAAGAGATTGACAGCAGTATGTCACGGCCAATTGTATCAAAAGAGAATGGCGAGAGCATATAACAAGAAGGTACGTCCCGGGAAATTTGAAGTGGGACAGCATGTGCTGAAGAGAGTTCTACCACATCAGGCCGAAGCGAAAGGCAAGTTCGCTCCAAATTGGCGGGGACCATTTGTGGTGACTAGAGTATTATCCAACGGCGCTCTATGCCTAACTGATGTTGAGGGAAGATGCACCGATATGGCTATCAATTCTGATGCAGTCAAGAGATATTATGTGTAATCATTTAATGCATTTGTCAACGTTTGGTTTCGTTTGTGTGTATTTGGCATTTTTCGGAGAATGAAATGACAGAGGCAATTTTTCTACTACCCAAACACTTTAACCTTTGTTTCCCCATTTGAGCCTTAATTATTCTTTCATATACCCTCTTTCGGAATCATCAAGGAAGATGTGTAACGGAATAGAAAAAGAAACAAAGAAAAATACAAGAAAAAGTGAACTACGTTCGACCTGATTCCTCAAGAAGGATACGTAGGCGCCACACAGCTCGGTCATAATAAAATAAAAATCAAAAATCCCCCAAGCAACAAAACTGGGGCAGAAGTCATTGTTTCGTTGGAAAGATAGTGTGGATTCCGAAAGTTGTAATAAGCTAACCGTTGAGGCTAAACCCCTTCTTCAGCCTCACGCGCAGAAACCATATTAAGAACCAAAAAGACCTCTCGATCGGTATTTGAGAAGTGCCAAGTCATGTGAGTGAAAGCCAAGAGCGATATCCCGACCCTCGATTGAATCCAGGATGCACAAGCCGAAAGGGGATAACGCTCTAGAGGGAATCTCAGGGGTGATACCCCGCCGCAGGGAAAGAAAGCATAAATGAGAGAGTCTTAACGGTGAAAACCCTCGAGGGCACCTTAAGGCGAAGGAAGTTGAGAGAAATAAAATGAGAGAGTCTTACGGTGAAAACCTTTACGGGCACCTTAAGGCGACGGGAGATAGAGAGAAATGAGAGAATCTCATTAGTGAAAACCCTTGAAAGGGCACTGTGAGGTGACAGGACGAGATGGTTACAAGATGTCTGCACGAGACAAGGTTTGGACATCCGTTTACCTCTAGCAGAACGCGGCATCAGAAAGTGATTGACATGAATAGACTGGGTAGTTTAATCTCGAAGGCGCGGCATAACCATTGGATCAGTCATACATTCAGATAAGTTTTCCTATTTTTGAGTTCAGAAAAGTTTTTCTCTTCTTTTGTCATTTGCGGTCAGAGTTTTTTTCTTTTCTTTCAATTTTCGAAAATTGATTTTTCAAAGCTTACTACCAAGTCTCCCAAAGCAGTATAATGAAAATGAATAGGCGTGGGACGGGGCAACAAGGCAGAAGTCGTTACGATAGTAAGATTGGGACGACAGGTTGATTGGAGGGTTCGCAGGAATTATGGAGTATGATGGACACATGTGGCACGTCCGAAAGATGATTTCACGCAACGGATCACCGGCTAAAAAGAGTCGGATCAAACCAAAGATTGGAATAAAAGGAAAGATGAGAGGTCGTTCGTGGAAAGAGCATCGTCCCCAACAAGCGTCAACGTCGTCCTCAAAGTTCGAGAGAGGCCAAGCAGCTGAAAGAGAAGGGCCCCAACAAGAGTGGCACGACCACTCACTGCATTTTGAAACTAACAATTTTTCTTTGATTTAAAGCAGGAAAAGAGGGTTCGTTGGCAGAAAAGCATACCATCCAGAAGTTTATCAAACTGGGGCAGAAAATTTTCTCTTGTTGCGAAAATTTTCTTGAAAGCAAAGACTCGGTGGATAAGGGTAGAAAGCAACACAAGATTTCGGGAAATACCAGCTCCGAGCAGAATAGTTTTGAGGAAGGCCAGACGACACGATGGGATGATCTTTGAGCCTGGTATCATCCCCAGCAGTTGATGGAAAAATGGAACAATGGATTCGAGATTCCCCCAGCAGTATTACATCCCGTAATTTGCTCGAGGAGGCAAGAGCGTGAGTCTCAGAGGAGGCATGGGAAGGAGGAAGAGAATGAGGGGCGAAGGAAACAAAGAATACTTCCTCAGCAGCATCATCCCCAGCAGGCGAGTAAACAGTTCCAAAAATATCCCCAGCAGCCAGAAGAAAAAGTAATACGACCCAGGGGAAGGCAATTCCAAGACAGGATAATTCGAAGAGAAGGTGGTCCGAGAGGCAATGCAGGAACAAGGAAATGGTACAAAAGGCAAAGGAAGGTAATCAAGATAGGATGAAATCAGTGAGTAGTAGTTGAAGTCAGGGAGCCCGCCTGGAGAATGGAGTGGCGATTTAATTTTGAAGTTATAGTTGAAGTCAGGGAGCCCGCCTGGAGAATGGAGTGGCGATTTAATCTTGAGTAGTTGAAGTCAGGGAGCCCGCCTGAAGAATGGAGTGGCGATTTAATTTTGAAGTAGTAATTGAAGTCAGTGAGCCCGCCTGGAGAACGAAGTGGCGATTTATTTTGAAATAATAATTGAAGTCAGGGAGCCCGCCTGGAGAATGGAGTGGCGATTTTATTTTGAAGTAGTAGTTGAAGTCAGGGAGCCCGCCCGGAGAATGGAGTGGCGATTTTATTTTGAAGTAGTAGTTGAAGTCAGGGAGCCCGCCCGGAGAATGGAGTGGCGATTTTATTTTGAAGTAGTAGTTGAAGTCAGGGAGCCCGCCCGGAGAATGGAGTGGCGATTTTATTTTGAAGTAGTAATTGAAGTCGGGGAGCCCGCCCGGAGAATGGAGTGGCGATTTAATTTTGAAGGAGTAGTTGAAATCAGGGAGCCCGCCTGGAGAATGGAGTGGCAATTTAGTTTTGAAGTTATAGTTGAAATCAGGGAGTCCGCCTGGAGAATGGAGTGGCGATTTAATTTTGAAGCAGTAGTTGAAGTCAGGGAGCCCGCCCGGAGAATGGAGTGGCGATTTAATTTTGAAGTTATAGTTGAAGTCAGGGAGCCCGCCTGGAGAATGGAGTGGCGATTTAATTTTGAAGTAGTAATTGAAGTCGGGGAGCCCGCCTGGAGAATGGAGTGGCGATTTTATTTTGAAGTTATAGTTGAAGTCGGGAGCCCGCCCGGAGAATGGAGTGGCGATTTATTTTGAAGTTGTAATTGAAGTCCGGGAGCCCGCCCGGAGAATGGAGTGGCGATTTAATTTTGAAGTAGTAATTGAAGTCGGGAGCCCGCCCGGAGAATGGAGTGGCGATTTAGTTTTGAAGTTATAGTTGAAGTCGGGAGCCCGCCCGGAGAATGGAGTGGCGATTTAATTTTGAAGTAGTAGTTGAAGTCGGGGAGCCCGCCCGGAGAATGGAGTGGCGATTTAATTTTGAAGTAGTAGTTGAAGTCGGGGAGCCCGCCTGGAGAATGGAGTGGCGATTTAATTTTGAAGTAGTAGTTGAAGTCAGGGAGCCCGCCTGAAGAATGGAGTGGCGATTTTATTTTGGGGTAGTAGTTGAAGTCAGGAAGCCCGCCTGGAGAACGGAGTGGCGATTTATTTCAAAGTTGAAGTTGAAGTCAGGGAGCCCGCCTGAAGAATGGAGTGGCGACTTATTTTTGAAGTTGGTGGAGGAAAGCAATCATGAATCCCCAGCATGAATCCAAGTTCATAATCAGAAGGGAGGCAATCGAGATAGACCAAAATAACAATCGTCAGGAGAGAAGGGGCATGTGAAGAAACATCAGAACTAGCAAAATGGCAATGAACATGACCAAATCAAGCTGGAAAGATATATAAGAGTTTGTAGCACTGTAACTTAGTCTAGCTTCTTATTTTTCGTTTAGCACGATGTAACAAGGGGATCAATTAAGCAGTGGCGCCAGCAGTAACAGCGGTAACAGCAAGATCACAACAGTCACGGTAGTCCCAGCTACCAAAACTTCCCGAACTACATTGACCTGATTCCTGTTTAGCCCAGGATATGTAGGAGACCTTTTGAAGCGAGGTTCGGTCAAACTTTTCCAAGAAATGCTTCATACGGAGTGCTCAAACGGGCAAAAAATCGCTCGTATCCGCTCACTTATCTTTGCACGAAAAACTCTTCATGTTTCCGCGCAAAGAGGGGCAGCTGTGAGCACGTGATTTTTGCCCTACATAAGAATCACTCCTAAAAGATTCAAAATTAAATAGTTTTGTGTTACATCGGATTTCCGTCGACTTCGAGCATTAGCATTGGTATGGGTGTGTTTGTTTAGCTAGAAAATACAGCTAGAAAATACAAAACATATAGGTATATATAAATACGCGTTGCATATTCGGGGATTAATCGAGCGTTCATAAGATTAAAGTGGTCATAGGGATTAATCGTGAGAAAATCACGGAAGATGTGCAATTTTTGTTTGGAGGTCATCATGTGATTCCATTCAAATATGTAAGTTGTGTTAGTTGTTAAGTGTTAACCAATAAGGTGTAACCCCATTTCCTTTAATTTGATTTGTTTGAGTTGGCTTTATAGTTAATTGGGGTTTATTTAATAAAGTTGAGAAGTGGCTGAAAATGCAAAGGAAATCAGGCCCAAGGAAAACAACCAACCCGGGCCCAAGCAAATCTGGTCCAGGCCATCTCCGAATGCACCCAAAACGACACCGTAGCAGGCCAGGACATCCAAGCCGTTGGATCATTTTGATCCAGCGGTCGCCAATCGCCCCTGCACCCCGACCCGTATCCGCATAAGAACGAACCGCCCGGTCTCAAACTTACTCAAACGACTTCGTTCCGTCGAGTAAGTTGATCCAAGCCGTCGATATTAATCGATCCAACGGCCTGGATCAAATCCATCAGCATGTATATATACTAAAAGACCTACCCATCCCCCCCTTAGCCAGACCCCCCCCCTTTCCCTCCATCGTCCCCTTTAGAGACCATCTCTATAGCCGCCGTGAGCCACCGTGCTCCGCCTACCGGAAATCGCCTCACGGCGGTTCCGGTAGGCCAACGGCCACCATCTTAACACCAAATACTCCCCTCACCTCCCCCATTACGAATCCAGCCTTCATTTACCTCGAATCACTCCGGAGCTCCTCGAATCAAACTCGAGCCGACGCCAAATCACCCCAAACTCACCCCAAACCCTCCCATGGCCTCCCTCATACCCCCGCCGGCTTGGGTTTAGCTCGAATCTTGCCCGAATCGTAAAAGCCCTAAAATCGAGTCCCAAGAACCCTAGTTTTCGAAGAAGCCCAATTCGAGCCGGATTAATCGTAATTGAAGTCCAAGGGACTTTAGTCTAGGTGTTCTCAATCGAGAACATCTCGATTAAAGCCCGTTTGGCTTCAATAGTTCCAAACCATAGTTCAAAGCTTGGGTCGGCATATTTCTTTTGAGGTAATTTGTGTCCCTTACGATTGTTGGTTGTAATCCGTGTGTGTATTTGTGTTTAGTTTCAGAAATTCGTAGCATTCTTCTACCCTTCTCAACAGACCTTTTATTCGGTCGATTCCCATTCTTTTGCCAATTCTTGTTTAAATTCAATGCTGCAATAGCTTTGTATGCCTAGTTTATTTAATGTCGTCAACAAATTAATTTGTTTGTATGTTTGTTCATGCTCTGGTCTGCCCGTATGCAATGCACAAGTCTAGGCTTTGTTGTTTGTTTAATTCTGGATTAGGAGTTAGTTGGATACAGTTGTTAGGATTTGATTAAGGTTAATTGTTTAATCACCTGCCCATGAGACTGGCTAGTGGAACCTGCTGTACAACAGGGTATCCCACTAATGCCCTGCCACCAGCATTTTTAATGAGTTAGTCCATACATTGGACACTGGATAGTGGAAAATGCAGGGAGTCTGATGGTTTGGACAGAGTGGGGATGGGCAGGGCCTTAGTTTAGTTTTCTGGCCATCCAGAGTAGAAAGGGTTTAACTATAAGTATAAGAGTGATAGGGAGATGAGGGGGGATCGGATACACATACAAAGACTTTTAGACAGAGATATACAGGAGAGTATCCAGCTTGAGTTGAATATTTCCAGTTGATTCTAAACTAAAAGGTTCTGGGGTTCTTTGTTCCTGTTACATACTCGGGTATAGGTGATAGGCAGAGATTTCTGGGTATTTGGGGATCGTTTGTTTGAGTTTAATTGTGGTTCGATCAGTTGGGTGCACGAATCTCTTGGGGGGCAGTTCAGAAGGATAGAGGTCTCTCTTGATTTAGAACTCTCTGTTTATTGGTTTCTTTGAAGTACTAGAGCTTTGGCCGTTGGTTTCTCTTGTGGAATCTATTTCTGGGATCATTCTTGGTTGCTGTGGTCACTACTATATTGTTGGTTGCTTGGCTGTTCGTCATCGCTTACTCTTCTCCCTGTTTCCTATTCCAGGTACACATTCGTAGTTCATCTCAGTGCATCCCTCAAATTGGCAGTAAATAAAGTGCTGTTTGATTCATCTGAGTAATTTCCATTAGCACATTTTATTGTTGACAGAATTACTTTCAGCTGTTGTTAATTAAGGAATGTTCGAGCTGTAATTAGGGATTGTCGGACTGTTGTAGTCATATGAACACTCTCTTAGTTTTACTAGAACAAAATGTTTAATTGTGGTTTGCTTGACATGGAAATTAAATCTGAAATAAAGAATTAATTCGATGTTGTTGATTCAGTCCTATTACAAGCATTAGAATGTATTAGCCTGTTTAAAATGGATTGGTTCATTTCATTGATTCATTTCTAGGTTCAGTTTATGAAATAAATCCCATGACATAAGATTTCCAAAACTGCTAGTACCCAACCTTGTGTTAAAATTGAGATTAATCATCTAGAAGAAGAAGTCTAAGAGGATTCGAACACCCGTAAGGAATGATATCTTGGATTTTTAGAATATGTGCCAATGGCTCTGTGAGGATTCTTTGAATTCAAATTAAATTTTACTTTCACATAATCGTCCACCATGGTCTTGAATCTGTTCGCTTAGTTAGCTAGGAGCATATTTACGCGAACCAGTTATAGTTGGGTAGGATGTTGTCGCATTGTAGAAATCGGTTCGTCATTATTCAACTACACGATGTAGCTAGATTAAAGTAATCGGGGGTGCATTTCATGTGACCCGACTCCAATCGTGAACAAGGTAAATAAAGCGTATCAGGAACCACAGGTGCATTTCATGTAGTATGGTTCGCAACATTTTTTTTTAATTTGGAATCAATTCCTAAGTAAATGTAGCGGGATGTAGTTCGCTTTAAATTCGAAATTAGAGGTGCGCTTCGCCTAACAGTTATACAAATTGCAGGGTCTTCATAAATGTACATATAAAATACTTAGATTTCGAGATGTGTCGTTTCTTAGAGAATATCACGTCCTTCTCAACAGTGTAAATAAGTAATCGCTCCGGGCGCATATTTTAATTCTATCTTTTTAAATACGGGTGTGCATTTCATGCGACCCAAATCCAAACCCCGAAATGTTGAATAAGAATGTGTCGAGGATCCGGGTGCATTTCTTGTGACGTGATTCGAAAACATATTTTTAAGCAACTTTGCTCTTTCGTAAATCATAATAAATAATAAAAGCGGTAAAAGGATATTAATTTGCACTAAGTACATGACTGTAAAAAGCAGATAAATAAGCCAAACACGACAGTTGAGCGACCGTGCTAGAACCACGGAATTCGGGAATGCCTAATACCTTCTCCCGGGTTAATAGAATTCCTTATCCGGATTTCCGGTTCGCGGACTGTTAAATAGAGTCATTCTTTTCCTCGATTCGGGATTTAACCGGTGACTTGGGACACCATAAATCTCCCAAGTGGCGACTCTGAAATAATTAAATAAATCCCGTCTCGATTGTCCTTTAATTGGAAAAACTCTTTGCACCCTTGCGGGTGCGTAAAAAAGGGGTGTGACAGACTTATCTTATAATTCACTTTATTATTCTGAGCCAATGTTCCATAGAATTTAATGATCATTTACTGTTCACACGTTATTCTCAATATATAGACATCCTCCAATAACATGGAATTCACAGCCAGCTCATGATAATCACATTACAAGGACTCATGGTCATGCTAGACACCAATGTATAGATACTCGTCACCATGTCTATACATCATACTTGATCACATAGCAATTAGCAACAAGACTCAACGCATATTCCCTCAAGCTAGGGTTAGACTGAACACTTACCTCAATGTCGTGAAATCCGCTTAACCTTCAACTATTGCTTTACCTCATGATTCAACATCCAATTCGCTCGAATCTAATAATAAATTGTTCAATTAATTTAATAAACACTATATGAATTAGTTTGAATACATAAAAATGGTTTTTCCAAGTTTTACTCAAAAATTTCCAAAATGCCCCCGGGTCCACGTGGTCAAAACCGGGGGTTCGAATTAAAACTTGATTACCCATTCCCCCGTGAACTCAGATATGTGATTTGTTTTGGAATCGGATCCCAAATTGAGGTCCAAAACCCCCAAAATTTAGGAACCCTAGTTCTACCCTAATTCCCAAATTTTCCTATTAAAATCCTTGTATTGAAGTTGAAATTATGTTTAAAAATGTTAATTAGTAAGAAAAATAATTTATAAATCACTTATCAATCGTTTTGAAGAAGAAATATTATTTGGAAAAACGCCTCTTATATTTTGGGTTTTTAAAAAGCGTAAAATAGCTGAAATATCTCGGATTTATATACTTTACTGAAGGCGGGTGTTGAACGCATAAAACTGCCATGTGGCCGCGCCGAAAAAGGAAAGAAAAAATGCTCTCTAAACCTACCCTATGCGGACTATATTGTTTTGGTGTGCGGCCGCGCTGGTCGAACTCAACCACAGCCCCACTGAACTTGGCCAGGCGGACCGCATAGAAATGCATTGCGGTCGCGTGGCTTCCAGCGCGAACCGCACTGTTTTGGCGCACGACCACGCTGGTTAAGCTTAAACCAAGCCTTTCTGAACCAGTCCACGCGGACCGCGCAGAAATGCATCGCGGCCGCGTGGGACCTGCTGCATTGCGACATCTGATATTTTAAGCCTAAGGCCTTCCAGGACCTACTCAAAACTCCCCCGAGCCCTCGAGGCTCTAAACTAAACATACACATAACTCAAAAAACATCCTACGAACTCATCTGTGCGATCAAATCGCTCAAACACATCATAATTCATCAAACTAGGTCCTAGGGCCCATGATACCCTTCTAATTTTCATGAAACATCAATTTTACGGTTTCTAGCTCAAGACACGTCAAATGACGTCTAAATTGAGCCAAACTTTACAGCAATCGCTTAAACCATATATACGACATGTACTGGGTATCTGAACCAAAATACGAGCCCGATACCTCAGTCTTTTAATGAATTTTTATTTTCATTTTCCTTAACAAATTCAGAAGAAAACAATTTAACAAAAAATTCTTTTATTCGGGTTCTAGACCTCGGATTTCGACTCCGGGAACATGCTCGAGTCCCATATTTTTATACGGACCTTCCGGGACCATCCAATCTCGAGTTCAGGTCCGTTTACCAAAAAATATTGATGAAAGTTAACTATAATCATATTAACATCACAATTCTTTAAATTTTTCAAAAAATTGACATATTTCAACATAAAAAAATTTTGGGTACGCGCCTGGACTGCGCACGCAAATCAAGATAATAGATAATGAGGTTTTCAAGGCCTCAGAAGTACGAAACACATGAGGAAAACAGGTGATGACCCTTTGGATCGTCATAATTTTAAGTCTAAAAAACTAAGTATGAGTACCCAAATAATTTTTTAAAGTGCCATAAAAAATTAGGACTCGGATAAATTATCTAAAAATGCCAAATGATGATATTAGACCCTAAAGATACGGGGAACAATGTATTATTTGTGGTCTAGGTTATAACCCTTCTAATAGAATAAAAGGGTTAAGTAGTCATCATCTAAAATAAATACCTCTGTGTACTGTATGTTTTTTCTTTTCAGGAAATGGACCACATGGAAGGAATAATCAAATGCTTGCGATTTCATGCTTCAAAGCTATAATATCTGGGGGACTATATATATGGAAGGCAAGGAAGACTAGAAAAATTAGAACTCAAGTTAAGCCTAAGGTCTACCAAACAAATCGAAAGTTCAGAGCAATGTCACGAGCCAAAAATACAACTCTCATTAAAAAAATCTATGAAGTATACACTCATGGATGTAAATTTCAAAATCTTACGAATGTTTAGGTTAAAGGCAATATTTAATCATGGGTTGCAAGATATACCCTTAAATTATTTTCAAATCTATTGTAAAGAAAATATTTACGAAAGAGTTATAGATGATATTTAAATACATGTAAAGTATTATATAAATCGAAAGATAGAATGATACAAAACTTTCTTCAAAGTTGTTCAAAGAAACATGTGTGTTCCTATTTATTATTTCGTATGTTTACACCATTACGAAGTTAAGACGTCTTCTTCATTAAGTGTCGTTCATAATAGCCCTCTTTTATAACTCGTGTTTATTTAAAAAAAGTTACGAAGCATTGAAGCATTTTTAATGCAAAATTAAATAACAAATGGTAAAAGAAAAACCCAATCATTAAAATAGGCAGAAATAAAGCCAAAATTTATAAACATAAGACAAACATTTGTCTCCAAACACCGACACAAGAAAAGGGTAAACTAACTGATTAGTGACGAAAGGAATAAAAGTGACAGAGTTTTCATCTGAATCTCTAAGTTCTGCGCTCTTTTTTTTCCTTCATCTGGTTTTTGTCCCTATTGAATTTTTCGGCAAAGTTTTTAATGAGACTGAGGCAAGGATGAAAAAGATAAAATTTTTCACTTTTCGGTCACATCATAGTGAGTAACCGAAAAGTGGGGGGACTATCAGTATTAGTGAAAAATATACCTGTCATGTGGGTCTATCTGTATGGCGACACGTGTTAGTAAAGTTTGGAGAAAAGTGAAGAATGACATGTAAAGATGATATGTAAAACACACCCGGGACCGAAGATACTCGTACCGCATCTGTTATCCTCGAACTGATCATCATAAATAGTCCAGATTAGGTGCGCAAGAATATCTCATAATTACAAATGAGGAAAGAATCAATTAATCCCGGATTATATGGGATTTTACCATCATTACACCATCAGTTAAAAATCAATTATAAATAAATGTAATAAATGATTGTAACGGTCAGAACAAGGCAATCAATTACAAGATTAACTCAACAGGTACGAGATTGACTTATCAGCTACGAAATTAACTCATCAGTTACATAATTCCAGCATTTGCACAGCTGTTACAAGTCTTCTAAAAGTAATGGATGGATTGAGTAAATGCTCATAATGGACTCATAATACAAGGAGAATAGTTGTTTAGATTTAGTCCTATAAATAGATATACTTTTACCGCCATGGGGTAAATCTAATTTTCTTCTCTATAATTATATACATTATATTCATAAGATCTTGCTCTCAAGTTAGCCATAGTTCGGCCCTAGAAGCTCTGTTTGGCTCGTTATCCTACCAAGGCTCATTCAATAGAATTCTTTCTTCTTTGCTATATTTTTATTATATTATCTGTCATTGAATTTATTTTTCATTTCTCTATTGCATTGCGTTAACGAAAATTTATATCTCTCGGATTAAATCTGTTGTTTGTGGCCCATCATATAAAATCATTGCTTTGACCTTGAAAATTATTTTTGGGTTAAACAGTAACGAAAGTGTGGCTTTGCCCATGCCTCAGTCAAAGCTCGTCACATACTTGTCTAGTGCGATTTATATCTCATGTGTACTTTATAAGCTATTGTGCGGTAAACAAATTATCAAATGCGCACTCGAAAAATAGCGGGTACAGATTTCCCAGATAATTAAAAAATAATAATAATAATAAAAACTAAAGGAGGGAAACGCCGACCATTATCCAGTCAACGTCAAGTCCTCACCAGTTTCTAAATTTCCGTAACCAATCTTCCATGTCGACTTTATTTTTACTTTATCGTTTCTCTTACCCAAAATTATTTCTGAGGATTGAAGTCATTGTGTAAAAAAGAAAACAGTAAATATACTCATTAAGAAGTGGATTCCTATATTTTCCTAAATTAACATGTTTTATAAATTCTATTTGGTAATGAACACGTTTATGTATATAATATTTTCATGTTGTTGCTCGTACTAAATTCAAGAAATAATATTTTGATCTCACTCAATCGTTGGTGTAATGGTACGAGCTCATTACTCCAATGGCCACTCAACTATGCCAAATTATTTTTTAAATTTACTTTTTTTTTGTTTGTAACAACAAAATCACTGAACGATGCATATTGCACTCAAAATGCCACTCAATTCAAATTTTGAATTGCCAAATACCTATTTTACCCTCTAAATTATAAATATTTATCTTTTTTTAAAACTTTATATTTATGATTTTCCCCTTTTTAATTTACATTATAGACTTACCTATAGAATAAATAAATATTATTTATAAATTAAAAAAAATTAAGTATATATAATGCTGGAATAATAAAATAATGAGCATAGCAAAAAGAATAATTAGAATAATAATTTTAGTATTAACAACAAAAATTCAAAAAATTATTACATAATTAAGAATGAAAGAAACTAAAGGTTGCAAAATATATATTCCATGCATGTAATATAAAAATAATTATTTAAATAAAAGTATTTTTATAATATAAATTATATATTCTTGAAAATATATATATATATATATATATATATATATATATATATATATATATATATATATATATATATATATATATATATATATATATATATATATACACACACACACACACACTTAACATAACATATTTTACCTTATACAGATAGTCCCCCTGCTTTCCGGTAACATAACTATATATATATATATTGTTCCCCTGCTTTCCGGTGACATAATTTTGTGTCGTAGAAATGTTAGTATAAACATAATAATATTATTGAGCATAATTTTCAAGAATATACAATTTATATTATAAAAATATCTTTATTTAAATAATTATTTTTATTGGAATATATATATTACAACCTTTATTTCTTTCATTAGGAATTGTGTAAATAAATTTTTGAATTTTTGTTGTTAATCTTAATACTAAAAAGTTTTAAAAAATAAAAAGAAGATAAAGGGTAAAATAGGTGTTTGTCAATCCAAAATTTTTGAAAAATCTAGTTGAGTGACCTTCTGAGTGCAATAGACATAGTCTAATGACTTTGTAGTTACAAACGAAAGAAAAATGAATTTAAAATAATTTGGGATAATTGAGTAACCATTTGAGTAATTGACTCGTAATAGCACCAAGCCTTAATAAATGCACAGGCATCCCACAATAATGCTGAAAAATCTTATTTTTTTCACTAGTAAGTGGTAATATTAGATCGCAATAATCCGTGATAAATCACTATCATAAATTTAAATTTAAATTTTTGCTGTGTTTCTTTTTCTTTAAAGAACATTTAAATTTGAACTGCTTGATAATTTTTCACATAGTGTTTCGTGTCCCTACAATTGCTCGACCTTCTCCTTTTTATAGCTATTTTAAGATGTATGTCTTGCCTTTGTCACTACTGAAAAATTGGTCTACAGGAACGGTTGCAAAACCGTTCCCATAGACAGCAAAACCGTTACCATATGGATATTGGAACGGTTAAACAATCGTTACATCAGCCGGCGTACCTATAAGTCTACTGGAACGGTTCTTGCAACGGTTTGTGTCGTCGTGACAATAGATAGGTCTATGGCAACGCTTTTTCCTTTCTCTATTAGTACGGTCATTTTTTCAATTAGAACGGTTCAAACCCGTTGCTGTATAGTTTCTACAAAGGGTTTTTACCGTTACCATATTATTTATAGCAACACTTACATAAACTATTGCTACGGTTATGTTGGATATAGCTACGGTTGCTTTAGACTATCGTAACGGTTATATTAGTATTTGGAACAATTTGTGGGACCTATTGCAACGGTTTACTTTTTCGACCGGAACGGTATTAGTGTCCTATTGGAACGGTTCTGTATGTATCGGTTCAATTAAAACAAAAATAACTTGTTATAAATAATATTTACGCATATAATAAATTATAATAACACTGAAATTTAAACACATCATAAAATGAAACTACTAATAATACAAAATTATCCATAAAGCTAAATATTCTAACCCATGAGTGGTTTAGTACATTTCAAGAGATTAAATAAGTTTCAAAAAGGTTGGCAACAAAAGATTTCTAGAACATTTAGCTATAACAATACAAAATTCATTTCAAGTAAGGTCTAATTCTTCATCCTCTTCATTGTCTTCAACATCCATTTATTGATCAACTACACCTACAAAAGAGCATAAATAAAGTTATTACCCTTCAGCAGAATCCGGTCTAAGAATACTCAAGCATTTAACTGTTTTTTTCTTCTTTTATTAATCCAACTTATTCATCCCAACAAATTATACGCAATAACAATCTGATATTATTACCAAACACCAAGACTTATAAACTATCAAGCTATAATGGCAAAGTAAAGAATAATGCATAAGAAGAATCACAAACAAAAATACTTGAACCATCCAATAAATCCTCCGAAAATGCTTCGGATAGAATAAATCTGTCTCAAAGCCATCTAATAGCTATAGAGCTAGTATCTCAAGCCAAACACATTTCTGAAACAGTATACTCTACAACAACTACCCAGTATAGTTCCACGAGTGGGGTCTGGGGAGGATAATATGTACGCAAGCCTTACCCCTACCCGATAGGGTAGAGAGGCTGTTTCCAATCGACCCTCGACGAAAGATCGAGAAAAAGAAAAAAAAACAAAAACAAAACAAAAGGAAAAAGAAAAAACATTAGTGACTCCAGAATAAACCACAAAAACTGACATATAAAAGGGCAAAGTAAACAAAGCAATAGCATGAACAAAAGGCATTAGTAATTATCCAATAAAAATGCTAGAAACACTAGAAACATTCCAGACGAGGGAAAAACTTTCATATAAGAACATAATCATCTGAAAGTACTTGAACAAGAACCTCTTGATCTCCCACAGATTTTATAAGAATGGAAAATAGAGACAAATCAACTCCTCTTGGCAATAGTGTTGCCTCTGCCAATGGAATAGCAGCTGACATACAACCAAAAATCGCAGCTGAGACTTTCTCTAATTGCTTCCGCATGACACATCGCCAGATTAATTCTGGAAAAGAATATCAACCTTTATTACAGAAGTGGAGAAACCAAATACAAGAAGATATTATATGACAAACCTAATACTTCAAATAAATAAAATACTTAGTACATATTAATTAGTCAGCTATGACTCAGAGACTAAACAACCAACCAAGACACCATCAAACAAATTATTAGTTGGATAACCAACACCTTGGGATTGAGGTGTATTAGTAGTAGTAGAACATGTGTCCACATCCTTCTATTCATGTGGGAAAGATGTATCAAAAGCTAAGGATGTCAATATCGCTATTGTCGTTGACACCAATAATCAAATAAACAAGCATGAACCAGCACTCCTGTTTACCTAATTAGTGCTCTATTTTCTTGAATATAATTGCACATTCAGTTAACGTCGAAGCACAATGGTATTAGTTACTAGTGCTTTTGCAGCATACATGTTACCAATTTACTCTGCTTGGAATAATGCATTCTGCCAACTCTATAAGACCAGTTCTTGGTAAGAGCTCAAGGTACGTATCTTGATAAACAATGCAACATTCTTGCCCCCAAGGCTTAGGTTTAGTGGCAAAAGCACAGAACATAATGTGTTGCTTAACCATACATCTATTTCTAAGAAAAGTTATGATTTTGACAATGAGAATACAATTGTAGACAAAGGCAAAACACAATGAACGAGCAGTAAAAAGATCGAGAATTGTATGACAGATGAAAATGTGGCACATAAGGGAGTGCTATGTCATCGGAATATACGTATCAAAGTCAAACGATAAATTCTACATATGAGACCATCGACATTATGATAGAGTGAGTGTTGAGCCTCTACGTCCCAACATATTCAAAAGATATTTTTGTAGAAATGCAGATATTAACCAGATACGACAAGATTAGAAATAAAAAAATTTGACAGAAGGTACAAGTACCAGATATAGAGGATGAAATAAGAGAGGTTTGCCTAATATTGTTTAGCCATGCTACATAGACCTCCAAATCCACCGATCTATAGGTGCAACACAATGATGATTGAAGGTGAACTTAAAATCACAAGGAAAAATTGTCTTAAAAGAACTATAACCTCTCGACCACGCAAAGTTAGTTAGTGAAAAACAGATTAAGACTGAGGTGCAATCTAATAGTTTCCATGTTTTCTCATTAGATACTAACTTATCTCAAGATAGAAAGGGTGTTCCAATAGACTTGTGGGAGAGAAACAAACTCAATTGAAGAAATGCGCAACATAAACGACAATTCTTAGACACTGTTCTGTCTTACAGCTGATCAATAGCATATGTGAGACTCTAAAAGGCAGAGACTGCAAAAGGTTAGCTAGTTTATATAATCATTCTATTTAAGACAATTTCTCTAACGTTTTTAGCATTTAAGGCTTATTAAATATTGTATTTTGACACTCATGTGTTGTCAGATTCATTCCCTTGGTTCTTGAGATTAAATGTATTGAATAGATACGGTCATTGAATCCTTTGAATGTCCACCTGTGCCTCTTCCGTTGTCTTTGCTCGCATCCATTGCTACGCGTGCCTCTTGTCTAGTTGTAATTCTTTGACCATTTGACCAAACTACGTGTCACGATACGACATCTCCATACTACTTTAATATGTAAACTCAATTTTCCCAATACAAAATTTAGTTTAAGGGAAAAATTATTGGGTGCGCAAAAAAAATTTCATATTCTTTACCCTAAAAACTGGATAACAATTAAACTTATTATGTAATCTTAAGTATACGTTATTTCACCTAATACTAATTGATAAATTTAATATGAACAATGGAAATTGACAATAAAATAAAGCAAACCGGTGTTGCAACGTAATTAAGCTTTCGAGCTCGTATGCCTTCGAACAGATTAACGCCAGAATAGTAAAAGATATAACAAGCTGCTGAACAAGAATGTAAGCTAGAAAATATTTTATTTCTTTGATATTCATAAATGTAAGATGCCTACAAATGATGGGGACTCCTCTTTATATCGTAGAGAAATCCTAATTATGGTGTAACTCTTATTATAGAAGTAAATCACATGACTAGCCTAAACAATCGCCCCTGAGTTGATCTGTTCTGTGATTTTTGTTGTGATCTTCGATCGCTTACAGATATCTCGCCTCTCCATTATTGTTCTTAGTTAGAAGTCTCTCATATATGGCCTTGACCGTTGTTGGCCTCGATCTCGAGCTCAGTACCATATCTTCATGCTTTAACCTGATCCACTACGAGACTGACCCTCGACGTGATTCCCCAGTCTCGATTAAATGGAAAAATCGGGCAAGTCCTATTTTAACTACATACAAATAGTCCCCTCGTTTCTTGCACTGTAATAATAAGGAACAAACTGAACCTTTGATTTTATACCTCGACCAGTTATGATGTCACCTTTGTGACGCCAACAATGGAATCGACCGAAGCATCGCGTCGGTACAATTTCCGAAATCATTAATGAGCATTAGGCGATGGTCGATCACCCATATCTTTGAACCATCATAGAAAAGCTTATAAATAGGTCTTCATCATAATTTTCTCAAACTTTACTTTCAAAAATTCCCTTAATCTTCAAAGCATCTACTTCCTTCAAGTTTTCCAATTTTGCAAGTTCTTCAAATCCTGTTGTCAATCTTTTCTCAAAACAACAAATCTCATCTTTTTCTTTTTCCGAATCCATATAAAAATGGCAAAAACATCTAAAATCGTTATTTAAAATAAAAATTCTTCTTCATCAAGGCTGACCAACGATAAAACGCCGGTGGAGCCATGCCTCGAGGAATGCGTTCCTGGGAGTGTGATCTTACTTCCAACTTCAAAATCGAGAAAAATTCGTCCAGTCCCTGGCCGATGTGAGCCAATATCGAGATATATATGTTATATAAATGAGGACGACCTCGAGTAGGTGAAGAATGCTGCAACTATGGAGACAAAGAGGTGGTAATTCCGGCCCTTTAAGAGGACATCACTAATTATGTGAAAAGGTTTCTAAGTGTTTACACTTACCCTTTTACGGTGGGCCCTATCGTTCCCTTCATCGTCAACTTTGCCGCCAATACCGAGTAACCCTAGGTCAAATGCATCCCTTCTTCTGGCAGATCATTATTCTGCTCTGATTCTTCATGGGCAAGGTTGAAGGGATGCCTTTCACCCTCGACCATATCATCAGAATGTATGGCCCTCATCTCTATCGAGGTGGGTTAAAAAGGATTCAGCGTCGGGCTACAAAGGTGTTGTTCTCAAGCATAGACAAGGACAAAGATAGAGGATGGATGGGCCAGTTTATGTGATTGAGGACTTCCGATATAATCCCGATCGCGAAGATGCCATTCCCCGAGGAATGGAACATGAAACGTAAGTACAAACCCCACCCATGGCCTCCATTTACTGTTTTGTTCTTTTGCTTTTTCACATCGATATTCTTTCTTATAATGTAGTGGTTTCTTGGATGCCTGCTGCAATTCCGAACTTTGAGGGATGGGTTCGGAAACTAGCATCAACCTCTTCATATGCCGAGCGCTCATGGCGCAATTTGGCAAGGGGCCGATGGGAGGTCAAAAGATCATGGTAGGCATCTTTTCATGTATTTGATGGTCTTTTTTTGTAATATTTCCTTTCTCATTCACTTGATTTCTGTTTATACAGGACTCAAATATATTACCATCATGAGGCCCCCGTCTTGGGAGGAGGAGTCCCCTAAGCAATGAATGATAAGAAGAGCAAAAGGTTCTCTCCCTCTGATCATCCAAAGCCCAAGAAGAGCAAGGCTCACAGGTCTAAAAAGGACACTGTCACCCTACTTGTTGATGTTGCTCAACGTCTAAGGGATGAAGAAGAGTAAAATGAAGATGCTAACTTCGAGCTAATAGCTCATGCGAAGAGGAGAGTCGAGGCTCTGAAGTTCGCTAAGTCGGTGATGGTCGAAGAGGTTCAACCTCGGACCGAGGAGATCTCAGAGGGTGTCCCGAGCAAAGTCCCTGAGTGTTTGAAGGCTTAAGATGCCTCCCGTTGTGATGAGCAATCAGCGGATATGCCTGAAGAAGCTGGTGCCGAGGCCCTTTGGAACGAAGAGAACTCCCCAGGTGACTTTCTTGGGGCAATATATATTGACAATGCTGTTGCTTCTCACATTTTTAGGGGAAAACTCAGGAAGCCCAGGCCATGGAGACGCCCGATGTGGGATGGCCTATCAAGGGGAGGCCCTTTTCCATTGTTACTTCACGAGAGTAGAAGATGCTTCCGATTTGGATGATGCATCGAGTATTTTCGATGAGGCTAATCGACGCGTAAGCCTGGTAAGCCTTAGCTCACTTTATCAATATTACTTTTGCCTTTGTTTCTTCTTGCCTGATTTCCTTTCTTTCTTTGTAGGCCTTGACGCTTCATCTGGAAGCATTTTCTAAATCCTAGGTACAGCTAAATCAATGAGAGGCCGATATAAAGAGGCTCACGGAAGAGAGAGATTCTCTCAAACTTCTTATTTGACAAAAACAAGAGAAGATTAAGGCCCTCTTAGCCGAATTGTCCACAGCCCATAAAGAGCAAACTGGCCTGATTGAGCAGGTAATGAAAATGTTTTAGAAGTGTGATGTATCAATTCAGGGATGTCGACTAGTACTTCGATCCTGAAGGTTCATCCAAAGGTTGAGAAGAATAAACAGCTTCACGTAGAGGACAATATGATAAGGGTATAGACTTTAGGATGAAAATAAAACATGGTTCACCTTGGTTCGGAAAAAGAGACTACTCGAGCACAATTGTCATCTGCCGAATGTCAGCTCAGAAGCTTGAAGGAGGAAAGCTCAACTCAAGCCAAGAAAATTGAGGAGCTTAAGGCTTGGTTAGTCACCAAACTGGCAAAAACCAAATTCGAGGTTGAGACGGCTAAAGGCAACTCTGAGGCAATTGCAACTCTCTACCGTTCCGATGCCAAGGCCACTCAAGCTCAAGCAAAATAAAATTTTGGTGCCGCTCAGGCTCGAGCATTCTGCATTGCCGAGCATGCCATATTCTAGTCTCGAAGAGAGAATCTCGAGGAGTTTCTTGCTCGAGGCTTCGACCTTACTATCGATATCGAGAATGCAAAAATACTCGAGACCAAATCAAAAGCATCGTTCTCTTTTGATGATGACGATTCCGGGAGCTTGAGTGGATCTGAGAGTGGAGGGGATGAAGATGAGGTTCCCGTGAAAGATTAGGCACATAGAATTTTTTCTTTTTCAGGTTTTTCGTGTAAATCTCTTTTCTTTCCAACTCTTCTCCGGTTTCTATTTTGTGAAAGCTCTATTTTTCTTTTTTCCTTATACTTTATACCTTGTTAGTATTTTCACTCATTTCATTGCCTTGCAAAAAAATTTGTCAAAGTCAGATTAGTATAGTCTCTATAATCAAGTTAAAATTTGCTCGAACTCAGAGTAAAAAGAAAAAGAAAAAAACCTTTAGTTTTAGTTGAGCGAGGATGGATTCTCGAACTCATAAACATAATGGCCCTTGAGATCTTTAATTGAGCCTATATGGCCTTAAAAAGTTGCTTTTCCCTTTTTCGGCTTAGAAAGTTTAATCATACAAAAGTTTGTTATGCCTCAACACGACATAAATACGTACACATTAGGATTCAGTATTACCAAAAACCTTTTACTTTGTTATGCTATAGCATAGGCTTCTTCAAGAGTTCTAACAATTTAGTAGCCTTAAAGTTTTTGAGGGTGTATGTTATCGAAACCCTTTGTACTTTGCCAAGGGTAGCCTTTTTAACTGGTTTTATAATAATATTAGAAGGCCTATTTCATTACAAAATTTAGACATCTTCGAACCATGTTAGTTTGGTCGTAGCCTTTAACTTGAGATTTGTTCTCTGGGCTTGTTTTCGATTGTACTTCGAACTTGTTCGAGGTGTCAGTCCCCAGGTGGGGTGGACGTGGCCAATAAATTCGAGGAGTACCTTTTTAAGGTCTTATGATCTGAAAGTTTAGTAATTTGAACATGTCTGGACGGCAGTACCCGAGTATAGGGTTGATAGCTCGAGCTTTAGTTGCAATTGGCACTTGAGCTAGTTTCCGAAATAGATTATATGTAAAGTAGAAAAGTATAAATTTCATTAAGACATCCAAAATTGGTAAGAAAAAAAAATACTCTTTTCAATAGATCATTCATGCGTGCATGTTTTGCCATCAGGGCTCGAGTAATCTACAAGGACACAGTTCATTTCACCGTTTAGACCTTTTCAAAATTTTACCTATCGAGACTTGTTTATGCAAAGTATTTTCCTTGAGAACATAACATCCGAGGGTGATGCCCTCCAGTATTCCAAGGTTGATTGCAAAGAATCCTCGGATACCGTTGAATTGTCTCCAGGTAGCACAAATAATTGTTTCCTTGTTAAAAACCTCACCGAAAAAACCCATTTGGGACAAAAACTGATCTAAGGGAAAAAGAGTGCAACGCGTGCTCTAAAACCTGAGGTCTTTGTGATCAAGAATTTCTTGATGTCTTCGATCGAACACCTACAATACATTAGTACCAAATACAAATGATAAAAAGGAGAGAGTCATACCTTAGCAATAATATTGTTTGAGGAGTGACATCTTCTAATTATTTGGCAATTGTTTTCCATTCATCGTGCCAAGTTTGTAAGATCCCTTTTCGTTGACAGCGAGGACCTAATATGGTCCTTCTCAATATTAGCTGAGTTTCCCTTTGTTTGGGTATCGAGTGTTGAGGATGACTTTTCTCAGAACTAAGTCCTCGTTTCGAAAATGGCGAAGAATGGCTCTTTGTTTGTAGTATTTTTTGATGCACTGCTTCTAGAAATTTGTGGCTTGCGTTCATATCCTTATGATTCGTCTCTTTCGTTGTGTATGAAAACCTGACATTGGGTTCCCCGACCCTAATCGGGATCAGAGCTTCAGAGCCGTATATTAAGGAGAACGGTGTTGCCCTAGTACTAGATATTGATGTTTCTAGATATGCCCAAAGGAGTTCTAGAAAAATTTCTCTCCATTTCCCTTAGCGTCATTCAACCTTTTCTTTTAAATTCTGAATAATGGTCTTATTTGTCGATTTGGCTTGCCCGTTCCTACTAGGATGATATGGCATTGACAAGATTCTTTTTATTTTGTAAACTTCGAGGAACTTTGTTATTTTGCTGCCGATGAATTGTTTTTCATTATCGCATACGTTCTCAGCGGGTATCCCAAATTGGCATATGATGTGATCCCAAATGAAGAAGTCTATGACTTTTATTCTCTGACTTTCTCGAAAGCATGTGCTTTAACCCATTTAGAGACTTAATTAGTCATAAATAAAATAAATTTAGCTTTACTTGGGGATGTTGGTAGAGGACAGGAGCGACGATATCCATTCTCCATTTCATGAGCGGCCATGGGGATAGGATCCAATTAAGTTGTTCCCAGGGTTAGTGGATCATCGGTGCATGTTTTTGGCATTTGTTGTATTTTCGAACGAACTCCTTAGTATTTTTTTTTCCATATTGTCCTAATAGTACCCTACTCTGATGACTTTATGGACCAGTGATTCGGCACCGGGATGGTTCCCGGAAGCACCCTCATGAATTTCTCGTAGGAATTAGTCGGTATGTCACGATCCAATTTCAAAACTCGATCGTGATGGCGCCTCTCGTGAAGACAAGGCCAGCCAACTAACCCAAACCGTCTCTCTTTAACAATTATTAAACATAAACGAATAGACTAATACAGCTTAACGACAACATTAATTAGTATTAACAACTCAAAACAACCCGACCGGGTTGTCACAAGTCACGAGCATCACAGGAAGTCCGAACACAACTACAGGGCCAATAATATACAAAATAAAAATATGGTATCAAAACATATAGACCGGTGCCACGAACGCTGGCGGCCACCTTGTTCAACTATAGTAGTATCTCCAATCAGCTAATAACCCATTATCGGATGAACAACACCTGAAACTGCACGCGAGGTACAAGAAGTAAAGTGAGTACTCCAACTCAGTTAGTAATAAGGGTAAATAATAACTGAGCAGCAAGAAAACACATATAATAGATCATCATGTTGTATAGAGACAGTGTAAAACTCCTTTAGAAATAGAGAAACATGTGAAATCTTTGAAAATTTTCTTGGTTCAATTTAAACCACTTTTGAAAATAATCTTTTCAACAATTGAAAAATAATCTCAATCACTTAGTGTCGCTAGACACTGAACCTCAACCCTCGGGCCTTATTCTCGTTCATGGTCAGCCATTGTTACCTGACCGCACGGTGTTATTCCTGGTCACTCGTTGTTACCTGACCAAATGTATAATTCAGTATCATTGTTACCATTTTCTGAAAGTTATCCTCTTTAGGAGTAATCAGATAATACCGTAACAACAGGTAGATATCTCAAGAAACATCACAAACAACAAATAATGAACAAATGCATAAATGCAATGCAATGCATATGATGGTACGTTTCAGTACCCAATGCGTTGGGTAGTCCGATCCATTTAACGTCGACGATGCTCATTGGGGGTGTGTACAGACTCCGGAGGGGCTCCTACAGCCCAAGCGCAATGTCAAGCCATCTCGTGGCATCAATCAATTCTTGGTCAGTCATTGTTACCTGACCGATCAGTCATTGTTACCTGACCAATTTATATCATACAGTGTCATTGTTACCACTGTTTCAAGTCATATCATACAGTGTCATTGTTACCACTATTTCAAAATCACTGTTGCGGTGCGTAACCCGATCCATACTCAGTTCAGGAATCATCATAAGCCCCTTGGGCATTTATAAAATAGTAGTTATCAGCCCGAATTATCATTTAAAATATCACTTGAGTTTTCAAAACTTAGGAGTATGGCTGAGTCTTCAAAACAACATTTAAAACTTTGGACTGAAACCAAATGTTATGCAAAATATGATAAAATAGTAATATCAATTCTCGAAGGATTCACATAGTTGGCACGAAGCCCAAACATGGCAATCAGCCCAAATTATGACAATAACAAGTAGTTTCAGTTAAATACGCGGTAAAAATAAACAACCGGGATGGACTAAGTCACAATCCCCAATGGTACTCTATCCCACGCTCATATTCGGCGTGCAAGCCACCTCAATACAGCACTATGATGTGCAAATTTGGGGTTTCAAACCCTCGGGATATTATTTACAAGTATTACCCACCTCGAATCGGCGAAATCTCTAGCTCGCGACGCCTTTTCCCCTCAAATCGGCCCCCACGGGCGACGCATCAAACCAAAAATTGAGCAAATACATCACAATATGCTAAGGGAACCATACCCAATCGAAAACAATCGGGAATTAGCAAAAATCCCGAAACTAGCAAAATTCGAGTCCCGTGTCCGCTTCTCAAAAAATTACAAAATTTACATTACCGGATTCCTCGTCTCGCCACAAGTCTATACATGTCAAATTTATCAAAATCAGATTCCATTTGTCCCCTCAAATCCCTAGTTAACTCTCTTAAGTTTAAAGCCCTAACCTATTTTTTTAACCTTTAATTCCTTGGATTTTTCAGTGTTAATCCATGATTTTACACCATAATAATGTATTCTAAGTCCAAGAATCCATACCCGTTGATAACCCTCGAAAATCCCGTGAAAATCGCCCAAAGCCCTGTTAGTCCGAAGTGGAAATGTTGTGTTCTTTCAAAAATTCACGAAGGTTAAATTAAATGCTTCTGCCCAGTCCTTTCCGCTACTGCGACCAAACTACCGCTTCTGCGGTTACCTCTTCTTCGGCCTTTCCATCGCTTCTGCGGTTTTCCCTAAATCACCCAGGACCGCTTCTATAGTCCATAACCGCTTTTGCGGTGAACACTTATGTGGACTCTAGTCCGCTTCTACAGAAAATGCCAAAACCCCCGAAACCGCACCTGCGACCTTCTCTACCGCATCTGCGGAACAGTCTCTGCGGTCCCTTTTCTGCAGATGCGGAAATACTAGATACCAGCAACCTTAAAGCATGCTAAAACTTCAAAACTCTCCGTTTAACCACCCGAACTTATCCCGAGACCCCTGGGACCTCAACCAAAAATACAGATGTGACCCAATACCTTACTCAAACTTGCTCGAACCATCAAAATACTATAGTTAACATCAAAATCATCAAATTTTCTCAAATCAAAGCCTAAGTAGAAGAGGTTTAACCTCAGACCGAGGAGATCTCAGAGGGAGTCCTGAGCAAAGTCCCTGAGTCTTTGAAGGCTTAAGATGCCTCCCGCTGTGATGAGCAATCAGCGGATGTTCCTGAAGAGGCCGGTGCCGAGGCCCTTCGGAACGAAGAGAAAGCCCCAAGTGACTTTTTTGGGGCAATAAATGTTGACGATTTGCTGTTGCTCCTCACATTTTCTGAGGGGCAAACTCAGGAAGCCCAGGCCATGGAGACGCCCGATGTGGGATGGCCCATGAAGGGGAGGACCTTTTCCACTATTGCTTCACGAGAGTCGAAGATGCTTCTGATTTGGGTGATGCATTGAGTATCTTCGATGAGGCTCATCGACTCCTAAGCCTGGTAAGCCTTAGCTTACTTTATCAATATTACCTTTGCCTTTGTTTCTTCTTGCCTGATTTCCTTTCTTTCTCCGTAGGCCTTGACGCTTCATCTGGAAGCATTTTCTAAATCCTGGGTACAGCTAAATCTGTAATAACCTGATATCTAAAGAGTGAACTTTTAAGTTATTTTGTTAGTGATAATTTATTTAACTTTTAACAGGTATTAATATACATGCATATATATAAATAAGATTATCATTTACATAGGTGTAAAGTGTCCAGAACTAATAATTTATTAATGGTCTAATTAATGATGGCTAGTCAAATGATAATTTAATAATTAGAGATAATACATAAATTATCCATCAAACTTGTCCGGAAAAATCATTTACACGCCTTAATTTTACGGGCGACCTATGTCCCCCTATTCTTGTTTGGGGTGAATTTAATACCCCATTGTTAACACTCAATCAGTCTTGTGATGAGGTATGTAGTACACGTGCGCCACGTGTCAAAATCTGATAAAAATAATTTTTTTCTGTTTTTACAAAAAAAAATTAGGTTTTACAAATTTATTTTTTCAGTTTTTACAAAATAAAATTATTTTAAAAAACTGAAAAAATAAAAATAATATTTTTCAAAAATGAAAAATATTTATTGAAAATAATTTTTCAGTTTTTAAAAAATAAAGATATTTTGTTAAAAATGTTTTTTTATGTTTACAAAAAAAATAGTTTTTACAAATTTATTTTTTTAGTTTTTATAAAATAAAATTCTTATAAAGAACTGAAAAATAAAAATAATATTTTTCAAAAATGAAAATATTTTGTTGAAAATAATTTTTTCAGTTTTTACAAAAAACATAGTTTATACAAATTTGTTCCAGTTTTTACAAATAAAATTCTTTTAAAAAACTGAAAAAATAAAAATAATATTTTTCAAAAGCGAAAATATTTTGTTGAAAATAATTTTTTCAGTTTTTTAAAAAATAAAGATATTTTGTTAAAGATGATTTTATTCTGTTTTTACAAAAAAAATAGTTTTTACAAATTTGTTCCAGTTTTTACAAATAAAATTCTTTTAAAAAACTGAAAAAATAGTTTTTACAAAAAAAAAAATAGTTTTTCCGTTTTTTTACAAACAAAATAGTTTTTACAAAAAAAAAACTTTAAAAAATTGAAAAAATGAAGAAAAAAAGCGAAAATAATTTGTTGTAAAATATGTTTTTTCTGTTTTTAAAAAAAGAAATATTTTATTAAAAACTGAAGAAGTAAAACTCTATTTTTACAACAAAAAAAAGAATGGTTTTTACAAATATATTTTTACGCAAAATATATTTTGTTAAAAAAATGAATTTTGCAATTGTGAGAGGAAGAAGAAAAGGTGGAGAGAGAAAACAAATAGAGAAAAAAATAAAAAAAGAAGAAGTAAACGAAAAGGGGCCTACACAGTAACAAAATTTCCCTCTTACACGTGAGATTGGGAGAGTGAAGCTACTCTCTTTGCCATGTCACCATTTAGGGTGGTCTTAAATTCACCCCAAACAAGAATAGGGGGGACATAGGTCGCCCGTAAAATTAAGGCGTGTAAATAATTTTTTAGGACAAGTTTGATGGATTTATGTATTATCTCTAATAATTATATAATAATAGAATGGGCTAAGCCCATCATTCTGGTTACGTGCAAGACCTAGAAGGGAGAAACCTAAAGTGACGAATAAGTAGAGGGCTTTTCGGCAGTGGCAGGGATTCTCTTGAACTGTTGGTGGCCTGAACTTTGAGAGCTAGAAAGAGTGAAATATTCTTGCGAGTTACAACAACTGTGATAGAAAGGTATTGATTTAATTTGGTGAAATACATATTTTACCCATCCAACTTATGATCAAATCCGTGTCATACACCTGTTGATCACGAATTTTATTTTACATACTAAACCTTACAAAATTGTATCAATTACACACTACTTTTGACCAGCCTCTTTAATATTCAACGCGTTGGTTACACGCGCTTTTTTAAATTAAAAAAACCAACGATTCTTTAATTAAAATAGCTAACCCGACCTTTTTCTTAAATCAGACCCATGAAAGACCCGATCCGGTTACTTAAAAACATCTACGCGACCATATTAACAAGTAGAAACCTAGTTTCAAAATCCTGTTCTTCATCCCTAACCTATGAAGCTAATCTGACGAGCACAAATATGCTAATTGTTGTTTCTTCTTCAGTTTTTCAGTTTAGTATTCGCATTTAAGGTTGTTTAACCACTCTGATTTAGATGGGTGTGTCGAAATATTTAGGATTTATTTGGGAAGAATGATAATGTGTTGTACTTTAATTGATCAAATATAACAAACTTCTAAATATTAGATGTGGAAGGTGAAAATGGGATTGAACTTTGAAAAAGATGAAAATGGTGACTTTTAATAAGAAGGGAATGAATAATTGGGTGTTAGGGTTAAGAAAATGGGCTATTTTCAGTATATATCTGTTTTAATTAGTCAGTTCAGGCAGAAAATAACTATTCAAGCGCCCCATTGACCGTGTTTCTCACGTCTAAGAGGCTGGTCAAAAGTAGTGTGTAATTGACACACTTTTAAAATGTTTAATATGTAAAATAAAATCTGTGGTCAACAAGTGTGTAACATAGATTTAGTCGTAAGTTGGATGGGTAAAATATGTATTTCGCCATTTAATTTTAACACTATGGCTATATTTTTTGAATTAATCTAGGAGGGATCTTATCATTAATTCTTCTTGTTATAGTGACAAAGATCGAATTGGAACAGAGTGGTCATGGAAAATGTTGTAGTGTTTATAAGGCCTTGGGAATGTGAGTAGAGTTTTGTAATGAAAGCCTTAGTATTTAATAATGGATAAGAACTATTTGAGATTTGCCTTTTTCAAGTCAGAATACTTTGCATATGGAATTCGTTTCAGAGATTTGTATATATTGTTAAATTAGTTGCATTACATATATTCATGTATTAAGGTTTGAATTCCTCAACTCACGTATATTTAGAGGGGCATTAATGAGCGTAAAGGTTAGGATGCTTAGAAACCTATTTAAGCCAGGCAAATAAGCTTTGAATATGTGAATGATTAAGGGATTAGTCGACTAATTAGCATATCAATTGTTGGATTTAGTATAAGAATTCATATTCGACTTATCGTAGTATCAAGATTGGAACTTGATGATAGATTGGACTATACGACTTATGGGTAACTCGATAAAATGATTTGTTCGGGGATTTAATCATAATTAACAGGGAGTCGACTTTTGAGTTAACTTTATTTTGAATGTATTAAAAGAATTATGTGATCAACCCAATTAACATAATTGATATCGTGAATCAATATTTTTGATAGATTGATGCTGTTGGAGTCCATTTGATTGGTGTTCTAGACGTTGTAAGGTTTGAAACTTTTGGTTAGTGAAGTAAGTGAGACTTTAGCTTTGGTACTTGCTTTTTCTGAAACCCGTTTTAAAACAATATATATTTTCTCTGTCTGGTCCATGTGTTGGGACAAGTGTGCGCTTGATAGAGTCAGTGGTCTTAGAGCCGCAAATATATTATTTTATGGAATTAAAAAAATTATTTATAAGTTGTTTGATAGTTTGATATGACTGTGCACCATGAGGTGTAATTCTATAGTTTTATTCGGCTGTGAGCCATGGTGCTGAGTTTGATACGGTTGTGCGCCATGATGCTGAGTTTGATACGGTTGTGCACCATGATGTTGAGTTCTATACAGTTGTGCGCCATGGTGTTAAGTTTGATACGGTTGTGTGCCATGATGTTGAGTTTGATACGGCTGTGCGCCATGAGGTGGAGTTTAATAATTTTATTCGGGTGTGCGGCATGATGCTGAGTTTGATACGGTTGTGCGCCATGATGTTGGGGCATTGTGTATGCCTTGTACATCACTCGAGAATTGTGTATGCTCTGTTACTTGTTTGAGGCATTGTGGTGTCGTTGTGTACTCGTAGGCGTGTTAGCAAAATTCTTTCACTACAGTTATGTTAAGTCCTCAGTGGTTATCCTTGTTGGTTAATTCTTAATAACTCTATTGATACACACATATATTGAGTTATTATATAATTATTATATTCATTATATCATTCATGTTGTGGTGTATTTGTATTTTCCAACACTTGTTCTACAGGTATTTAGAGTGGCGGGTCGAGGATCTTACTGGGTCATATTTATATATAACTCACTCCTTGCAGGCATGTCTATGCAGATACTTGTTGTTAAGATGAAGCTAATAGCTGACGAGCTCGCTAGAGTTGATTCGGTTATTGAGGTGAACCACCACATTGTTCGTGGAGGCTGCCAAAAGAGTCATTATCATTTTCATATGATATTTTTTGTAATTCTCTTAGATGCTCCATGGTCTAGTATAGAATTTGGACTAGAGTTTTAAATTAATATTTTGAGATACTAATTGTTCATAATTCATTATCAGAGTATTTGGATTCTCATAATTAATCAAAATTTGCAAAGTAATGGTTAAAGTATGGACGTATGGTTCGCCTGGCATGTGGTGTTTGCCGCGTGCCAGTCTCGTCTAGGAGGTAATTTGGGACGTGACAAAATCGATGTGTGGCTGATCTGAAGAGGCTCACGGAGGAGAGCGATGCCTTCAAACTTCTTATTTGACAAAAAGAAGAGAAGATCAAGGTCTTTTTAGCCTAATTGTTCACAGCCCATAAAGAGCAAACTGACCTGGTTGGGCAGGTAATGAAAACTTTTTAGAAGTGTGATGTATCAGTTCAGGGACGTTGACTACTTCGATCCTTTAGGTTCATCCAAAGGTCGAGAAGAACAAACAGTTTCGTGAAGAGGCCAATATGATGAGGGTATAGACTTTAGGGTGGAAACAAAACATGGATCACCTTGCTTCGGAAAAAGAGACTACTCGAGCACAACTGTCATCGGCCGAATGTCAGCTCCAAAGCTTGAAGGAGGAAAGCTCAACTCTATTGAGGAGCTTGAGGCCTGGTTAGTCACCGAACTGGCAAAAACCAAATTCGAGGTTGAGACGTCTAAAGGCAACTCTGAGGCGATCGCAACTCTCTACCGATCCGATGCCAAGGCCACTCAAGCTCAAGCAAAAGAAATTTTTGGTGTCGCTCAGGCTCGAGCATTCTACATTGCCGAGCATGCCAAATGCCGGTCTCGGAGAGAGACTCCCGAGGAGATTCATTTTTTTGGCTTCAACCTTACTGTCGATATCGAGAACGCAAAAGTACTCGAGGCCAAAGCCAAAGCATTGTTCTCTTCTGATGATGATGGTTCAGGGAGTTCGAGTGGATCTGAGAGTGGAGGGGATGAAGAGGAGGCTCCTATGAAAGATTAGGCACATAAATTTTTTTCTTTTTTAAGTTTTTCGTGTAAGACCCATAGAGGTCTTTGTAAATATTTTTTCATATATGAAAAATCTCTTTTCTTTGCAACTCGTCTTTGATTTCTGTATTGTGAAAGCTCTGTTTTTCTTTTTTCCTTATACTTTATACCTTGTGAGTATTTTAACTCATTTCATTGCCTTGCAAAAAAATTTGTCGAAGTCAAATTAGTATAGTCTCTATAATCAAGTTAATACTTGCTCGAACTCGGAGTAAAAAGAAAAAGAAAAAAAAAACCTTAGGTTTTAGTTAAGTAAGGATGGATTCTCGAACTCAATCAAAACTTCTGAAACTCGCATTCGATCAAAAACCTGACCAGACGACGTCCGAATGACCTGAAATTTTGCACACATATCCAAAATCACCTAATGAAGCTATATCAACTCTTGGAATTCCATTCTGACCCTCAAATCAAAACCTCACCTATCAACCGAATTTCGCCAATTCAAGCCTAACTCTACACCGGACTTCCAAAATCAATTCCGATCGCACTCCTAAGTCACAAATCACCTCCCGAGGCTAACCGAATCACTGAAAATTACATCCAAGCCCAATAATCATAAGTCAAAGACCGGTTGACCTTTTCAACTTAAGCCTTCCTTAAAGAGACTGAGTATCTCATTTCTTATCAAAACCAATCCGAATCAACTCTAACACACCGCATGACGATAAAGAACATGAAAAAGCATAAAATGGGGGAAACAGAGTAGTAACACATGAGATTACGGATCGGGTTATCACATCCTCCTCAATTTAAACCAACGCTCGTCCTCGAGCATACCCAGAGTTGTATTAGAAGCCAACCAATAGCTGAATGACCTTAACAAGTATATACCTGGGTGATACCACATCACCCGATCTCGCATAGGCCTAATAACACAACATGGCTAAAATTTCACAGTCCATCTAGACCATAAATCATAGAACCACATTGCACTTCCCGAAGTTATACTCAAGATCAGAAGCTCACGTCTATATTCAGAATAAACCCGAACAAGCTATAATAATCTATACCTGCAACCTCAGGTGGGACCATATGATATACCACATAATCCAAATACTCGAAACAATAGACTCTATTCACAGCAGTTGCCCACAATAACTAATTACTAACAGAAAACCCTTTATTAGCTGAAGTCTTATTCCAACACTTTCATATACTGCCAACAACAAGTGAAACACGCGATAAACCTTAACCATCCCTCAGATCAATCATTCATGAAACTACTGCCCTCTACCAATATCCCAACAGATTTCTGGGCCAAACCTCGATATTATCCCTCTAAATAGCTAAAATCAAATCTGTTCATATTCATTAATGGCTCCAATGACCACTTCGAATCTAACACACCCCTTTGGTGATATGACACCTCAATACTGGCCTAAGCCACAACTTGCATAATACACGTACCAATAAAAAATGGTCTGAACATACTCAAATCATGATAAATGACTCAAACGAAAGAGTTGTACTTCAAGCTCATCAATACCATCACAACACAAGCTGAGACGTCGTCTCATGTTATAGAATAGAACACATGAATCTACCCCGAAAGGTCATATCTCCACGTAGCCTCGCTACAATGTGCGATCCTATCCAAACACTATTACACATGAAACACCGCAAGTCACTTTGCTCAAAATCGATAGCCACACACAATTTGATATCTAAAACCAAAGCAATCCATTACACCCACGGTGAGACAAATAACATACGACACACAACCCGATATGCCATAACCAACACTCTATTTACTGAGCAACACTCAATTACTCTTCCCGCTCGACTTCCTATATGAATCCTCAACAGAACCGCACTATATATGCCCATATCCAACAAATCATGACAACTCACAGCACAGAAAATAACTCCTAGATCTCCCCAAATAACCAACCAGTTCAAGAACAATGGAATCAACCATCCCTCAACAATACAATCCAGGACTAACCAAGATAACTCAAGCTAAATACGTAACCACATTGGCCTACCAACGAACGCAATACCAAGAAGCCTGAAACTACTCATTCTACTACTATAACTCTTGCTAGAGTCGTACGATACGGTGCCCGGCACCAAATAAATACTAAAATCCACAATCTCGCCCGGTGACATGCTTGGCCACAAGAAATGCATCCGAAAAAGTTCCCTCAATACCGGAACTGAATCAATGGTAGAAACTTCTACACCAACATCCGCCACGAATGCCCAATTAAGAAAAATAATCCTTCTCAGTCGTCCGTTGGTCTTTGGAATACAAACCACCCTGCTAGAACATAATCATATGCACCTCCCCACGCAGCCTGTGGAATTTTCCGACATAGCCCATAACACAATAGTCTAGAATAACCCAATACTGAGACAACCAGTCTATACCCTAATATCATATCCAAATCCTAGTATACCAAGCAAAGAAAGATCCACTCGGGCCTCCAAATCCCAATAGCCGCTAAGTGTACCAATACAGATGATCCACAACCACTACATAGTATGTACCTAAGAACTCCCAGTCTCCAACTCCATATAGCACACGAATCACTGTACCTGATCCCAAATTCTGTAGTATGAACACATATTACATCTCGAGTACCCCAATCATTCCACGAAAGATATTCTAAAATTCCCCTGTACCATCAACAAACTCAGACATCAGCAGTCGATCTAGCAAGAATGCACCGCAATACTTATGAAGTATCATCAGTCTAATCACATTACCCTTTTTCCGTGACATTTACTCTCGTCAAATCACTTCCGATTAGCAGTATCATTTCCTTGATTACCTAAGGCCACTCGTTGCGTAAGAATTTTATGAACTCTCTTTCAAAACTGAACTGTAACTCATCTAATCAAGAACATTAGTTGATCCCATTAGGAAGAAAAATCATTACACGTTCCATGCCTCGCATACCCATAGAAAATATATTCATCTCCAAACTACGGTAAAACCCGACAAAAACATCTCTACCAATTCCATTCGCACAAGCTAAACTGCCAGGATTGATTCCTTCTATCCAAACCAAGCTGAGCGAGTTGTCACAGCTCAAGAGCTTCGCTGCAAAATACCTGTAAGGACTCATTACCTCGAACGCGTACAATGAATTAATCACATCCTTACCATATCGATTCAGTCCACTAACAAGCTACTTCATTTATCCAGATTTCCTTCTAATTCATCATCCACTTGATAGTCCCTCTTGATGTAGCACCACAGTGCCTCAACCCAGGCTCGCTACACGAGATCCAAGCACAAGACCACACTACCCAAGACCCATAAGCCACTGAATACTCTCTTAAATGTTCCTAGAAATACCACATTCAAGAATACTTTACTTGAAGAACTTCCTGCGAATCTAAATTCGTTACCAATACTTTCCAGACACCGATACATAAGATCCCATAATCAATATTAAAATACCACAAGTCTTGACCCTTTTCCAATGAAAACACATTCTCTACCCACATACACAACCTTAAGACACCTGACTGTTGCATGCAGAATCTTGAACACATTTAAACCATTCTTGAGAGCCATTCACTCTTATTCAAACTGCAAATTACCTGTCCTAACGAATAGAACTATTCGTGCCTTATTATCACTCTGACACCGTAGAATATGATCTCATTCCAATACAACCAAGCAACTTCCTGATCTAAGCACCGAGCATTCTTTATCAACAACAGCTCAAGACACACTATTATTTTCACATATCTACAACGCGCCATATAACCCTTGTCAAAATTTTGCTTCGCTCGTGTCATCCTCGGCTCCATTTCTGCGACAAGAACTGATTCGCCGGCATGCCTCAAATCGGAACCAACACGCACGTAACGTGCAATCAGCTAATCATGAGCAACCTCTCCAACTTGGCTCGAAGTCATATATCAAGACACACTTAACAACCCATATCATTTTTACTCTACTGATGCCACAATACCATAGAGAGATTAAACTCATATTATGTACAAGTTTGTGAAAACACAGATCATCTAGTACTGAAATCCTCTAAAAATCTCACATTCACCCCCACATCAGCTGAGTCCACTCTCTTAAGCGGCCCAAACCATTCAAATTACAACACGTACCTTTCAATTACACATGACATTTTCTAACATACACACAAGGATCATACCACTTAAGAACACTCCGTAGGAGATAACCCACCTGCTTCATCAATTCAATATTTCAACAGACATTCCACCATCATATATGCACAGTAAATTTAGTCTTCATGAGTCTAAACTCATACTGCCATACGTATTGCACTTTACTTTCCAACTAGGAGATATGAAAATATTCTTCACACACCCATAACTCAGGGCTACACAATATATCACAATAGAAATCAAACACTGATCAGTCCATCCAGTATCCAACAGACTCTTTCGTCACTACCAAGGCATATAGATACATCTTGCAGTACTAACATGCTTATCACATGGACATCCAACCGCCATCCGACTAATAAGGACAATACCGAACATATAAGTTCAAAATACTTGCTCACACAATCAGCACTTCGGTGCTCAAGACATAGGAAAAGATTCGGCCTCAATTCCTCCAAATTGGCCCAATATCAAACTCACAAAGATTACCGCTTGCCCCTTGATCGCGGAATCACAAACCATCAAGGCACATCTGATACTGAGCGCTAATGTGCACATGCAAACGCATGGAAGGAATTCGAGAGTTATATCTCAAGCTTAATCAAGTACACACGATAAGAATTCAAGAATGTGAAGTTTTCCTAAAGGTTCTACAGCCTCTCAAGGATAAATACAGACGTCTTTGTACCGACCCGCGAGACTCTACTAAACCTGCCCATGACTCGTGAGACCTAGTAACATAGGCTCTAATACCAACTTGTCACGATCCAAATTCCAAACTCGATCGTGATGGCGCCTCTCGTGAAGACAAGGCCAGCCAACTAAACCAAACCATCTCTCTTTAACAATTATTAAACATAAACAAATAGACTAATACAACTTACCAACAATATTAATAAGTATTAACAACCCAACACAACCCGCCTAAGGTGTCACAAGTCACGAGCATCTAAGAAAGTCCGAACACAACTACAGGGCCAACAATATATAAAATAAAAATCTGGAATCAAAACACGTAGACCGGTGCCGCGAACGCTGGCGGTCACCTTGCTCAGCTAAAATAGTAGTATCTCCAATCAGCTAATAACTCGCTACCGGGTGAACAACACCTGCAACTGCACGCAAGATATATGGAGTAAATTTATACTCTAACTCAGTGAGTAATAAAAGTAAATAATAACTGAGCAACAAGAAAATACATATAACAGATCATTATGCTGTATAGAGACACTGTAAAACTCCTTTAGAAAACAACGAAACATTTGAAATCTTTCAAAATTATCTTGGTTCAGTTTAAACCTCTTTTGAATATAATATTTTCAACAGTTGCAAAATAATCTCAATCACTTAGTATATCTATACACCAAACCTCACCCCTCGGGCCTTATTCTCGTTCATGGTCAGCCATTGTTACCTGACTGCACGGTGTTATTCCTGGTCAGCTGTTGTTACCAATCTGGTTCTCTTTGTGGAAATTGAATTTTCTAAAACATTAAAAGTATAATTTAGTGTTATTGTTATCACAGTCTAAAAATTATCCTCTTTAGGAGTGATCAGATAATACCGTAACAACAGATAGATATCTCAAGAAATATCACAAACAACAAATAATGAACAAATGCATAAATGCAATGCAATGCATATGATGGTACATTGCAGTACCCACTGCGGCGTGCAGTCCAATTCATTTAACATCGATATCGTTCTTTGGGGGTGTGTACAGACTCCGGAGGGGCTCCTACAGCCCAATCGCAATATCAAGCCTTCTCGTGGCAATAATCAATTCCTGATCAGTCATTGTTACCTGACCGGTCAGTCATTGTTACCTAAACCATTTACACCATACAGTGTCATTGTTACCATTATTTCAAGTCACATCATACAATGTTATTGTTCCCACTATTTCAAAATCACTGCTGCGGCGTGCAGCCTGATCCATGCTCAGTCCAGGAATTATCATAAGCTCCTTGGACATTTATAAAAAAGTAGTTCTCAGGCCGAATTATCATTTAAAATATCACTTGAGTTTTCAAAACTTAGGAGTATGGCTGAGTTTGCAAAACAGTATTTAAAACTTTGGACTGAAACCAAATGTATGCAAAATATGCTAATACAGTAATATCAATCCCCGAAGGATTCACATAGTTGGCACGAAGTCCAAACATGGCAATCAGCCCAAATTATGATGATAACAAGTAGTTTCAGTCAAATACACGGTAAAAATCAACAATCGGGAAGGATCAAGTCACAATCCCCAACAGTGTTATACCCCACGCTCATATCCGGCGTGCAAATCACCTCAATACAGCACTATGATGTACAAATCCGGAGTTTCAAACCCTCAGGATATCATTTACAAGTATTACTCACCTCGAACCAACAAAATCTCTAGCTTGCAACGCCTTTTCTCCTCAAATCAGCCTCCACGCACATTGCATCTAACAAAAAATAGAGCGAATACGTCACAATATGCTAGGGAAACGATACCCAATCGAAAAAAATCGAGAAATAGCAGAAATCCTGAAAGTCGCAAAACCCGAGCCTTGGGATTTCTCAAAAAATTACAAAACTCACATTACCAGATTCCTTGTCTCGCCATGAGTCTATACATGTCAAATTTATCAAAATCAGAGTCTATTTGTCCCCTCAAATCCCTAGTTAACTCTCTTAAGTTTCAAGCCCTAACCTCCATTTTGAACCTTTAATTCCTTGGGCTTGTCAGTGTTAATCCATGATTTTACACCATAATAACGTATTCTAAGTCCAAGAATCCATACCTAATGATAGCCCTCAAAACTCTCTTCAAAATCGCCCCGAACCCTCTTAGTCCGAAGTTGAAATATTGTGTTCTTTCAAAAATTCGCGAAGGTTAAATTAAATGCTTCTGCCTAGTCCTTTTCGCTTCTACGACCAAAATACCGCTTCTGCGGCCTTTCCATCGCTTCTGCGGTTTTCCCTAAATCACCCAAGACCGCTTCTGTTGTCCATAACCGCTTATGTGGACTCTAGTCCGCTTCGGCAGAAAGCGCCAGAACCCTAAAACCGCACCTGTGACCTTTCCTACCGCATCTGCGAAACTGCCTCTACGATCCCTTTTTCGCAGCTGCGGAAATACCAGATACCAGCAACCTTAAAACATGCCAAAACTCTTCTTTTAACCATTCGAACTCATCCCGAGGCCCCTGGAACCTCAACCAAAAACACAGATGTGACCCAATACCTTACTCAAACTTGCTCGAACCGTCAAAACACAATAGTTAACATCAAAATCATCAAATTTCCTCAATTCAAAGCCTAAGTTCAATCAAAACTTCTGAAATTAGCGTTCGATTAAAAACCCAACCAAACGGCGTCCGAATGACCTAAAATTCATATCCAAATCACCCAACAAAGCTACAGCAATTCTCGAAATTCCATTCCGACCCTCGGATCAAAATCTCACCTATCAATCGAATTTCACCAAAATACTAACTTCGCCAATTCAAGCCTAATTCTACACAGGACCTCCAAAATCAATTCCGATCGCACTCCTAAGTCAGAAAACACCGCGCGAAGCTAATCGAATCACCAAAAATCACATCCAAGCTCTATAACTCATAAGTCAATGCGCGGTTGGCTTTTCCAACTAAAGCCTTCCTTAAAGAGACTAGCTGTCTCATTTCTTATCAAAACTAATCCGAATCAACTCTAACACACCACATGACGATAACAAACATGAAGAAGCACAAAATGGGGGAAACGGAGCAGTAACACATAAGACAACGGGTCGGATCGTTACACGGTGTCTTCCGGACCAAAACATATAGCCAATGGTCCATCGAATATCCTTTTGTACAATGTTCCATCTTCGGCCAATGTGAATCGCGTAGCTTTTGTTCGTTGAGTCCTCGATTCCTTAGGGTCAAATGGAAGCTTCCCATTCTTTAGATACTCAATATACTTGATCCTCCAATCCCAAGTCAGGCTTGTGGAGTTTATTCCGGCATGGCCTTCTTCAACTATTGACATAGAAAGTTGTATGACAGTCCCTAAGCTAATTTCATCATCTTCGATTGATGACCCCAAATTTGAGAGGGCACTTGCCTCGTTGTTCTCCTCTGGAGGTACATGATGTAGGGTTATGTTAAGGGCATATTTAGGCTAATAAATTACATCCCGACTATGTATTAGGAGGACTAAATAGATAACTGAGAGAGAATTCGCCTTCAAAAGTTGGGGGTGAGTGATTAGACGTCACAATTCACATGTAGCGAATGTCACTATCTAGTAAAGATTGTTACTTGTATTGGCTTTGGCTTTTAAATAATTGGTAGACTTTTTTTTATAGTAGTAGTGTATAAATATAAATCCAAAACATTCATGCAAATACAATACTCTACACCATGTTGAATGTGGAGAAACCGCAATTTCACTGAGTTATACTCCAATTGATACTTAAACTTGAAAAGACAAGAATTGATACTTAAACTAGAAAAGACAAGAAAAGAAAAAAACTTTTCTCTATATTGTGACTCCCAAGTTGATCATAACTTTAATTGGATAGTTAAAGAAGAAATCAACAAATCACGTCATTCTTTAATATAGTTGATCTAATACAATTTGGAGATTAGGTATGGTTGCTAAATTAATGATAGTGTCACTGTCCTCATTACGTAGTACAACCATTATTGGACCTTATGATTAGAGTTTTAAATGTAAAACTTGAACTCAGAATCCAAATCAAAAGTTGATTTTTTATTTAGAAGTAGAAAAGTAGCTCATATAACTATCACGAGATTTTGTATCCTATTGTTCTTATTTTTTTTAGTTTTAAATTCATCAATGTCACGATTTGTGTTAGGTTGAGTGTCCTTATGAATTACTAAAAACTTGATTCTTTACCTTGTTAATTTTTGTTTTATAGGCTTATTCACTGTTTATAGTACAAGTTTTCGTCCTAAGACGTATATAGCTCAATAGAATGAATAATACTACAGTACGTATTTATTTTTCATGTCATGAGTAATATAATAGGTAGACTACTGCGAAATATATGCAATGACCATGTGTCAAATGGCTACTGCGAGTTTAGTATCCTTTGTCATTTACCCCATTGATATTTTAAAATCCCATAGCTGCTATTGCTTCCACTCATCTGAAAAAAAACCAAAAATATAAAAGAAAACTCAGTATTTCGTGCTTCAAAATAAAATAATAAAGGATGAAATACTGTCTTCCCTATATCTGGTTCGTTGCTGAAAATTCCCACATCGGCTACCATCCATGTCTGGCCACTGAAGGTTTCATATAAAATGGAATGGTGAAAGCTTATACAAAACCATCTTTGCGCTTGGGGCAATGACGCAGCTAGTGAGGTTCTAACCGAGGCGCGTCTATTGCTGGTTGAAAACTATTTCCAAACCCCCTCTTTGGCCTGGCTTCTGCCCTGGCCATTGAGAATTTTTGGAAGGGCTTCCCTTTTGGGTAAAGCCCTACAATCCTTAGTCTAGAAGTTTATGGATTACTGAGTTTGTAATTAAATATTTATATATGTTTATTATATTTTTAATATAAATATAATATTTAAGCAAAAGTGATTGGAGTTTGGCTAAACTCGTACCAAATACCCCTAGCTCTACTTTTGGTTCATGAGTACGTTCGTAACCGAATTCATTTTAACTCAAATATAATATCTCTGATTTAAGTTTTAGCTCTAGTATAATGTTTGTTTGGATTGAGAAAAACACTACATAATTAATGTAACTTAGGTTGGCCAGTATTAATTCACACATGCATTAATTTTATATTATTATTAGTTAGATAAAATATGAAATTAGCAAAGACAAAGTTAAAAGTATTAATAAATATAAATGTAGTAATTATGTAATTTAAGTAATCTCCGTATAGTTTCATGTATAATTACTCATTGCATAACAACTTTTGTCATTATTATTCACTATATAAATACTTCATACTACCATGTAAAAATTGCACGGACTGTTCCATTTGGTCGCCCCCATTTAACCTATACCCATTTTTAAAAAACATTCAACTTGTAATCACTTTTAAACAACTTTAGCTCATTTCTCCTCCTTCGTTTTCTTTTTCTTTTTCTTTCTTTTTTATTCCAGTTATAAGTTTTAGTCCAAAAGTTAAACCTTTTTCTTCAGCTTTAATCTTTATGTGATAAATACAAGTATGAGATATTATTGTTATTAAGAATACAATGAATACTCTACAAGATAAGTTGAGGTATTAGTTAGATATATGTGTTCGTGCTTCCAGTATTTTATCATAAACTATACCTTTCCACCGAGACTACATTACTTCAAGTGATACAGAAAAGAGACCTTACAAAAATGTAATTAAGCAGTAATATCTAATTTGTGAAAGTTGCTTGTTCATATTTTCAGCCTCATGGATGTTGACTTAATCATTAGTGTGATATGATTTCAAAAATTACTAAATGTCGTTCGTGAGCTGGAGTTCTTAAGGCCAGAAGTTGAAAAGGAAATTACCAAAGTGAACAAAGGACGCGCATTGAAAGAACAAAATTATCTAAATAATCTGAGAAAAGCGCAAGATGTTTCACAGGCATCATCGTCTAGGTTACAAAGAATAGTTGAAGTTCCCAATTACAAAGAAAAAAACTTCAGCTCTATAGCTGAAGATTTGTCTTTGTAACTCGAAAACTTAGCCATAATTGCTGTTTTAATTATGGAAATTATACCACCTTGGGAAGTTCTTGCTATAGGTGCAATCTTGAACTTTTTTGGTTACTTCGTGATATGGCTGGCTGTAACGGGACAAATTTCAAAACCCCATGTTTAGCTACTGTGTTTGTATATATGCTTTGGTGCAAATTCTTGGTCATTTGCAAATACTGGTGCAATTGTTACTTGTGTCAAGAATTTCCCTAGTAGTCGAGGTATCGTGTTAGGACTATTAAAAGGTGCAGTTGGCCAAAGTGGCACGATTATGACATAATTGTACCCGCTCTAGAGATGAAGTTTTTATTTTATAACAAGCGAACTTCAGCTTTAGAGCTGAAATTTCCCGGTTACAAAATAAAAATTCAGCTCTAGAGCTGAATTTCAGGCTCAGCTACTAAAATGCTGAAGTTGCGTGATTGCATTTGCTACTTCAGCCCCGTATGCTAAAGTTATGCAAAAAAGCGTATCTTGCAATTTTTTTGCAAAGCGGGCACAAGTTAAAGTGTGATACAAAAAATGGGTATAGATGCAAAAGCCTCTACTACCATAGGCGTATCTAGCGCTTAAGCTATTGGTTCAATTGAACCCATAGCTTTTGCTCATTACCCTATATCGTTACAGAAAAAATTATTAAATATTTATAAGTAATAAATTTTGAACCCATTAAATTAGATGAGATGTGGTAGAACCAATTAATGAAAGATTTTTAAACAATATAGCCAAACCTTAAAATAATAATTGACAAATATATACTTTTATATATCAATCTATAATATACATAAATATTATATTATTTACATATTTGGAAAAAAGCACAAGTACCCCCTTGACTTACACCTGGATTTTCAAGTACACGCTTTTTTTTCACGGGAATCTTATTGCCCTCCTAAACTTATTTTAATAAAATTATTTGTACCCTTAACACTCATGTGATAAAGTATCTATATTTTACTATCCTAAAGGAGAGTGAGAAGAAGAAAAAAAATGAATTAGGTAGTGGCTATACTTAATTTGAGATTTTACATGGTAAATCAAATTTCAAAAACTTTTTATATAAAAAACATGACTCTTGGTTTATTTCAAAAGTAGGAAATTTTTTTACTTTTATAGCATATTTAAAATTTAAATATGATTTTTCAAAATAAATACTGAAGCATAAATTAAGGATCAATTACCTAATTTACCAAAAATGTAGTACCAAAAAATAAGAGTTAGAATTTAGAAACCCTTTCTCTTTCAATTTCAATGCGTCTTTCTTCTTCCCAAATTCCTCCCCCATCCGTCCGATTTCATCACCATTTTTCATTCCTTTACATACACATATGTGTTAAGACATTGTTTAAAATTTGTTTTCCATTTTCCAAATTATGTACTCATTTTAAAGGGTTGTTTCACATTTTTCGTTTGAGAAGTATCTCGAAGTTGCAAAAAAAAAAATCTGATATTTTATGATTTTACAAGTTTTATACATGATTTATATTGTATAATTATCATATGTATCCCTAAATTAATATACCACATGTATAAATAGTGGTATAATTATAATATATCACTTCTATAAGTAAATTATACCACGTATAATGCCTAACATAGAAAATACCATGTATAATAGCGACAGATGATTTACATAAAATTGTATAAAATATTAATACAACTATTATACCAGTATTAATATATAAATATATAAGACCTATAAATAACTAAAATAAAATACGTAAAATATTAAAATACCATTACTAAACAAGTTTCAACCAAAGTTACTTATCATACAAAATATCAAATATACTTATCAAATGTAATATAACGGATAGAGATATCCGTTTAACAAATGGAGCTACATTTATGATCGAAAAAATCGAAAAGCAATATTCACATGTGGGCCAGCTGGATTCCTATCATCAATTGGTATTTAATAATGTATGTAAATATTTAGCTACTGCCAAATGTTAAATGACATATACTGCTATGATTTTGTCATATTTATTTAAATATTGCATAATTATGTTTTTTACTCAATTAAGTAATTTTGATATGTTAAAACCCCAAAAATGAATAATAAGGAAGTTTGGTTGGACCGTCATATATGTAGCGGCCCAACTATGATTGTAACTCGTCCAGAGTTTACAATACTGTTTCCTAGTGAACTACTCCGAGCAAACTTTAATAGCCTTGTTTGGCCGCCAAACTTTTTTTTTAGTTTAAAACTGCTTTTTTTTATTTTTGTCAAAAATACTTTTGATCAAATATTTAGGTATTTGGCCAAGTTTCTTTTTGGCTAAAAATGTTTCTTTTATTTTTTGCAGAAAATACTTTTGGCCAATAATTGAGGTATTTGGCCAAACTTTTAGAAGGAAAAAAAAATGCTTTTGAAGAAAAATAGAAACAGTTTTGAAAAAACAGAAAAAAATATTTCTATTCCAAATCACTTTTTAAGAAGAACGTATGATAAAAATACACTTAAAAATTTTTTTAAAGTTTGACGAAACAGTAATTGTTGCTCAAAAATATTTTTTCAAACTAATTAATCAAATAAAAATTACTTCTCGCAAAAAATAATTTTGATAAAACTACTTTTTCTTTTTAAAAGTGCATCTCGAAATAAGTTTAAGCCCGTGCGCCTAAAGTTTTTGCACTATGGCAAGCTAAGCCTGAAATTTGCGCTTATACTCGCGTCACTAAAGTTTGACCTTAAACAGTACTCTTAAAATAGGGTATTTGTGTACTTTCCCCCAAATTGCATTGGTGGTGGTGTTTACGCTAAGTTCAACGCGGTAACTAATTAATAATTAATAATTAACTGTTGGTTCTTTAGTTTTACAACATCCTAATACCATACCATACAAAATTTTGTACATATGCTTTTGATATTTTCATACCATAAATTACATTGCAGTCACCTTTAAAATAATATAAATATATATATTAAGAATTGTAATTACTTATTGTCGGGCGACTGGAGAGATGTGTTAAAACCCCAAAATATCAAAAAAATAATAACTTTCCGATCAACATCTACAATAATGCATCACAAAACTCATAACTTTATTCTATTAAGTAGTGCGGAGTGCAACAATCAGTGACAAATCACTGTCCAAACAATAATAAATAACTATTGCTGTCTTCTGTTTTCTTTTAATTTAACAACAGTAAATAGTATCCACCATGACTGCTGTCTGGTTATACTTACTCTTTGTCCAAAATAAGTAATTTTTTAAATGTTTTCATATGGATTAAGAAATTTATTTTTTAACATTAATTAGTAACAAAATTGATCATATTAATCTTTACTATCTCAGATAAACACTCCTAACACATATTCCAACATTAATTACTTAAAAGATAATATAGGAAAAAAATAATTAATTTATTTTTAAAATCTAAAAAAATTACTTACTTTAAACCACAAGAAAAAAAATTAAAAAATTATTTATTTTGGACCGAAGGAAGTAACAATTTGACATTGAGAAAATGACTTGTTGATGACAAGATCGTTGCCAGGTAATGCGGGGCATGGATTAGGATTACCATTACGCACTTTAAAGCTTAAAATAATTGAAAATGATTAATCCGGCATTAATCAACCGATTACGTAATCAGAATTAGATAGTTAGTCATATTTCTTCTCGACTCAATGATCGCCTAACACGTACTCGCTAGTCAAGTGAACCTCCTATTTAGACCGCCCTTTTATTGCCGCAATTAGAGGTGTTCATGGTTCGGTTTGATCAGTTTTTTTTAAAAAGAAATTAAATCAAGTAAGTCGATTTTTTAAGTATTAGAATCAAACCAAACCAATTAAATCGATTTTTTTCGATTCGGTTTATGTTGGTTTTTCGGTTGTCAGTTTTTTCTTAAATATAAAACATACACTACCAAAATATATTTCTGCAGCCATATTTTTAATTTAACACTATCAAATCAATTGTGCTTTGAGAAATCTAATGTTCACAAAGATATATTAATGATAATTGAATTAAATAGTGATGAATATTTTAATAAATCAATTAAAAATGTATTATTTTTAACAGAAATGGATTCTTACACTAAATAATTAAAAACTATCAATCAAACTAGAATGTAAAGATAAAGAAATATATTAAAGTGCAAACTATTAATATTTACCATGAATATTTTATAACTTTGTATATATTACAAATTTGAAATAGCTACTATTATAGTCGGTTTAGTTCAATTTTTTCTGATTAAAATCAAAATCAAACTAAATTTAATTTATTTTTAAAATTTAAAACTAAAATCAGACCAAACAAAAGAAATATTAATTTTTTTGACCAATTTGATATGAATTTTCAGATTTTTATGAACACTCCTAGCCGCAACTGACCATCACCCTAGCTCTTTGAGTCTACATATGGATGTCGTTATGATTAGTAAAGAGTACTATTGGAAACGAAAGGAGGAAACGCCGACCTTTATCCAGTCTACTTCAAGTCTTCACCATGTCGACTTGCTTATCTCTTCAATAATTGATTAAAAAACGGCGCAGCAAAATAAAGGCATAGAAAGAAAAGAAGAAATTAAGTCAAATCACTTTTTAAGTACACTTTTTTGGTCCTGGAGATCCAATTTGTCAATCAGATAATTAAGTCAAATCACTTTTTAAGTACACTTTTTTGGTCCTGGAGATCCAATTTGTCAATCAGATAATTAAGTCATATCACTTTTTAATTCAGTATAGAAGAAAAATACAAGTATTGTGGTGAAGTGATAGTATTCTATAGTCCTTAATCAGATATCTAGATTTGAGTATTTAGTATAAAGTCATCTTTATGAGGTAGTATTTTACTCCCAAAAATATCTTCTTTGTCTTTTTCAGGGCAGAGGTAAAATTTACGTACATTCTACTCTTTCCAGATTTCATAAGTGAGATTTTATTGAGTTTGTTTTGTTGTTGTTGTAGCCTTAATGGAAAATCCGATAATGGGAAACAAAAAAAGAAAAGAAAATACTAACAGTCTACAAGGGACACAGTGGCCTTTTCTCATGTTCACACTTTATTTTTTATTTTTTAGGAACTTCAAACTTTTAGCTAGAGCTTAAGTGATTTCTTTCATAGGTGATGGATAAACTTCCACATGGATGTCTCACTCTTTTACAATAGAAAGCTGTATTCTTGGTGGGATAGCCTTTTAAAGTTTTCTTTTTTTTTTTTTGTGAAAAAGATAATTTCTATATATTTAAGTTTAAACATTGCGTACGGAGATGTTAGTAGCATACAAAACATTACTAGGATATACGGTTGCCATGATCATCCTATTGGAATTATCATCATGGCCTCCGTTTACATTTATCCTTATATTTAAATTAGTTTGAGTATTATTTCTAATCAAACTAGTAGCCAACCGACTTGGTTGAATAGCAAAACAACCAGCCTTATCATATTCAAAAAGTCGCATAACAAAATCCAGAGTATTGACAAAAATTGTTGGCTTGCAAAATATCCCATACTGATGATCTTCCTTAGCTAATTGATCTGCTACTCTATGTTCTCTCTATTACTCCTATATGATACCAAAAGTTTATAGAAGTCGATTTATTGTGATGTCAATTTTACATGTATCTCAATAAAATAAGTCCCGACTATTTGTGAAATGAGAGGTCATTTCAAGTTGAACACATATTTCACGTTTTAAGAAGTGACAACTAAATAACAATGGCAGGTTAAGGACGAAATTAAAGTAAAGGTTCATGGTCTAGACGATACATTGATAGTAGATAGATGGTTTGGGCTTGTGGACACATCTAGTTAAACATGTCTGATTTGAAACAGAATATTATAGCTATTAAGCAAGATGAGGTCAAGCCACCTATATTATTAGGATTATTAACCTTACGAAGGTTTTGAACCCCTTGACTGCTAAACTATACTTTTGGGTTGTGTTAAAGGAGTTCAAAACTTAAAATATAGAGATAAAAACCAGATTTTGTCTTATATATACAGTATAATTGTCACGAATTGGATTTCCTACCATCGTGATCGTGATGGCGCCTACTCGTGGTAGCTAGGCAAGCCAACTAACCTTCCGTTTTCATTAGTAAAACCATTCTGTTGACAATTTATAGCTTCAATAATAATAATAATAACAATAAATGCGAAAGTCTAATTTATAAGTCTAAAATAATACGGAGTAATCAGTGATGTCCTCTACCCAAGATTTGGTGTTACATACTCACGAACCACCAAGAATAAACTAAATACAAAGGTCTGAAAGAAATATAACAACTATCTGCCTCGAAACAATGAGGCAACAGTGAACATGAAAGCATAAGAAGAGACGTCGGACCTACGGACGCCTGCAAGGCTACCTCAGTCTTGTAAATTAGAAAATCTGCTCCCAAACTACTGCTGATGCTGCGCCTCGAAACTTGGACCTGTGCAAAAATGCACAAAAGTGTAGTATCAGCACAACATACCCCATGTGCTGATAAGTGTCTAGCCTAACCCCAGCGAAGTAGTGACGAGGCTAGACTGGACAACACATAAGCCTGTGTAGTTATAAATATACAACGGAAATGAAGTACCAAGCATCTAACATCATGGGTGGGGAAACATGCTATGAGGGATACAATATTACATTAATCCAGAGTAACATGCTAAAATAGTTATATTCAAAGAAAATAAACAAGGTACCAACACTTGTCATCATCACATAATATCATCAACTGTTGCGGCGTGCAACCCGCTCTACAATTATCACTGTTGTGGCGTGCAACCCGACCCATATCATTATTATTGCGGCGCGTAATCCGATCCTCATATATTATTGTTGCGGCGTGCAACTCGATCCTTAATATTATTATTGCGGCGTGCAACCCACTCCTTAATGTCATTTAACAGATTGATTCCCCAAATAACAATCACAATTAAGAGACATAACAATAAGCAAATATCTGAAAAACATCCCGGCAAGGGAAAGAATCCAACAAGTTCAACCAAACGTCCCGATAATGGAATAATTAACAACGCTTTCTTAATTTTACTTATCTCATAATTCACTCTTCTATTTTGAGCCAACGCTCCAAATGATCAAGTCATTTCGTATGCCTTCAATATTCGTGTAACAATTTGACCCATTCTGAATTTTCTTCTTGTTGTACATAATTTGCCTTCCTTACTTTTTATGGTCACGCAAGATGGACATCCGATGTTGTCCCTACTATTTCAACATGGGGCCAAGCAAAAAAATCTTCATTAGTTTTTAATAATTCAATTATCTTACCTCTCGTGTCTGAACTCAAGTTGGCTCCCATGTGAATTTTTCGTTCAGGCCACTGTTCAAATAGTATCACAGGCTCGAACTCCTTAGTTGATATTTCGATACCTTCTCCCTCCTCAGGTTTTTGAATTATATCGGATTTTGAGTTAAAACCTGACTTTTCTTGATTACCTGGATATTGATCCGAATTTCCTACGATGTTGTATACGTTACCTGTATCTGATACAACATTAACGCTTCGGGATATATGTTGTTCCCCGTGAATTTGGCGGATTCCCCATGGCGTTGGGAATTTTATGACTTGATGAAGGGTTGATGGGACATCGCCCATATCATGAATCCACGGTCTTCCCATGATTATATTATATTGCTATTTCAACATCTACTAACTGAAATTTGGTATCTTTCTTAATACCTTCTGCAAAAGTTATTAGGTTTACCTCTCCTTTAGTTACTATGTTGGAGTTATTGAATCCTGATAAAGTATGTGCCTTTGGAATCATCTTATCCTCCATTTTCATCTCCCGCAACACCCTTAGTAGGATGATATTTTCTTAACTTCCTGGATCAATCAAAACTCTTTTTATTTTAATATCATGTACGAGTAAAGATATTACTAGTGCATCATTATGGGGGTGATCACTCCTTCCATGTCTGCGTCATCATAAGCGATAACTTCATCTTCTAACATCTGACGTGTACGTTTCCCGGGCATGATTGTGAGTTTAGAAATTTTGTTGGAAGCTGGATATGCTACCTCATAAATACCTTCTCCCCTGCTTATAACATGCGCGGTTCTCTTGGTTGACGGGGGTTTTGGTGGCTCTTGTCTATTTTTCATGTGGGCCTGCTTCCCTTTCTCACTAAATAACTCAGTGAGATAGCCTGTTTCAATAGATGAACTACTTCACTCTGTAAAAAGTGGCATTCTGATGTCTTATGCCTGTGATCATTATGAAATTCACACTAATGATATGGATTGCGTTTGTTTGGATTTGAACGCATCTCCTTCGGCCACCGTACCTTATCTCTCATGCCTCACAAAATAGCTACGAGCTCGGAGGTGGTAACATTGAAATTGTATCCACCGAATCTTGCCTTCAGACTTCCATCTTCATCAAATGGCTCCTGCATGTTTCTATCATTTCTAAATTTTGAGAAAGAACTGGATTCCCTGCTCCTTGATTTTTGATCATATCGTTGATTTTCTTGTTTTGTTCTTGAATCTTTTCTTGCAGGGCCTAAATATGGATCGTATCTATTCTTACTTGATCTCTATTAGGTTTCGAACCTCCTGGATCTGCTCATTTCATCATGGGAATGTTGGAGTACGGTATCTTCTTCAATTCTGAGTTTTATGCTATACCTGTTATAAACATCATTCCATGTAGCTGCGGGAAATTCACGAAGGATTTCTTTAAGCTTTATTATGGCCTCCGAGCTTTTCTCGTTCAAATTACTTGCGAAAGCTATTGCAGCCCAATTATCTGGTACCCGAGGTAAAGTCGTTTGTTCACTTTGGAACCTATCAACGAAGTCTCTGAGTAACTCCGTGTCTGATTATTTCATTTTGAAAATGGCCTCTATTCTTTTTTCAACCTTTTGTGCTCCTAAGTGCGCTTTTATAAAAGAATCTGCTAGCTCAGCAAAAGAATTAATAGAATTTTCAGGTAAGAGAGAATACTAGGTTAGTGCTCCCTTTGTAAGTATTTCTTCAAAAATTTTGACCAATACAGACTTAATTTCCTGCTTGGTTAAATCATTCCCCTTAACGCCCGTAGTAAATGCTGTCACATGATCTCGAGGGTCGGTTGTATCGTCATATTTTGAAATATCAGGCATTTTAAACTTCTTTGGAATAGGAAGAGGAGCTGCACTTAGCTTCCAAGGTAATTGAGAATATGTATCCGCATCAATCCCTTTGATCATTGGAGGAACCTCCGGTATTTGCTCAATCTGTTCGCTTTGTTCCTTGAGTTGTGCCTGCAAGATTAGTACCATATTTTGTAAATAAGAGTTATTTGCATTACCTGTATCCATTTCTCATGGTCCACTGGGGGATCCTTCGTTTGTGTTATCGAGACCAGAACGAGGATTCTCCAGTGTATTGTTATTGGGGGTAGGAGTGAGTGGCGAAGAAGGCAACCCGCTAACTAAAGTTTGGAGAGCTTGATTAACTCGTGCATCAATTATCCTCTGAAGAGCTTGTTCTGGCCCTTCAAAGTGTTCTGACTGCTCTTGTTCGTCAGCATGTGATATAGGTATAGGAGTACCCTCACGAGATTGGCGTGGAGAGGCTTTAGGGGAAGGAACTATGCTAACATTGTTCAAGTCCCCTTGAGCGTGAGGGATCTGGTTTTCAACAATATTGTTGTTGTTGTTGGTGGTGGTGGTGGTGGTGGTGTTGTATGACATGACGTTAACCTCAAGTAAAGTGTGTAAGCTTAGAAAGAATAGATTATCAGATTCCCGGTAACGGAACCAATTTGTTTAACCAAAATATGAGATTTCGATTAAAATTAAAAAATAATGGAAAAAATCGGGTTACTGATAATCAAGAGACCGAATAATGTAACAGGCTTTCAATAATTAGAATGCACAGTAAAGAAAAATTGTATTTCAGTATGCTTTCAATAGTTGATCGTGTTTACAATTGGTATAACTTCCTCCTTTTATAGCTTACTCTAGGTAGAAGAATGAAACCTAGGCTTTAATGACATAATTATGAGTAATAAATGACATTGAATAAGTCGTTACACAATCATTCTTATTAAATATTAATTCTTCAACGTATCAGGTACTTAATGGTTGAATTTGGACTTCTTCCTGCCTGCAAATCCATACTTTAAATGCTTTTTGATCCGTTACCCTTGAATGTCTTGAATTGATACGGAACTCGTATCTACTTGCTCTTTGTATCCTTTGTCTTTAGAATTACATTTCAAACCAGTCTAAACAGGTACGAGACCCGTAGTTGAATTACGTCCCGTGTCTAATTTGTCTCCTCGCATCTTTTATTATTTATTATTTTTCGGAGTAATAACCTTTTGATCATTCTACGTGTCTTGCCACGTCATAAAAAACTTTTTCCCAATACAATATTGTAAGTAAAAAATTATAGTATGTACATATAAATTAGGCAAAACATAATAATTGTGAAATATACTCCTTTTAAAATTTATACTCCATTGTTTAGCAGTGTTATTGGGGCCGTGAGCAGGAGGCCTATCTATAATAGTACAAAAGATAAAGATAGCCCTTAAATTTTGGGAAGGTAGCATCGTTGGAACTGAGAGTGATCTTATGACAACTACATTTCTGTTTTAGGAAAGATCCAATTACCTTACATCCCAATAAAGGCCGACATCCTCATACTTCACTTTCATCTACTCCGTTCCGGTAAGAAATTGAGCTGCGTTCGATACAAAACCGGGTCGAAAAGATTATTATCGTAATTTTAATAAATTAAATGATTGTATTGGCTGACTAAAAAGTTACGATTGTTACCTTGAAAATCGATACTGTATTAAAAGAGCACATAGGATATATTTTCTAAATTTATGATTTACTTTGCAAATATAATTTGAGAGTGTTTTGGAGATAGATATATACTAGCTTAATATTGTCTAAGCATTCTCTATGGGTCAAAAATTAGATCAGAGAAATTCGGCACGTGGTCGTGGGCGTACAGACCAAGGTCGGTCCATCAGCAACGGTCGTGGGCGTACAGACCAAGGTCGGACCGTCAGCAACGGTCATGGGCGTACGGACCAAGGTCGAACCGTCATCAACGATCGTGGGCGTACAGACCAAGGTCGGACTGTCAGCAACGGTCGTGGGCGTACGGATCAAGGTCGAACCGTCATCAACGATCGTGGGTCGTACGAACCATGAAACACCTGGTTTGCCTTGGAAAAGTCAAAAGGAATATTCTATCAAATATTCCTTGTAAATTGTACCTTTTTTATTCTTTCGATGAAGATCTCCTATAATATAAAGGAGACCCTAACATTGCCAGGAAAGGCAGAGGTTCCCTTCCCCTCTCTCTAGAAAATGTGTAAACATACCTCTCCAAAAAAAAAAAAAGAATATGTGATTCAATACTTCCATCAGATCCAAAAAGGGTCATGAAGTTCTTGTACACATCTATTACTCATATTTATGAAAAGAAAGAAGATCAGTCTCACTGAAGATCGGGTGAATCTTACCCTTTACTCATATTTTTATTATTTAATGCATCTTTATTTATGCTATTAAATCTGAACAAAATCGCCATCAACATTTATATTTGACTATGCTTTTCTACTTCCCCTACTAATCTCGGATCTAGAGTTAGTTATCTTTAACTAGGATTTACCTCTTTATCTTTATCGATTGATTTGCTTAAAAAGTGCTAAACAACTTTTGAGACAAACAATTTGGCGCCGTCTGTGAGGATTTTCTAGTTAAAATTTTAGTTTCCTTTAGATCTGAAATTCTATTCTAACAAGGAAAAGGGATTTGTTAAACCTAACTCCGGCCTGGTTCAGTGTATATTCGGCTAATAACTTTCCCATGTAATTGTTTTACCTGTTCTCAGTTTGCTTCTGTTCACAGCATAGTGAAAGAAGTACACATGACTGTAATATTCTATTAAAAAAAATGAGTCAGAAGGCCCGTTGCGGGGGCGGAGCAAGTTTGTGGAGGAAGTGGAAATTGATATAAGCTTGATATGTCATCTTAAAAAATAGTAGTATGATTTATGAGTAGCTATACATCACTTGGAGTGTCTGCAAATTGGAGCTAAGGCCAGAAAGCTAAGAAGATCCTACTTGTTCCAGGTCTTTTAATTAGTGTTTGGATAATTATTTTGCCCCATCAACTCATTAATCTAAATATTCACCGAAATATATTGAGCCGTGCCAATGAATTTGATACACCACTCTACTAGTACGAACTGTGGCTTATTTTTAGCCATTTGTTGGATGATCCCTCCGAGATAAGTTAGTAGTTAGACATAAAATAGGAACAACAAGTTCAAAATTCATTTGACAAAAGAGGATAAACTGAACACTAAAAAGTGTCTGCCATTGCCCATGAATTTGAGACTGAAACTAGCTCTTAAGTATGGAGCACCGCGAATCATCCTCTGACATGACTCACAACCCCTCGTCAACCAAGTCGCAGGGTCTTTCCAAATAAAAGAACAAAGGCTCTACAAAAATATCAGGCAGGAATTCACAAGCTATTACTCGAATTCGACAAGTGTCGACTCGACTAGATATCCCGAGCATAAAACGATGAAACGATGGCCTCGCCAAATTGGTAGCGACCATTGAAAGCATAACCATAGAAGGGAACGCGATCAAACTGAGGTAACAAATGCTTTGATTATGTTTTAACTAACTATTTCTCTAAATGGAATAGAAGCAAGAGCGTTCTCTGAGATACACGAACAGGAAATACATCATATTCCCCAATACTACCAAACTTAAGCAAATTGGGACACCCCAGGAAATACATCGTATTCTCCAATGGAAGCAAAATTAAGTAAACTGGGACTCAGGCAAAGTGCCTTCACCATCAAAGTTTGTTAAGTACGACCTCGTTCGAACAGGGACCCAGGCTAAGCGCCTTCGCCATCAAAGTGAGACGAAGTTCGACTTCACTCGAACCGAGTTAAAGGCTAAGTGCCTTCGCCATCAAAGTTTGTTAAGTTCGACCTCGTTCAAACTGGGACTCGGGCTAAGCGCCCTCGCCATCAAAGTTCAACAAAGTTCAACTTCGCTCAAACCGAGTTAAAGGCTAAGTGCCTTCATCATCAAAGTTTGTTAAGTTCGACCTCATTCGAACTGGGACTCAGACTAAGCGCCTCCGCCATCAAAGTGCAACAAAGTTTGACTTCGCTCGAACCGAGTTAAAGGCTAAGTGCCTTCGCCATCAAAGTTTTTTTAAGTTCGACCTTGTTCGAACTGGGACTCAAGCTAAGCGCCTTCGCCATCAAAGTTCAATAAAGTTCGACTTCGCTCGAACCGAGTTTAAGACTAAGTGCCTTCGCCATCAAAGTTTGTTAAGTTCGACCTCGTTCGAACTGGGACTCAGGCTAAGCGCCTTCGCCATCAAAGTTCAACAAAGTTCGACTTAGCCCGAACCGAGTTAAAGGCTAAGTGCCTTCGCCATCAAAGTTTGTTAAGTTCGACCCCGTTCGAACTAGGACTTAGGCTAAGCGCCTTCACCATCAAAGTGCAACAAAGTTTGACTTTTCTCGAACCGAGTTAAAGGCTAAATGCCTTCGCCATCAAAGTTTGTTAAGTCCGACCTCGCTCGAACTAGGACTCAGGCTAAGCGCCTTCTCCATTAAAGTTCAACAAAGTTTGACTTCACTCGAACCGAGTTAAAGGCTAAGTGCTTTCGCCATCAAAGTTTGTTAAGTTCGACCTCGTTCGAACTGTGACTCAGGCTAAACGCCTTCGCCATCAAAGTGCAACAAAGTTGGACTCCGCTCGAACCGAGTTAAAGGCTACGTGCCTTCGCCATCAAAGTTTGCTAAGTTCGACCTCGTTCGAACTGGGACTCAGGCTAAGCGCCTATGCCATCAAAGTTGTTCGACTTTGCTCGGACCAAGTTAAAGGCTAAGTGCCTTCGCCATCAAATTTTGTTAAATTCGACCTCGTTCGAAATGGGACTCAGGCTAAACGCCTTCGCAATCAAAGTGCAACAATGTTCGACTTCGCTCGAACCGAGTTAAAGGCTAAGTGCCTTCGCCATCAAAGTTTGTTAAGTTCGACCTTGTTCGAACTAGACTTAGGCTAAGCGTCTTCGCCATCAAAGTTCAACAAGGTTCGACTTCGCTCGAACCGAGTTAAAGGCTAAGTGCCTTCGCCACCAAATTTTGTTAAGTTCGACCTCGTTCGAACTGGGACTCAGGCTAAGCGCCTTCGCAATCGAAGTGCAACAAAGTTTGACTTTGCTCGAACCGAGTTAAAGGCTACGTGCCTTCGCCATCAAAGTTTGTTAAGTTCGACCTCGTTTGAACTGGGACTTAGGCTAAGCGCCTCTGCCTTCAAAGTGCAACAAAGTTCGATTTCACTCGAACAACGACGGGTTAACATTTCGATAAGTCAAAATAAAACCCTTTAAGGCCTAGGGCCATCGCCAAAAAGAATTCGGCCTCGCCCGAATCAACAATCGTCCTCGCCCGAAATAATATTCGTCCTCCCCCGAATTAACTCACCCGAAATAATATTCGGTATCACCCGAATTAACATTCGGCCTCGCCCGAAATAATATTCGACCTCACCTGAAATAACTTTTCGGCCTCGCCCGAAGTAATAGTCGGCCTCGCCCAAATCAACAGCCGGCCTTTTCAGAAATAATATTTCGGCCTTGCCCGAAATAATATTCGGCCTCGCCCGAATCAACATTCGGCCTCGCCCGAAATAATATTCAGCCTCGCCCTAATCAACATTCGATCTTGCCCAAAATAATATTCGGCCTCGCCCGAATCAACATTCGAACTCGCCCGAAATAACATTCAAACTCGCCCGAAATAATATTCGGCTTCGTCCGAAATAATATTCGGCCTCGCGAGAAATAATATTCGACCTCGCTCGAATCAACATTCGGCCTCGCCCGAAATAATATTCTGCCTCGCCCAAAATAATATTCGGCCTCGCCCGAATCAACATTCGGTCTCGCCCGAAAAAATATTCGGCCTTGCCCGAATCAACAATCGGCCTTGCCCGAAATAATACTCGGCCTCGCCCAAAATAATATTTGGCCTCGCTCGAATCAACATTCGGTCTCGCTCGTATCAACATTCGATCTCGCCCGAAATAATATTCGGCTCGCCTGAATCAACATTCGGCTTCGCCCGAAATAATATTCAGTCTCGCCCGAATAAACATTCGGCCTCGCCTGAAATAATATTCGGCCTCGCCCAAATCAACATTCGGCCTCGCCCGAAATAATGTTTCGGCCTGGCCCTAAATAATATTCGGCCTCGCCCGAAACAACTCGCCCGAAATAATATTCAGCCTCACCTGACATAATATTCGGCCTCGCCCGAATCAACATTCGGTCTCGCCCGAAATAATATTCGGTATCACCCGAATCAACATTCGGTCTCGCCCGAAATAATATTCGGTATCACCCGAATCAACATATAGCCTCGCCCGAAATAATATTCGGCCGCGCCCGAATCAATTTTCGGTCTCGCCCGAATCAACATTCGGTGTCGCCCAAAATAATATTCGGCCTCGCTCGAAATAATATTCGGCCTCGCCCGAAATAATATTCGACCTTGCCCGAATCAACATTTGGCCTCGCCCGAAATAATACTCGGCCTCACCCGAATCAACATTCGGTGCACGAACCAACATTCGGTCTCGTCCGTAAGAATATTCGGCCTTGGCCGAATCAACATTCGGCCTCGCCCGAAATAATACTCGGCCTTGCCCGAAGTAATATTCGGCCTCGCCCGAATTAACATTCGGTCTCGCCTGAAATAATATTCTACCTGTAAACACGTGATTTTTGACCCTCCCCGAGATTTTTTATATTTTTAGCATAAAATATTTAGTTTAGGCATAATATAGCTATTTTAGCTAATTTTGACTCTTTTACTTTATTTTTACCTTAAGATAAAAAATAACAAAAAATATAGTTTTATTAATGTTTCGTAATCATTTTTAAATTTGAAAAATACAAAAATAGTACTTTATATTTTACCTTTTTATTAAAAACGAAAATTACAAAAATAATTTTTATTAATATTTTGTAGTCATTTTAAACTTAAAAAAAAAATATATAAAAAAATAGTTCTTTATATCTTTATTTTTATATAAAAAAAACAAGAATTATAAAACAAAAAAATAATATAATTAGTATTTTGTGGTAACTTTAATCTTGAAAAATATAAAAAAATAACTTTGTTTTAATTATTAGTCTTATAGTTATTTTGCTTACGTAGTGATTAATTAATAACAACGTGTTCTCATTCTCGGTTCCGGGCGAAGAATAATATTCGGGTTCAAACTACCCGGTTTTATAATTTTCGGACATAGCCCATAATAATCCGAGCCCACCGCACGTGGGGGACACACATGGGGGACACGGACGGAACACGAGGAAGACCCATCACTATTGGGTACCCAACCCACGTGATGGTCATCATGCTTTTAACCATTACCAAACATAATAGTATGGGAGGAGGACTTGGGGAATTAAAAAAGGAAAACAAGTAAGACAATTTAAAAAGAAGAGAGAAAGAATAGATAGAAAAAGAAGAAAAAGAACGGATAGAAGGAGAAGAAAAAGAACGTAACAGGAAAAGGGGGGGGATGATTTTAAAGAGAAAAAAAATCAAAAGGCAAAAAAGGAGAGGAGATAAAAACGTTACAAGGCTTACTGCTTTGAGAAAAAAAATACAATACACAGAAGGAGGGGAGACTACTGTGGATCTTCTTCAAAAGAAGAAAAGGCTACTGTTCATCTTCTTGAAAAGAAGAAAAGAACGGCAGCAAAGGAAAGGCATAGAGCACCTTCTGCTGACCTCCAAACGACCATTCTAAATACCGCTCCCGCCAACGCCGACCTCCCTCACGTCCAAATGACCAACTCCAGCTCCACAACATACACACTCACGCATAGCCTCAACAGGAGGGACGAACAACCATAGCCATCCATTGTTGCATCTGCCTTCTTCTTCAACGTTCAAAAACGTCCCTCGAAACACATCAAAACCAGTAGAAGTTCGTCGCAAAACAGTCCCATCGTCCTTCTGCTTCATCTCCAATGAACCAGCCCTCCATCGCAGACCACTTCCATAAACCAACCATCGAACACCATAGCCGAACGACCATCAAACAGCAACGAACCTGCTTCGCCGCCATCCGGTACGTCGAGGTCGTTATCCAATGGTTGCCGTTCGAGTTCTGTCCGTAGTTCCAGCAATTTGAGGTGTGTTTTCAATTCTTAGTGTTATTAGTTACTATGTGTTCCTATTGTTTAATGAGAGATAGTAGTAATTTCTTTATATGTAGATTTATGAATCCTATAATTTCATATCATGTCATGTTAGTTGTTTGAAGATTGGGATGTCAACATAAAGCAAGTAAACTTCCACTCTTTTGAATTCTGCATTGCTTAACTCACGTGAAATGTTGATACCAAACTGACATATTTTGTCCTTATCGTTAGTTTAATTCATTTCTTCTCATATTGTATTTGTTTGTAGTTATACATCGTTAAAAAAAAAACAAAAAAAATATTTGATGTTCAGTTGGTTTTAGGTATGCTTATCATGTTTAAGTCCGTAACGCGTGGCATCCGCGTAACTGGTATTTTAATCCTTAGCAATCGAGGCGTGTCATTTAGCAAATTTTCATGGCCCTCGCAAAGATAACAAATGTGTAGTTGCTTTAGGCGTATACTTTAATAATATTACTTTCCTGAATACTGGTGCGCATTTATGTGACCCAAATCTTACTCTCGGCGAAACTGAAATACATTAGAGTCGCAGGCGTACTGGTTACGGTGCGGCTCGAAATGTGTTTTCGTAACGTCGCAATTCTTCTAAAAATAAGAGCGGAGCATTAAAAGCACATAGTTAAAATATATAAAAGAATCGGATAGAAACAAAAATTGCAATTGAGCGACCGTGCTAAAACCACGGAATCCGGGAGTGCCTAACACCTTCTCCGGGTTAACGGAATTCCTTATCCAGGTTTCTAGTTTCGCAGACTATATTACAGAGTCATAAATTTCCTCGGTTCGGGATTAAACCGGTGACTTGGGACACCATTATTCTCCCAAGTGGCGACTCTGAATTTAATAAATTGATCCCGTCTCGATTGTCCTTTAATTGGAAAAAACTCCCCGCGCTCCTGCGGGTGCGGTAAAAAGGAGGTGTGACAGCTCTGGCGACTCTGCTGGGGATGATAACCTCTGAACTTCGGTTCAGGGTCTAAGAATTCGAGCTCAGTTAAATTGTTGTTTTGTCTATATCCGATTTTATTACATGTTTAATTAATGTGCTACATGTCTACCGCTTTGATACTAGTTGCACTGTATATACAAATTGCTATATGTTTACCGCTTTGATATTGCGTGAACTGCGTATAAAAACTGTGCCGAAAACCCGTCTCTTCTTACCCCCGGGGATGTGCTTACTGGTTGAGACTCCCCTTTCCGTTAGTGTCAATACCAAAATAAGAAAAGAGGCAGGATAAGTTACAAAGCCGGACGATCCCGCGGGTCCCCGGTACGTAGCTCCCTCCTCAAATCCGAGTTGTCTGCTCGGGTACACGGTCTAGTACCATTGAAAAGCATCGGGATATTGAGCCTAGATTTAGGACGTTTATTTGCATCATATCCGACTTAGGGGACTCAACACAGGGGTTGGGTCCGTCTTAGGACAGGTGACCCGGTAATCAAAGACCGAGCATATTATATGTTGCATTTATTTATCATGTATTATTATGATGATTGGTTAAATTCTTGAAAAAAAAAAAAGAAATAGAATTTTGGAATAGAAAAATATCAAAAATATTGACGAAATGCTGTCGAAAATTTGAAAATTTGAAAAATAGGTAGAACAATTTTGTTGAAATAATTGGTCAAATAATCTGACCGAACTACGCAAGTTTGATTCTCGCCATTAGGTGGGATACGTAGGCAACCCTCATCGGGTCCAACCACCCCTTCAAAAAATTAAAAAAAAATGTGTCAAAGTTTTTATTTTCAATAAAATCAAAGTAACGCTGTTTTTAAAAATAGCCCAATGTTCCGAAAGGACACCGGAAGGTCGTTTTGCAAAAATGGCCACTTTGAAGTCTTTTCTTTTCTTTTTGAATAATAGCCTTGAAATATTCCATGTGGAAATGTTGAAAGGCCGTAGCCTCAAAATAAAGTTTGGGTTACCACCCCTTTTAAAAAACATCAATCAAAAAAATGTGTGTTTTTTAGTTTTCAATAAATCGAAGTGACGCTGTTTTTCGAAAATAGCCGAATGTTCCGAAAGGACGCCGGAAGGTTGTTTTTTGAAAAATAGCCACTTTGAATCATTTTTAATAATTTGCGGGCACATCCTTGAAATATTCCTTGTGGAAATATTGCAAGGCCATAACCGCAAAATCAAGTCCGGGTTCACACCCCTTTTGCAAAAAAAAAAATAACCAAAAAATGTCAAATTTTTTATTATGTTATAAATAAGTCGGGTGATGCTATTCTTGTTTAAAATAAGCCGAATGTCCCTCAAAAGGACGCCGGAAGGCCGTTTTTGCAAGAATAGCCACTTTGGGTCATTTTAAACAATTTTGGACACAGCCTTGAAATATTCCCTCGCGGAAATGTCGAAAGGCTGTATCCGCAAAAATCAAGTTTGAGTCATCGCTCAACTTTTTAAAAAAATATCCACTCTATCAAATAAGCCATTACATGGCCGGAATTTTGCCGAAATAGCCACATTTTTGCATTTTAACTTCCTCAGTCTTGTGTTGGCCTGTGTCGGTGCTGAACGATGCCCCATAGGCCCCAGGATAAAATTTTGAATTTGCATTCTCTTAAACAAAATTTTGCAAAAAGAGCCACTTTGTCTAAATAAGCCATTACATGGCCAATTTATGAAAAAATAGTCTTGTGTTGGTCTATGGTGATGCCGAACGATGCCCCATGAGCCACATGATAAAAAAAAATTTTCAAGTTTATCTTTCTTAAATAAATTTTGCAAAAAATAGTCATTTTGTCAATTAAGCCATTATGTGGCCAATTTTGTAGAAATAGTCATAATTGACACCAAAAATTTTCTTATTCTTGTAGAAATCTCCTACACAAGTTTGTAGTTGGAGTCGGCTTCTATAATTTTCCTTCAAAGAAAAAAAATAAGAAAATCAAATAAACATCTATTTATTTTCTTGCATTAATTTGCAAGAACTACGCTCGGTCTGATTCATGCGGGGTCATGATACGTAGGCAATCTCCATAAGATTCGACCACAACTGTATATGTATATATAATATAAAATAAAAAAAGAAATAAAAAAATAAAAATAAAAAATTTGATAAGGACTGTCCGAGTCCATTCTAACATGTTTTGTCTTGAATTGTAAAGTAAGTAGAAGGTGGTTGGTTTGTGACAAGCGGACAACGCGAGATCCCCGAAAGATGGTACAGGAGGAAATAACCCAAAGATTGAAAAGCTTAGAACAGCGGTTGAAAAATACGCACGGGTTGGTAGGTCAAAAGAGTGTTGCTTTCAAAGATCTATGCTTGTTTCCCGATGTCCACTTGCCACCTGGTTTCAAGATTCCCAAATTTGAAAAGTACGATGGACATGGACATCCCATAGCCCATTTGAAAAGGTATTGCAATCAACTAAGGAGTCTGGGAAGAAATGAAGAATTGTTAATAGCTTACTTTGGGGAAAGCCTTACAGGAGTAGCCTCTGAATGGTTTTGGGATCAAGATGCATCTCGCTGGCACGTCTGGAACGACATGGCACAAGCTTTTGTCAAACAATTCCAATACAACATTGACATTGCCCCAGACCGCATTTTCCTTTCAAATCTGAAGAAGAAACCAAATGAAAGTTTCAGGGAATATGCCCTTAAATGGAGAGAGCAAGCGGCTCGTGTTGAGCCACCCATGGATGACCATGAGTTAACCACTGTCTTCCTTCAGGCTCAAGAGCCGGATTATTTTCAGAACATGATGTCTGCGGTTGGTCAATCCTTCTTGGATGTAATCAAAATGGGAGAAATGGTAGAGAACGGTCTTACGACAGGCAGAATTATAAGTCAAGCGGCTCTCAAGGCTGCAGCTCAGGCTGTCCAATTTGAATCTAGTGACACGAATGAGAGGGATGAAGAAGTCATGATGATATCGGGGTCAAGAAAAGGTTCCAGAAGAACACCTCGACGGTATGCGATGTCTCGACAGGTTTTCCATAACTCCCCTGAGCATTACTATCCACCTCCGAACCCACCATACCCAGTTGATCCACCCCAGTATGTTATTCAGCCATCAAATCATCCAAGAAAGCGAGCACGAGCATCACAAAATCTCTACCAGCCTCCGCAAAATTTCCAAATACCTTATAACCCACTTCCAAACCAAGGGTATAGAAGGGAACCGAAGTTGAAGGAACATTTCACACCAATAGGAGTTTCCTATGCAAGCTTATTTGAGAAGTTAAAACAACAGGACATGATTGCACCCATCCCTCCCAATCATGTGGACCCACGTGCAAGGAGCTTTGACCCATCTAAAAGGTGTGAATACCATTCCCATGCCCGGGGGCACAACATGGAAAGTTGTCGGGATTTGAAAAGGGAAATAGAAAGGATGATCCAAGAAAGATTGATTGTGATTCATAACAGTGACACCCAGAATATCGCGCTGAATCCGTTACCTGCACCTGATGATACACACTTTCTGGCGGTGATGCCTGGTGACACGGAATATGAGAGTCCACTCGGGAATTTGCCGACTGAAATGAGAGAAGGCCATAGTGGTTCTGATAATCAAATTCGTGACTAAATGTTAGGCTTATCAGTTGGAGAGTCATTTGTGGTGGCTTATTTTGTTGTCATTTCTATTTGTCCGAGTTATTTCAGAATGGTAATCCGAATGTTGTTTTGTGGCTCAAACCTTTTATCCTTGTATTTTTCTTTTGATCATAGTGTCTCATCTAAAGGGGTCTAGGTTCGTTCTAAGGGTTGTAACCCCAGTTTTGTTTTTTTTGGTTGTTCGAGTCGTTGTTTTATCGATTAATACAATGACCTATTTTACATTATTTCTAGACATTTTCTGTTATTTAGTCCTCTCCTTCCTATAGTTCTTTTTCTGCTAGCTCTAGTGACATGACGTGCGCGCATAGTTCTGGCCTGATCTTAAAAGTTAATCACAAAACCATTGGGAGGTGATCGAGATATTTAAATGAAATAAGAACGGTTTGAGATTATTCGAAACCCGAGTCATGAGAAACTGGGGCAAGTAAAAGAAAATCGTTAAAGGCAAGTTGCCAAAATTGACATGAGGTCGTTCATAATAATGAAAATGAGAGTGTTGCCCAACAGTGCTTTAAAGATATGACGAATATTAATTGTGTTGTTTACACTTGGCATGTTTTGAAGATTGGAATGACGAAGGCATTTTGTTCTGCTATCCAAATACTTTATCCATCGTCAACCCTTTGAGCCTTATTTTAAATTCTTTCATACCCCTCTTTCGGAATTAGTTGCAAAGACTATAAACACAAGTTTGAAAGGCAAGAGAAGAAAGGAATAAAGAAAAAGTAAAGAAAAAGAAAACAACAAAAAGAGATAAAGAAAAGAAAAAGAAAAATGTGTGAAAAAAAAAGAAACTTGAAAAAGAGGAATTGGGAACTACGTTTGACCCGATTCCTCAAAGAGGATACGTAGGCGCTTCACAGCTCGGTCATAGTGTAAATAAAAATCAAAAAACAAATCCCCAAGCAAGGAACTGGGGCAAAAAAAAAAAAAAGTTGTGTTTATGCAAGGAAAATATAGGATTCCGAAGGTTGTAATTTTGAACCCAATTTGTTTTATCTTGAGCCTTTAATACCCTTTCTTTCTAGCCCCGTCCAAACCCACATTACGGTCCAAAGAAAGACCTTTTGACCAATCTTCAAAAGAGGCCGAGTTAGACAAATGAGAGAAGTTTCATAGGGACATAACACTCTGATTCCCGGCAGAAAAACTCCGATCTCCAGCAGAAAATAGGAGAGTCTTGGCTGTAACACCACCAATCCCCAGCGGAAAAGTAACACAAATAAGAGAGTCTTAGCGGTGAGAACCTTCACAGGCACCATAAGGCGATGAAAGTTGAGAGAAGAACCGAAATGAGAGAGGCTTGGTAGTGAAAACCCCTCGGGCACTACAAGTCGAACGAAGATTGGAAACGAGATAGGAAAGTCCCAGGAGAAGATTACAAAAGGCGGTTTAACGACGGAGGATAGGCTATATGTGCATGTCATGTCCATTAGAGTTGGTATCCACGTTTGATAGGGTTATTTTATAATTTTTCTTTTTAGAGAGTCATCCTCGTTTTTGTCTTTTATTCTGTTTCCTTTTATCTTTCTCCTTTCATAAAAAATTCCCCAATAGAGTCTGTTTGTAAGAAATGACTTCAAAATTTTCCATCAGCTTTCCAATTATGCAAGACGGAATTTGATTGGTACACCCAAGTGGTATAAGTGAGGAGGGATTAAGCTTAAAGCCAGTGTCCAGAATGATATTCCCCAGCAATAGGAAATCGACAAAGGGGTGGATCGGTGTGAAAAAGGATATCTCAATGAAGGTTAATGACTTCGAGGCCAAGGCCAATGAGACTCAAAGGTCGGGAAATGCCCATTCCTTAGATATGCCGCCAAAGAAGGGGAGATATCCCCAGCAGAAAGGTATTTTCAGTGACAAGGGTGAACAAAGAAAATGGTTCACCAATAAAACATGCAAGGTCTTCACGAAGGGTCACTATTATAGGAATTCGGGTGGTCGGTGGAAAACCACGTGGAAAGGTTCGCGAATAAAGAGTCGTCAAGGAAGGCGGGGAAGCAAGAAAGGAGAAAACTATCCCCAGCATGAATATCATCAAATGATAACATCCCCGGCGGGGTCTGACAATGAAACGCAGAGCAGGGAAAGAGGAGAAGAACCATCCCCAGCAGGAGCACCACAATCAGCCACCACATTTTAAAACTAACTAATTTTTCTTTGATTTGAAACAGGAAGAAGAGGGGTTGTTGGCAGAAAAGCATGCCACGAAGAAGATTCTCAAACTGGGGGAGAAAATTTTCTCCCGTTGCGAAAATTTTCTCGAAACCAAATACCTGGTTGGGGAAAGAAGCCAGATAACGCAAGGAAATGATCTTTGAACCCGGTTGTCCCCAGCAGCTTTGAAAGAAAGAAAACAACAAGCTGTGATAGAGGAAATTATACCCCCAGCAGACAGGACAAAACGAGGAAGCTTGCGTTCAGAAAGGCAAGAGGCCGGCACCACCCCCAGCAGTTCTTAGAAAAATGAAACACTGATTTCGAGATTGCCCCGGCAGCATTATATCCTACAAGTTTTCAAGGGAGCGAAGCACGAGCCCCGAAGGAGTTTTGGAAAGAGGAAGAAGGAAAAGGGATCCCCGGACAGGGTAATCCCCAGCTGATGACATTTCAATCCCCAGCGATTTCGGGAGATAGGTTTTGAAGGAAGTAGAAAAGGAGGAAATAAAGAAGATTTCCCCAGCAGCATTATCCCCAGCAGGTAAGTAATCAATTCCAAGGATATCCCCTGCAGTCAAGAGAAAATAACATGACCCAAGAGGAAAGTAATTCCGAAACAAGGTAATTCAGAAGAAAGGATGGCCCAAGAGACGATGCAGGAAGAAGAAAAGGGTACAAGAAACAAAGGAAGGCGATAAGGATGGGATGAAATTAGTGAGTCGTAGTCAGGGAGCCCGCCTGAAGAATTGAGTGGCGATTGAGTTTTGAAGTTATAGTTGAAGTCAGGAAGCCCGCCTGAAGAATGGAGTGGCGAGTTAGTTTTTGAAGTTATAGTTGAAGTCAGGGGAGCCCGCCCGGAGAATGGAGTGGCGATTTATCCCCAGCAGTTAAGAGAAAAATAACATGACCCAGGAGGAAAGCAATTCCAAAACAAGGTAATTCAGAAGAAAGGATGGCCCAAGAAGCGATGCAGGAAGAAGAAAGTGGTGCAGGAAGCAAAGGAAGGCGACGTGGATGGGATGGAGTTAGTGAGTGGATGTTGAAGTCAGGGAGCCCGCCTGAAGAATGGAGTGGCGATTTTATTTTGAAGTGGTAGTTGAAGTCAGGGAGCCCGCCTGAAGAATGGAGTGGTGAGTTAGTTTTGAAGTTATAGTTGAAGTCAGGGAGCCCACCTGAAGAATGGAGTGGCGAGTTAGTTTTTAAGTTATAGTTGAAGTCAGGGAGCCCACCTGAAGAATGGAGCGGCGATTTAGTTTTGAGTTGTAGTTGAAGTCAGGGAGCCCGCCTGAAGAATGGAGTGGCGATTTAGTTTTGAAGTGCAGTTGAAGTTAGGGAGCCCGCTTGAAGAATGGTGTGGCGATTTAGTTTTGAGTTATAGTTGAAGTCAGGGAGCCCGCCTGAAGAATGGAGTGGCGATTTAGTTTTTGAAGTTATGGTTAAAGATAATTTAATAGGAAGTGAAAAAGCAAGTTAGTTTTGAAGTTATAGTTGAAGTCAGGAAGCCCGCCTGAAGAATGGAGTGGCGAGTTAGTTTTTGAAGTTATAGTTGAAGTCAGGGAGCCCGCCTGAAGAATGGAGTGGCGATTTAGTTTTGAAGTTATAGTTGAAGTCAGGGAGCCCGCCTGAAGAAGGAGTGGCGATTTAGTTTTGAGTTGTAGTTGAAGTCAGGGAGCCCGCTTGGAGAATGGAGTTGCGATTTAGTTTTGAGTTGTAGTTGAAGTCAGGGAGCCCGCCTGAAGAATGGAGTGGCGATTTAGTTTGGAGTTGTAGTTGAAGTCAGGGAGCCCGCCCGAAGAATGGAGTGGCGATTTAGTTTTTGAAGTTATAGTTAAAGATAATTTAATAGGAAGTGAAAAACAACAATTAGAGGTTTTAGATGAAAGCAACAAGAAGAAGGAAGCAACAATTGGAAGATTTCAAGTAAGGCATCAATTTAGACCTAGTCGGAGGAATTATCTCCTAGCGTCAAAATCTTAGTCTGATGAATCTTTCTCCTAAGATCACAATGATTTAGACCTAGTCTGAGGAATTACCTCCTAGCATCAAAATCTTAGTCTGATGAATCTTTCTCCTAAGATCACAATGATTTAGACTTAGTCTGATGAATCTTTCTCCTAAGATATCAAAATCTTAGTCTGATGAATCTTTCTCCTAAGACATCAAAATCTCAGTCTGATGAATCTTTCTCCTGAGATCACAACGATTTAGACCTAGTCTGAGGAATTACCTCCTAGCGTCAAAATCTTAGTCTGATGAATCTTTCTCCTAAGATATCAAAGTCTTAGTCTGATGAATCTTTCTCCTAAGAAATCAAAATCTCGGTCCGATGAATCTTTCTCCTGAGATGTCAGGTGCCCACTTGAAGAAGGGAATGGCAATTTATGATTAGAGTTTGTTGTTAAAGTCGGAAGCCCGCCAGAAAAGCAGAACGCCGTCTCAGTTTCCAAGATTTGAAAAGGATAGTGAACAATCGAAAGTGACTGAGTGTAACGGAAATCCCCAGCATGAATCAGAAGGAAGGCAACAAGGATCAGAAAAGATAGATTCAGACTTCGAATGAGAATAGCTCGAAGATCACAAGTAAGGGAATTCACTTCGGAGTGCAATGCAAGCTAGCAACAAAAGAAGCTTGCGACCAGAATGCGAGTCAACAGTCCGAGATGATCAACAGAAGTTAGTCACAATGAAAAAGGCAAGGAGTTAATCCAAGTGCAAAAGTTGAGGAAAGATGTGGTGTGCTCAAGACATGGCCAAGGTCACAAGCACTGCATACCTGGTCTTGATCCGAAAAGCAGCACCTACAACTAGCAAGTATCAAGGTTCAAATTTAGAGTCCGCATGAAGCACCAACCAATACTCAAGAGCAAGCTTCAGAAGACTTATAGATAGGAATCTTGTAACTAGTAGCTGATAGGCTTAGTTAGTCTTTTTCATGTTGGATTTTTGATGTAATAGCAGGACCACGGACCAGAACCTCGACGGAACGGAACCTCGGCGGAACGACACCTCGACTGGCTCTCCACCTCGGTTACTCCATTTCCTCACTCACTTTCGAACTACACGTGGCCTGATTCCTTTATAGCCAAGGATATGTAGGCAGCTCAGATACAAGGGCTCGGTCACATTCCTCTTCTTTTAGTTTAGTCCCTCCGAATAAAGGTCGGGTCAAAAAACACTTGTCTAGTCGTTCTTTGTCTGAAAACTCTTTGTGTTTTCAGTCAAAGAGGGGCAGCTGTAAACACGTGATTTTTGACCCTCCCGAGATTTTTTATATTTTTAGCATAAAATATTTAGTTTAGGCATAATATAGCTATTTTAGCTAATTTTGACTCTTTTACTTTATTTTTACCTTAAGATAAAAAATAACAAAAAATATAGTTTTATTAATGTTTCGTAATCATTTTTAAATTTGAAAAATACAAAAATAGTACTTTATATTTTACCTTTTTATTAAAAACGAAAATTACAAAAATAATTTTTATTAATATTTTGTAGTCATTTTAAACTTAAAAAAAAAATAATAAAAAAATAGTTCTTTATATCTTTATTTTTATATAAAAAAAACAAGAATTATAAAACAAAAAAATAATATAATTAGTATTTTGTGGTAACTTTAATCTTGAAAAATATAAAAAAATAACTTTGTTTTAATTATTAGTCTTATAGTTATTTTGCTTACGTAGTGATTAATTAATAACACCGTGTTCTCATTCTCGGTTCCGGGCGAAGAATAATATTCGGGTTCAAACTACCCGGTTTTATAATTTTCGGACATAGCCCATAATAATCCGAGCCCACCGCACGTGGGGGACACACATGGGGGACACGGACAGAACACGAGGAAGACCCATCACTATTGGGTACCCAACCCACGTGATGGTCATCATGCTTTTAACCATTACCAAACATAATAGTATGGGAGGAGGACTTGGGGAATTAAAAAAGGAAAACAAGTAAGACAATTTAAAAAGAAGAGAGAAAGAATAGATAGAAAAAGAAGAAAAAGAACGGATAGAAGGAGAAGAAAAAGAACGTAACAGGAAAAGGGGGGGGATGATTTTAAAGAGAAAAAAAATCAAAAGGCAAAAAAGGAGAGGAGATAAAAACGTTACAAGGCTTACTGCTTTGAGAAAAAAAATACAATACACAGAAGGAGGGGAGACTACTGTGGATCTTCTTCAAAAGAAGAAAAGGCTACTGTTCATCTTCTTGAAAAGAAGAAAAGAACGGCAGCAAAGGAAAGGCATAGAGCACCTTCTGCTGACCTCCAAACGACCATTCTAAATACCGCTCCCGCCAACGCCGACCTCCCTCACGTCCAAATGACCAACTCCAGCTCCACAACATACACACTCACGCATAGCCTCAACAGGAGGGACGAACAACCATAGCCATCCATTGTTGCATCTGCCTTCTTCTTCAACGTTCAAAAACGTCCCTCGAAACACATCAAAACCAGTAGAAGTTCGTCGCAAAACAGTCCCATCGTCCTTCTGCTTCATCTCCAATGAACCAGCCCTCCATCGCAGACCACTTCCATAAACCAACCATCGAACACCATAGCCGAACGACCATCAAACAGCAACGAACCTGCTTCGCCGCCATCCGGTACGTCGAGGTCGTTATCCAATGGTTGCCGTTCGAGTTCTGTCCGTAGTTCCAGCAATTTGAGGTGTGTTTTCAATTCTTAGTGTTATTAGTTACTATGTGTTCCTATTGTTTAATGAGAGATAGTAGTAATTTCTTTATATGTAGATTTATGAATCCTATAATTTCATATCATGTCATGTTAGTTGTTTGAAGATTGGGATGTCAACATAAAGCAAGTAAACTTCCACTCTTTTGAATTCTGCATTGCTTAACTCACGTGAAATGTTGATACCAAACTGACATATTTTGTCCTTATCGTTAGTTTAATTCATTTCTTCTCATATTGTATTTGTTTGTAGTTATACATCGTTAAAAAAAAAACAAAAAAAATATTTGATGTTCAGTTGGTTTTAGGTATGCTTATCATGTTTAAGTCCGTAACGCGTGGCATCCACGTAACTGGTATTTTAATCCTTAGCAATCGAGGCGTGTCATTTAGCAAATTTTCATGGCCCTCGCAAAGATAACAAATGTGTAGTTGCTTTAGGCGTATACTTTAATAATATTACTTTCCAAAATATGGGTGCGCATTTATGTGACCCAAATCCAAATCTCGGCGAAACCGAAATACATTAGAGTCGCAGGCGTACTGGTTACGGTGCGGCTCGAAATGTGTTTTCGTAACGTCGCAATTCTTCTAAAAAATAAGAGCGGAGCATTAAAAGCACATAGTTAAAATATATAAAAGAATCAGATAGAAACAAAAATTGCAGTTGAGCGACCGTGCTAAAACCACGGAATCCGGGAGTGCCTAACACCTTCTCCGGGTTAACGGAATTCCTTATCCAGGTTTCTAGTTTCGCAGACTATATTACAGAGTCATAAATTTCCTCGGTTCGGGATTAAACCGGTGACTTGGGACACCATTATTCTCCCAAGTGGCGACTATGAATTTAATAAATTGATCCCGTCTCGATTGTCCTTTAATTGGAAAAAACTCCCCGCGCTCCCGCGGGTGCGGTAAAAAGGAGGTGTGACACTACCTCGCTCGAATCAACATTCGGTCTCGCCCGAATCAATATTCGGCCTTGCCCAAAATAATATTCGGCCTTGCCCGAATCAACATTCGGTCTCGCCCGAATCAACATTCGATCTCGTCCGAAATAATATTCGACCTCGCCCGAATCAATATTCGGCCTCGCCCGAAATAATATTTCGGCCTCGCCCGAAGCAATATTCGGTCTCGCCCAAAATAATATTCGGCCTTGCCCGAAATAATATTCGGCCTCGCCTGAATCAACGTTCGACCTCCCCATCCGAATTTCTCAAACTATGGTTAATGAAGTCCGCTCATCGAGCTCGACCAAGAGACGACCTCAATAAGCGGAAAGACTAACTGTATGGGTCAAAAATTATATCAGAGAAATTTGACACATGGTCGTGGGCGTACAGACCAAGGTCGGTCCATCAGCAACGGTCGTGGGCGTACAGACCAAGGTCGGACAATCATCAACGGTCATAGGCGTACAGACCAAGGTCGGACCGTCAACAACGGTCATGGGCGTACGGACCAAGGTCGGATCGTCATCAACGGTCGTGGGCGTACAGACCAAGGTCGGATCGTTAGCAACGGTCGTGGGTGTACGGATCAAGGTCGAACCGTCATCAACGATCGTAGGCGTACGGACCATGAAGCACCTGGTTTGCCTTGGAAAACTCAAAAGAAATATTCTATCAAATATTCCCTGTAAATTGTACCTTTTTTATTCTTTCGATGAAGATCTCCTGTAATATAAAGGAGACCCCAACATTGCCAGGAAAGGCAGAGATTCCCTTCGCCTCTCTCTAAAAAATGTGTAAACATACCTCTCCAAAAAAAGAGGAGAGAATATGTGATTCAATACTTTCATCAGATCCACAAAGGGCCATGAGTGATTAAGTTCTTGTACACATCTATTACTCATCTTTATGAAAAGAAAGAAGATCCGTCTCACTGAAGACCGGGTGAATCTTACCCTTTACTCATATTTTTATTATTTAATGCATCTTTATTTATGCTATTAAATCTGAACATAATCGCCATCAACATTTATATTTGACTATGCTTTTCTACTTCCCCTACTAATCTCGGATCTAGAGTTAATTATCTTTAACTAGGATTTACCCCTTCATCTTTATCGATGATTTGCTTAAAAAGTGCTAAACAACTTTTGAGCCAAACACATTCTTTTTCTTAATTTTCGATTGGATATTAAAAATAAGAAGAAGCAGAATATTAACTATTATAAACAAGCAACTAAATAATTCTACACTGTAAATTATTTACGAAACGAAAAGCTTATCCTTAAATATTACTATGTCATCTCAAACCCAAAACGTTGAGTTATTTTTATTATTAATTAAGACGTTTTCATCTATAAAAAAAAATTGCGCTGGCTTATTTTAGGCATAACAATAACGTACTTAGTGTGTACCCAATAATGGAATATGGAAAGATTGTATGTACGCAAATCTTATCAGTAGCAGACCCAAGATTTTGTGCAAGTGAGTTCAGTCGGAGAAGTCCATAACTTACATAAAAATGATATAAGCCATATAAGCAAGTTCAAAAATAATTTCTATACAAAATTTACCTTGCTTTAGCCATAGTTTATACATATATACAATATTATTTTTTGACGAAGCGGGTTCAGTTGAACCCACTTCTTACCACTTGGACCCCCCCCCCCCCGAATTTTACCCTTATGTTGTATTGTAATTTGGATCAGCTTTGCTTCAACAAAAATATTATAAGACGGATGAAATACTTTGATGTTGTCTTATATTTTTATCAAACATATAAATAAGATATTTAGCAGATATACACTTAATGAAACTAAAGTATGTAAATAAAAATTTTGTATCTAAAAAATATTCTTTTGAAACAAAGTAAACATGAAAGAGTATAACATTAAAGCGAACAAGAGTAAACTTTTTATTTTTTGGTATTCAATTTTGTATGACGTCCACAAATATTACAATAGAACTTTTCATTGTTTTGTTTTACATGATATTTAATTATGAGAAACTTCATTAGCTTCCTATTATAGTATAGGTGTAGCTATATAATATTGATGACGTTTTTTAAATTTTTTAAAAATTAAAAGTGGCCAGAAAAATACAAAGACAAGTTATTAATTCAAAATTTTCTATGTAGCTTCCCACCAATTTATTTACTTAAGATCATGTATATCATGTTCATATGTTTGAAAATATAAATAAACGCTTTTGAATGATGGCGCTATTTAGCTGTAAATATTCGAGGAAGAGAGCGTACATACCACGTTCAAAATACGTTACATCAAAGTTTATTTATCAAATGATAAACATTATCACAATGTGTAAAGATTTATCCAATAACATCTACCAGATAAAATTACTTGATAAAAATAAATATATCTACTATTTTGATTGTACCAATATCAACTTATTATGATTTTTGATATGTACAATAACTTTACAGAATATAGTTACCGCCTTTTTAATATTAAATTATCTAATCAACTCATCTTTACGACAGTACACTATAAATATCTCATTTTATATTGCGCATAAGATGTTTTCCATTAGTAGAATCAATTGCCAAATTCAAAGTTGAACATCTAATATTTTAGTTGCTAAATTCTGTCAAACACAAAAAAAAAAAGTTCAAAGAAAGTTGACATGTCAAACAGGATGAAAATGCCAAGGCTCAGTTGGACTCTCATTTTAATATGCGTAAGATTTTTTTCATTAGTAGAATCAATTACCCTAGAAAAAAATAATTACACATGCTAAGGCTCTGTTGGAATTCAATAACTTAAAGGAATACAAATTTTTAAAAAGAAATTTTTACCTCCTATAGCAAAGGTTAACACTTTATTTATTTTAAATAAATATCATCTAAAAAATTATATTCCATAATAACATTTTAATTTTTATAGCCAAATATCTATTTATGATCCCTTCCTACCCTTAAGCCATATAATACGATATCCTCTCTCACATAAAATACGACATCCTCTCTCTCATAAAATACGCTGCCACCTCTTTCTCCACCCTCTATCGTCAATTGTTTGTTTTGTTGATTAGAAAAACAAACTTGGAGAAATTCTTACAGATAACTAGATCGGGCTTTTCATGGCTGTGACGACCCAAAGGGTCATCACTTGTTTTATTAATCATTTCGAGTTTCTGAGGTCCTGAAAATCTCGTTTATAGTTGCCTCGATTTGTGTGCGCAGTTCGGGCGCGAAGCTGAAAAATTCTTATGTTGAAATATATGAAATATGTGAGAAATTTGAATAATTTTGATATTAATATTGATATGGTTGACTTTGGTCAACATTTTTAGTAAACGGACCCGGACCCGTGATTTGACGATCTCAGAAAATCCGTAGAAAAATATGGAACTTGGGCGTATGTCCGGAATTGAAATCCGAGGTCTAGAACCCCGATAAAAGAATTTTTCTGTTAAATTATTTTCTGAAAATATTTAAGGAAAATAAAACTGAAATTTGATTAAAAAATAATTGTATCGGGCTCGTATTTTGGTTCCGACACCCGGTACAGGTCATATATGTTGGTTAAGCGCTTCCTGTAAAGTTTGGTTGAAAACGGACGTCGTTTGACGTGTTTCGGCTTTAAATTGGAAATTTTGGGAGTTATGAAATTTTGAATAAAAACTTGAGTTTTAAGGCTCAAATCATTGATTTTGATGTTATTTTGGCGATTTTATCGCGCGAGCAAGTTCGTATGATGTTTTTAAGTCAGTGTGCATATTTGGTTTGGAGCCCCGAGGGCTCGGGTGAACTTTGGATAGGCCACGAGATCAATTTTTAATGTTAGAAAGTTGCTGTCAGCACCTGATCTGCAGAGTTCGCAAATGCAAACAAATGTTAGCAAATGCGAAGTTGCAAATGCGAACAAAAGTTCGCAAATGCGAACTTCCCATATTTTGCCTATGTTCGCAAATGCGAACAAAAGTTCGCAAATGCGAAGTCGCAAATGCGGACAAAAGTTCGCAAATGCGAACTTCCCATATTTTGCCTGTGTTCGCAAATGCGAAGTCGCAAATGCGAACAAAAGTTCGCAAATGCGAACTTCCCAGTTTTGTCTTGGCTTCGCAAATGCGAACAAAAGTTCGCAAATGCGAACTTCCCAGCCTTAGCTTATTTTTCAAACTCCAGAATTTGGTCGGGGTTCGCAATTGCGAACCCCTGCTCGCAAATGCGAACACAAAGACATGTAAATCACGATTTCCAACTTCATTTTTCATATTTCACAACCCAAAACATCCATTGGCGATTTTTCACGAACTCCCTCTTCTCCAAATCATTGGTAAGTCAACTTTTACTCAATTTCTTCAAACTTCAACATCATCTATCATGTTTTCATTTTCAATTTAAGGTTTTTCATGGGTAAAAATGGGGGATTTGGGTAGATCTTAGGTTTTCATAAAAATTGGGATTTTGACCTTAATTTGAGGTCCGATTTGAGGACAAATTATATGTTTGAACTCATGGATGATTGGGTGAATTTATTTTGGTTCGAAACTCGGGTTTCGATCATGTGGGCCCTGGGTTGATTTTTACTATTCCGGGCAGAATGTTGAAAAACTTATATTTAGCCATGTGAACTAGTTTGTTAAGTAGAATTGATGATATTAAGTCAATTGTGTATGATACGATTGGATTGGAGTCAAATCGGAAAGGAAAAGGCATTGCTACGGATTGAGTTATTCGTAAACATTTGAGGTAAGTGTTTGTTCTATCCTAGCTTGAAGGAATAGGAATTTAGTTATGTATGAATTGTTGATTAAGAGTTATTGGTGTCACACCGGTAACGAAGATAAATTGTTGATTTATTATCAATTATTGGTTCAAAATCGGTAATTATAAATATTGCTGAAGCAAAGATTATTGGTTCAAACCGGTAATACTTTTATACACTTACTGTGGATTAGGGATTATTGGTTAAATGCCGGTAATATATATATTAATGAATTAGGATCGTGTGGCGCGCCGACCACTTATATATTAATGAATTGGGACCGTGTGGCGCGCCGACCACTTATATATAAGAAATGGGATCGTGTGGCACGCCGACCACAAAGTGATTTAAATCTTGGCATTGGCCATAGTTGTCGGTAGCCTATTGATACATTTGGGAGCGGGTGGTACGCCTACCACAAGGTATAACTTATTGATACATTTGGGAGCGGGTGGTACGCCTACTACAAGGTATAACTTATTGTTACATTTGGGAGCGAGTGGTACGCCTACCACAAGATATGAAATGAAAAATGAATTGAGACATGAAAGCAAGTTTTGTCCGTTGACTAGATTACTCAGGATATTATGAGTTATTGACTGTTATTTCATAACAGATTTTTTCCTTATAAATGTTCGATAACGTTTACTGCTGTTGTATATGTATATATATTTCAATTGTACAGGTTTATGTGAGTGACTGGCCTTAGTCTTGTCACTGCTTCGTCGGGATAGGCCAGGCACTTACCAGCACATGGGGTCGGTTGTGCTGATACTACACACTATGTACTCTTTTGCACAGATACAGGTTACGGACAGCAACGGCGGCGGTAGCACGATTGTGGGTATTTCGACTATTGAGACTTCGAGGTAGCCTTGCAGGTGTCCGTAGGACCCGTTGTCTCCTCTATCTATATTTTTCATTCTGTTATCTCATGTATTCGAGATAAACAACTTATATTTCTTTGAGACGATTATGTGTATTATTTTTAGAAGTTCGTGAGTATTGTGACACCAGTCTTGGGTAGTGTATCATGTTTGGGTTTCTGTATCATATTTGATAAAATTGACTAAGTCTTCCGCTAAGTTTAATTATTCCGCTGTAATTATATGTTTTTAATTTAAAGTCTTAAGAAGAGTTAGGTAACTAATGAAAATGTAAGTAATAGTTGGCTTGCCTAACTTCCACTAGTAGGCGTCATCATGACTCCCGACGATGGGAAATCCGGGTCGTGACAATGGCCTTTATGTTGTAATCAATCCATATGTACCCTCCGTTTCTCTTCTCCTTTCATTTTTCTTAATTCACCAACCAACAATTCAAATAAAATCATGAGCCTTTAAAACTGATTCTGCACTATAGCCACCAACAATAGCATCTCACTGTGTTGATTTCGAAATATGCTATTGACGAGACGACATTAGGGTTATTCTTGAACAAAGACGACAAAATTTTGGTGCTGAGCAATCTGTTACCTTTTTTTTCCTTTGTATTTTAATGTATCTTGCTGTATTCAGAGTTTTGGGGATGAGCAACTTGAAGAGTGTGTTATCTTTTTTTAATTGTATTTCAATGTATCTCGTTGTATTCTATGAATTTTATTGTATTCATTGTCTCTTTTTATTGTATTTCCGTATATTTCAGTATTCACTATCTCGCTATATTCCGTGAATGTATTTATATTTTTTTAAATTAATATGATTTATATATTCAGATTTATAATTGAGTTTGTTGAGTTATATTAGGAGTCTATTATGTTAATTGATTCACTTTTCATTTAAAAATATTATAATCTCCTCTTTCAAGCCGTGAATACAGTCGAATATAATAATTTGTCCAGCTGTAATCCCATATTTTACTCCATAAATACAGTCGAATACACTCGAATACAACAACCGATTAGCTAGACTTCCTTGATTCATGTGTATTTTTGCTATTGTACTCATGAATACAATAACTTAAATACATCAAATATATTTGATAGCCATACAAAATGTATCTATAACCTGTAATATAGTAAATAATATCTATAGATTGTTAATTACCACTAAAAATTGTGCTTTGTGAAAATTTTCCTTTTAAATATAAAATAGAATTCCAAAGTAAGAAAATAATTATTTTTTTTGATTTCAAATACTCTTGCAAGCCTTAAATTTTAGAATTGGGCTCGGGCCTAGCCTGAGCTAAAGTAACTAGTCAATTTAGATGAACTAATTTGATACAGGTTTAAAAAAAAGATTTTTGAAATTTATAGTTTTAAAAATTTAAGGGTAAAAGATTTATGAGTCATGACGTTTATATGGTTATAAAAGTATAAAGTTAAGGATAAAATAAATAAAATTAAGTATAAAGTTGAATTATTTTTTATAAAATATGTCATTTATTTTGATAAAATAGAAAGTGAGTCATCTTATTTGAAGCTGTATCAATTATCAGCCGTAGCCATTCAACTTTAAATGCAATAAATGGACATATTCACCTCACAGCATCGACTTACCTCTTTCCTTTTACAATTCTCTAATCTATAGGGGTATTTTTGGTTAACAAAAAGTTCGTAGGGCCCACCTTGGACGGCGTTTATTGTTATTCACCAGCTATATATATTTCTCTTCACATAATATATTCCCTTAAAAAAAACTGAGTCATTTAACTTTATTTCTAGGCAATTTATAACACAGGTATAATAAGCATTACAAATATTCATATGATTACTTTGGTTTTTGGTTTATTGAAACAAGTTCTGCTTTCATGTACTTAAATTCTTGTTTCTTTTTTGGGATTCTAGAGTCCATTTTCTTCTTTTTTAATATTTTTCTCTTTTTGGAAATTCTTATGTTGGAGCTTTTCTTTGTGAACTTTTTTGGAGTTTGGTCTGTTTCTGGAGCTCACTGTGTTTATTTTATTTTAATTGATTACAATAAGAAAAACTTTTTTCAATGTTTTTCAGGTTACTTTCTGCACTAAGTAGCACTGAATTGTGAAGTCAGTTTGGACTATGGAGTACATTAGTCCAACTTGCTTTCTGTAACCTTAATCTTTACACACACACACACACCCCCTCCCCTCCCAAAACAACCACCCCAACCCCACACACACACATTTATAGATCATTTTTCTTGTCTTTGTATGTATGTCTAATAGCTATAGTAAAGATTCCATGAAGGTGTTAGTTTTTCTGTATTTATATGTATGTCTGATAAGCTATTGAAAAGCTTTCTCTTTGGACAAATTGATGTTTTTACCTTTTGTCTTTTGTGTACTATGTTATGATAGCTAACAGTGTAGAACAATCAAGAACAGGAAAATTTGCAGTCTATGCTTGTTTGACATCTTTTATAAGCTAACTATCAGAGTTTTAAGGTTGTTATAAACAGCTTTTTAGGAGTTGAATCATTGAATTTTGACTTATCTTATCAATACATCTAATATCCATATAACAAACCCTCCCCCCCCCCCCACAACCAAACCCCCAAAACAAAAATAGCCCCAACTCCACCTCTCATAATTGTATAAATTACACATTGGGAAGCTAATCTTTCTTGATTAGTAGTGTTAAAAAGTTGAGATCTTTGTTCTTATAATTAGCTATTTATTGTAGGAAGATCATGAAGATGCTGGTGGAGAAGACTGATAAGAAGTTTGATCAAGAAAAAGTGATTGAGGAATTTGAGGATTTGACAAAAGATGCTGGCAAAATTCAAGAAGAGACACTTAAAAAGATACTGGAAGAGAATAGAGGGACAGAATATTTGCAAAAATGGGGTTTGAATGGGAGAACTGATCCTCAGACTTTCAAGAATTGTGTCCCTATTGTCACTCACAATGATTTGGAGCCTTATATTCAAAGAATTGCTGATGGTGATCTTTCTCCCATTCTTACTGGAAAACCAATTGAAACCATCTCATTGAGGTAAAGTAAAAGAGGATCTTTTTCTTTTGTGGGGTTCTTGTTTTCTTGATATTTTTAGAAGTTGAATGAGGAAATTGAATGGTTGGTTTGCAGTTCTGGTACTACTCAAGGGAAGCCAAAGTTTGTACCTTTCAATGATGAATTGATGGAGTCCACTATGCAGATATTCAAGACCTCTTTTGCCTTTAGGAACAGGTACTGCTATTTGCCATTTTGTTCTATTTATGCATCTCTGGTAATTTGCTTGTTGAAAAAAGGCAGCCTGGTGCACAAAGTATCATGCATTCAGGCAGGGTCGTCCATGAAGTGGTACCAACTTCTGTTACAATTGAGACTTTTCAATCCCATGTGAAAGAAAAAGACTGGTCATTCTTTCTTCAAGTTCAATCCCATGTAAAAGAAAAAGACTGGTCATTCTTTCTTCAAGTAAATTAAGTTTTTGGTATGTAAATTAAGTTTAGCAAAATGTAATAGTTCTTGTTTTTTTTTTTTTTTCATTCAGAGAATTTCCAATTGGAAATGGGAAGGCTTTGCAGTTTATTTACAGCAGCAAACAGTTCAAAACAAAGGGAGGTTTAGCAGCAGGAACAGCCACTACCAATGTGTACAGAAATGCACAATTCAAGAAAACAATGAAAGCAATGTGTACTCCATGTTGTAGTCCTGATGAAGTAATATTTGGCCCTGACTTTCACCAATCGTTATACTGCCACCTTTTGTGTGGGCTCATTTTCCGCGATGAAGTTCAAGTTGTTTCGTCTACCTTTGCACATAGCATTGTCCATGCTTTTCGAACTTTTGAACAAGTATGGGAAGCACTTGTTGTTGACATAAGAGAAGGAGTCCTGTCGAGTAGAGTAACTGTCCCGTCCATAAGATTAGCCATGTCAAAGTTGCTGAAGCCTGATCCGGAACTGGCTGATACAATTTTTAACAAGTGCTCAAGATTAAGCAATTGGTACGGCTTGATTCCTGAGCTCTTCCCGAATACAAGGTACATATATGGTATCATGACAGGATCAATGGAACCTTACTTGAAGAAACTGAGGCATTATGCTGGGGAGTTACCTTTATTGAGTGCAGATTATGGTTCTTCTGAAGGATGGGTTGGAGTAAACGTTAACCCGATATTGCCCCCTGAGAAAGTCACTTATGCAGTACTACCAAATATTGGCTATTTCGAATTCATTCCACTCGGGGAAAATCTCAATGGCATTGAGAAAGCAAATTCTCCTGTGGGTCTGACTGAAGTCAAACTTGGGGAAGAGTATGAAATTGTCTTTACCAATTTTGCAGGTACAATTTAAAGACTCAGACTTTATACTTGAGCCTCAATGTTTATTTGATAACATATCTCTGGTTTTCACTTAATCTACAGAATTTTCTTTATATGCACTAGCAATATAATTGACGAGTTTATGCATGTGTATACGCAGGTTTATACCGTTATAGACTAGGTGATGTGGTCAAGGTAAAAGGCTTTCACAATGGGACACCAGAACTCCAGTTTGTATGCAGAAGCAACCTTTTGCTTAGCATTAACATTGACAAGAACACAGAGAAAGATTTACAACTAGCCGTGGAAGCTGCAGCAAAGCGCTTAATAGACAAAAAACTAGAAGTGGTGGACTTCACGAGCCATGTCAATGTCTCAGCTGATCCTGGACACTATGTGATCTTCTGGGAACTGAGTGGTGAAGCAACTGATGAAATGTTGCAAGACTGCTGCAACTGTTTGGACAGGTCGCTCATCGATGCAGGGTACGTGAGCTCCCGGAAAGTGAATGCAATTGGAGCACTTGAGCTGAGGATAGTGAAGAGAGGAACATTTCATAAGATATTAGATCATTTTGTAGGATTAGGAGGTGCAGTTAGCCAGTTTAAGACTCCAAGATGTGTTGGTCCAAAGAATAGCTCATTGCTCCAAATACTGTCTAGTAATGTTGCAGAGACCTATGTTAGTACTGCCTTCTGTTGAACTATTTGTAGCTTTCCTGCTATTTGCAGCCCTACTGGGTATTATTCTCTTAATAATACTTCAAACTGCAAGAAAATTGGAGACTAGTTTAACATCTCTAGTTCCATATCCCAGCGATGGATGTCGCTATCCGTTTATTTAGAACTATATGTAATGAAAGATACAAAATTTTAAACTTCATTGGGACGTGGAGCCAATATGGTCAGTCGAATAATATAACGAGTCTAGGGATACAAAAGCCTAGTCAAGCCTTCGTTCGATTTTGGGCTACTTTTTTCCTTGTTAGGAGTGCAATTTGCAGCCATACCCCATATTTATGCCACATTTTAATTTGTGCTCTATTTTTAATAACTATTAATTTTGTAGCCAACTAACAAAAATTCCGTAATAATATCACCATTATACCCCTTCCAAAATATATAAAAGATGCATCACGCATAACAGATTCAAAATTTCAGATCGTCTCCGTCTATCCTCAATCATTCTGCCTCTCCTCAAATCGCATGCAGACCAGATTTGAACCAGATTCAAATTCCAAATTCAAAATTACAAAATACATTATAAATATTCAAATTCATCTTCAGAATTCAAAATAATTTTTTAAACCGATTGATTTCATGATATATGTTTTCTGAACAATAACTCTTCACTTATGTGCTAAATTTGCATTCTAAATCTTTTACACGTTGAATACTAACATTCTAATCCGACAAGAACAATAACTCTTCACTTATGTGCTAAATTTGCATTCTAAATCTTTTACACGTTGAATACTAACATTCTAATCCGACAATTCAAATATGCTGAAGTGTTCCACTGCATAATATTCAAAAAAAAAATGATTTATTTGCTAAACAAGCTGAAGTTATTTAATTCATATGTAAAAACTTCAGGAAAATAAGCTGAAACATAGTTGCACGTGTTAAAAAATAAAATCTAAATTAAGATTTTAAAACTGAACAAAAACTTCAGCAGTTTGTGCTGAAGTTTTTTAGTTCATTTTTAAAACCTTCAGCAAAATAAGCTGAAATTTTCCTACTACACTAGTTAAAAAAATAAAACATAAATTAATATTTAATATTGAATTCATCTTAAAAAACTTCAGCGAAACAAGCTGGAGTTTTCTTCTTACACTAGGTAAAAAATAAAAATATGAATTAAAACTTAATATTGAACGAAAACTTCAGCAACTGCTGAAGTTTTTTAGTTCATTTTTAAAAACTTCAGTAAAACGAGCTGAAGTTTTCCTCCTACACTGGTTAAAAAAACATAACTTAAAATTTAATATTGAACAAAAACTTCAGCATGGATGCTGAAGCTTTCTAATTCATTTTTAAAAAGTTTAGCAAAACGAGTTGAAGTTTTCCTTCTACACTGGTAAAAAATAAAAAACACAAATTAAAATTTAATATTGAACAAAACCTTCAGCAGTTTGTGTTGAAGTTTTTTAGTTCATTTTTACATACTTCAGCAAAAGAGCCAACGTTTTCCTCCTAAAAAAAATAAAAATATAAATTAAAATTTAATATTCAAAAACTTCAGCATGGATGCTGAAGTTTTTTTGTTCATTTTTAAAACTTCAGCAAAACGAGCTGAACTTTTCCTCCTACACTGTTACAAAAATAAAACATAAATTAAATTTTGTATTGAATAAAAACTTCAATAGTTTGTGCTGAAGTTTTTTAGTTCATTTTTAAAAACCTCATCAAAAAGCTAAAGTTTTCCTCCTACACTAGGTAAAAAATAAAAATATAGATTAAAATTTAATATTTAACAAAAACTTCAGCATGGATGCTGAAATTTTTTAATTCATATTTAAAAACTTCAGCAAAACGAGCTGAAGTTTTCCCCCTACATTGGGTAAAAAATAAAAACATAAATTAAAATTTGATATTGAACAGAAACTTCAGCAGATTGTGCAGAAGTTTTTTAGAACATTTTTAAAAATTTCAGTTAGACGAGTTGAAGTTTTTCTCAGATAAAAAATAAAAATATAAATTAAAGTAATATATTTCACAAAAATATCAGCATAAAGTGCTGAAGTTATTTAGTTATTCTTTAAAAACTTCAGCAAACTAAGATAAAGTTTTCCTCCTGCACTATGTATTTTATTATGATTTTTAAAAAAACTTTCATACCAAAAAATGCTTATGTTTTAAGGAATATGTAAAATATTTTTCATATAAATTTTTTGTATGGTGAAGTTTTTTTAGTTCATCTGCTAAAAATGCTTAATATTTGCAATATGTAATTTTCGGATAAGTTTTTGCTAATTCCTCTGTTATTTTCTAAGTTTAAAAAGGATTTTTAGTTCATGCTTGAAAACTCAGCAAAGGGAGCTAAAGTTTTTCTCCTACACTATGTATTTTATTATATTTTTTGGAAAAACTTTATACCAAAAAATATTTAATTTTCGGATGAGTTTTTGTTAATTCCTGCTAAAGTTATTTAGTTCATTTCCTCTATTATTTTTTGAGTTTGAATAGAAATAGTATTAAAACAACGAACAAAAACCTTAAAACAAAAACAGAATATTTTATCAAACATTAAAAAAAGATAAATTAAATTTACATAAAAAAAACAAAATAACATTATAATACTTTAACTAATAGGATTATAAAAAAAAACTAATCGTCCATATCATAATTATCATCGTCGTCACTGCCAGATGCACGGGCAAGACTATCAAATTTCACCAGCATCTCAATCCTATCAAGCTTGTCGTTTTCTTCCAGCTCCCTCTCGTACTTGTCTATTATAATGACCCGACTGGTCGTTTTGTATTTTCGAACCCCGTTCTCATAAATAGTACTTTTCCCACTTGCTTTAACTAATTTATGACTTGTGAGAATGGATGGTTCGGAAGTTAGGATAGTTTCAAACAAGATTAAGCCTAGTTGCTTCTTTAATTTTTTTTAAAAGGCCAAGTTTGACTTCGGTCAATATTTTAGAACAACGGGCCTGGAATCATGATTTGACAATTTTTTAGGGTTCGTGAAAAAATACGGGACCTGGGCGTATGCTCGGAATCGAATTCTGAGGTCCCTAGCCCGAGTAATAAATTTTTATGTAAAATTGTTAAGTTTGAGTTTCAAAGATCTAAATAAAATAAAAAATCATTATTGTCATAGGTATCGGGTTCGGATTTTGATTTCGAAACTTGGTACAAGTTCAAAATATCAGTTAAGACCTACCCGTAAAATTTGGTGTCCATCCGAGTAGTTTAAGGGCGTTTTGACCCGTTGAAGGAGAATTAAGAACTTGAAGTTTAATGAATAGATTCATTTGGTTTTGGGGGTTGATTCCTCGATTTAGCATTGTTTTGAGTATTTCGAGGGTTCAGGTAGATCTGCCTCGTAATTTCAGACTTGTCGGTATGTTCGGCGGGGCTCGGGTGCCCTGAGCATTAAATAGTCGAGGTTCGAGTGAAGTTGAGGTCCAAAATAGCCTTTTGTGGCTCCCTGAAGATCCTTGTTGCTTCATTGATGTGCTCATCTTCAGTATTATCAGAAGTTGCCTCTCAACACATGTCGTGGATATTGCCCGCCATGTATCGGCTTGACCTCATCCCTCTTGTCGCAGGTATCACTGATTAAATCTTCGTGCAGAGGCTGATTTCTTTGGGTCTCAACGTTGTGTGCGATGTTGACATTATTATTTATCATTTTCTTTGATTTTGGTAAGATCAAAGATTAAATGGGTTAGTAATAGATGCAAGCGCCAACTCGATTACACAACTCTCTAAGCCTAACAGTGGGCGCCAAACTATATATACTCGTAAAATGACACAGCTGAATTTATACGTGATTTATAGATAAGTAAATTAACTTTATCCCAAAATAATAAATAAATAAAACGATAATATAAGACTTAGAATTGAAATCGAGATAAGACAATAGAAATCCTGGTTCCGGGAGCAAGCTTCCGGAGGCAATATTAATGATATTATTAAGTTTTGAACAGTGTGTAGTATAGGCTTGACAGAAAATTTTCGTTCCTTACCATGGTTGTTATGCTCACTACTTATAGTTGTTCCTAGGGAACAAGGTCCTAGGATCAAAACCCCTCTTAAATGACAATTATGAGAACAATTGAAAAATGTGTAATGGTAGACAATGAATTCCATTGTAATAGACTACGTACGTAATGCTATAGAATATTCTCCATTGAATGCTACCATGTGGCAGCCAATTATTTTGTCTTTATGAACATCATTTCCTTCGGGGAAAACGAGATTGCTGCCTTCGGACGTAATTGTCATTTGCCTCGCTTTCCATATACCTTTGGCTCTACGTGCCGCTTTATTATGTGAGTATTATATATGAACATATTTTACCCTATATATGCGCCAAACCGTATAGCCTAAAATTTAATCTAGGTTTATACAATTGGATTTATAGTAAAAAGGGGGTTAATCTAAGTCAATTTTAATATCCAGATAATAGATCAAGTATATTGAGGGAATTATTTTGTCTCAATCAATCAAGAATACCTCAACTGGATAAATCTACTTATTTTTATGGGAAGTATCCCATGTGTATTGTTGAATAACAATAAATAATATAAGTAATGGAGTAATGAGTAACTCAATAGTATCAGTGTATTCAAACAACATTTAAGTAAATAAATGAATAAAGGGTAATGATAAGCCTTTAAATATTTGTATCCTTCTTGAATTAGGTAAGAAAAGATAGATAAAGATGTAAAAAGTGAATTAGGTAAGAAAAGATAGATAAAGATGTAAAAGGTGAACTTTGTATGGATAAAATATAGAGACAATGTTCAGATAATATTAATATGTTGTTCTTTACCATGGATATCCAATCCCCTCACATAACTACATTATCTTTCTATTTATAAATAGGGTGCATGAGTCACAAAACCCTAGATAGTACAATTGAAAAGAATATTTCAATTTTTTCTAGGGAATAGTAATCCTAAAACTAATGTTACTACTTTTCGATAAGTAGTGCTCGTGTTTGTCTTCCCCTTCTTCTGATTTACTTCGACAACGCATTGTCTTCTCGTGATGTCAACCCTTTGAGGTCAAGTTATAGCATTCTATTGGCTATACGTGGCAGTCTTCCAAGGCTTTCGCTTAAAATCCCAGTTTGGATGAGCAGAGTTAGGTTCGATTTCGATTCATACTGAAAAATAGGTGAATAGTTAATAGAAGATGGGGGTCAACTTGAAATCTCGATGAATCGAGGAGAAAAGCATCTACACTTTCGAAAAAGGATGGGCTTCCTTCGTGTTGACTTGGTCAACATGTAAACATGATATTTTTTGCCCATCAAATATTCTGTATCGCCTAATTTATTGTTGCACCTACAATTTGAATATAGAAGTACTTACCGAATATTTTGTACCAACCCCCCAACCCAACTTTTGGGATGGTCTAGGGCACAGGTTGACTCGGAGTCATGGGCCAATTCTAAATTTAACTGGAAAAAATTTAAAAATAGCCAGATTTACCACTGGTCGTTGAAAAATAGCTAAGTTTTAAAAGTCATCAAAATTTAGCCACTTTAATATGAGTGAAAACACTGTTTAAAATTCGAAAAAATATGCCCGCAAATTTTACTGGAGTTCCAGCATAAATATGTTTGAACTCCTGTAAATTTTACGGGAGTTCCAGGATAACTATGTTGTAACTCCCGCAAATTTTACTGGAGTTCAAGCATAATTATGCTGGAACTCCCGTAAATTTTATGGGAGTTCCAGCAGTATAATTGTCCAGTATAATATACTGAAGTTTGGAGTACTAGTGCTCCAGTCTCCCGTAAATTTTACAGGAGTTAGCAAAGTATACCGATCCAGATAATATACTGGAGTTCGTACACAAATGTACTAGAACTCCCGTATATTATACGGGATCGGTCCCTGTTGCAGCAAAATAGTGGCTATTTTTCATTGACTTCGTAAACAGTGACTATTTTTTATTGATTAATGTGAAAACTGGTTATACCACAAAATTTTAACAATTTAACTAATCCTAATAGGACAAAATTACTGCCACTTGTCTGTTTGCGTGCCGATGATCAGATCAAAGTGCAATATTGTTGAAGCAGGTCTATTGATCCACTTTTGGTTTTAGCTTTTTGGATGAGTGCTGATGTCTATGTTTACCCGCTTGGGAGAAAGTCACAGGGCAGAGCTAGATTATATTATATGAGTTCCGTCTGGTATTTATGGTTCGATTTGAAATCAATTTTTATCTAAAAAGAAATCAAATCAAGTAAGTCAGATTTTTAAATATTAGAACCAATTCAAACTAATTAAGTTGGTTTTTCTCGATTTGGTTTATGTCGGTTTTTCGATTTTTTTGATTATTTGTCGGTTTTTTCTTAAATAAAAGACATACACTACCAAGCACATATTCTGGCGATCACATTTTCAATGTAACACTATCAAATCAATTTCACTTTGAGAAATCAATTATTTACCAAGATATATTGATGATAATTGAATCACATAGTGGCGAATAATTTAAGGACTCAATTAAAAATATGTTATTTTTAACACGAAATTGATTCTTACACTAAACATAAGAAAACTACCCATCAAAGTAGAATGTAAAGGTAAAGAACAACATTAAAAGTGCAAACTATTAACATTTACCATAAATTTTTTAAAACTTTGTATAATAATATATATATATATATATGTGCAATAATAAATTTAAAATAGCAATTACTATAGATAGAGAACATGCATGCAGATAATGGAAAAAAGTACTCTATTGTTGCTCGTATGGAAATAACAGAAAAAGAGGAAGAAGAAGATTTAGATGCGAAGACAGAAGATGAAGAAAAAGGTATAAAGATATGGGATTGTGGTAGCCCTTTATATGACTCCTATGAATTGGTTGCACTCAACCATGCCATTGATAGACATCTTATGGAATTACCATGTCTTAGTGGATCAAGAAAGGACATAACAATAAGTCATGAATCTTCTCATGCAGAGGCTTCTACTTCAAACAACGTTAAAAGGTCTTCAATGAAGAAATTTATCAGTGGTTTAATGGAGAGGAAAGTTGTGTGGAAGAGAAAGCATGCTGATGGAGGAAGAGAGAAGAACCCAAGAAGGTAAAATGGGGAATTACTAAAATATATTTTTAAGTGATGAAGCGGACCTTATACATAAGCAGTTATGTGTTTGCAGCGGGAGGCACAAACTGCTTTACGGGTTTGTGTGTACCCAATAGCTTTTACTCAAACAACATATTTGATGTTTTTAATTTATGAAATATGTATAAATATTAAATTTTGAAGTTGTGGTTTCAAAATCCTCTTGCTCCATTTTTGTGTGTTTGAATAGAAGTTCTAAAACTCACAATAAGCAATTCATGTGTCTAACAGAGAAGTGTTGATAACCAATTTTTATGTTATGATGACTCAGAGAGTGGTGCTTGTCAAAGGGTATTCAAATTTAAGAAAGTGGATAAAAAAAATTATGAATCAAATTACGCAATATTTAGCTAAACAATTAAAACACTTGTAAATAGAACTATAGTTTTATAAATAAAAACTAACATAAAATAAGACCCAAAAAACTTACTAATGAAAGTAAGAATAAAACCAAAGGAAAGAGAGAGTCAAGAGTGTCTCTAGTATGTAAAAGTTGAAGAATCTTTTGTAGAGCTTGACTTTTAAATTGTAAAATTAATATAAGAAGCGACATTTTAAGATTAGCTGTTTAGTTTTACAAAATTTTTAAGTTTTAAGAGTTTTAATTGACAGAGAGTAAAATACAGCACATACGATAGTCTCCAGTTTATTTTGGCAAACAAAATTAGAAAATAAAAATGTTTAGATAGGGATTTAAGCCCATAAATAATACCTCACTTTGAAAACCCTAAACCACTTGATTATTTCACTCAATTGTGTTAAGAATGTTCACAAAATAATATATATAAAGTAATATTTGGAGTGTATATATATATATATATATATATATTATAATTATCTGGCGAAGGGCTTTTGCTTGAACACCCTTGGCATAGTGCGGCTATACCACTGGAGTGAGGTATACTTAAATCTATTAGCAATATAAATGAACTGATCATTGCTATATTTTTAATTTAAAATTGAGTCATACAATGTAATTTATGTCTCTATCCACTCTCAGTTCTAAATTGATTCCATAAAATTATTTTTAATAAATATAAACTATTTATTTAGCAAAAACATATTATACTGAATTATTAACTTAGTTCAACAGAAGGCAGTACTGACATAGGTCTCAGCAACATTACTAGACAGTATTTGGAGCAATGAGCTATTCTTTGGACCAACACATCTAGGAGTCTTAAACTGGCTAACTGCACCTCCTAATCCTACAAAATGATCTAATATCTTATGAAATGTTCCTCTCTTCACTATCCTCAGCTCAAGTGCTCCAATTGCATTCACTTTCCGGGAGCTCACGTACCCTGCATCGATGAACGACCTGTCCAAACAGTTGCAGCAGTCTTGTAACATTTCATCAGTTGCTTCACCACTCAGTTCCCAGAAGATCACATAGTGTCCCGGATCAGCTGAGACATTGACATGGCTCGTGAAGTCCAACACTTCTAGTTTTTTGTCTATTAAGCGCTTTGCTGCAGCTTCCACGGCTTGTTGTAAATCTTTCTCTGTGTTCTTGTCAATGTTAATGCTTAGCAAAAGGTTGCTTCTGCATACAAACTGGAGTTCTGGTGTCCCATTGTGAAAGCCTTTTACCTTTACCACATCACCTAGTCTATAACGATATAAACCTGCGAATACACATGCATAAACTCGTCAATTATACTGCTAGTGCATATAAAGAAAATTCTGTAGATTAAGTGAAAACCAGAGATATGTTATCAAATGAACATTGAGGCTCAAGTATAAAGTCTGAGTCTTTAAATTGTACCTGCAAAATTGGTAAAGACAATTTCATACTCTTCCCCAACTTTAACTTCAGTCAGACCCACAGGAGAATTTGCTTTCTCCATGCCATTGAGATTTCCCCCGAGTGGAATGAATTCGAAATAGCCAATATTTGGTAGTACTGCATAAGTGACTTTCTCAGGGGGCAATATCGGGTTAACATTTACTCCAACCCATCCTTCAGAAGAACCATAATCTGCACTCAGTAAAGGTAACTCCCCAGCATAATGCCTCAGTTTCTTCAAGTAAGGCTCCATTGATCCTGTCATGATACCATATATGTACCTTGTATTCGGGAAGAGTTCAGGAATCAAGCCGTACCAATTGCTTAATCTTGAGCACTTGTTAAAAATTGTATCAGCCAGTTCCGGATCAGGCTTCAGCAACTTTGACATGGCTAATCTTGTGGACGGGACGGTGACTCTACTCGACAGGACTCCTTCTCTTATGTCAACAACAAGTGCTTCCCATACTTGTTCAAAAGTTCGAAAAGCATGGACAATGCTATGTGCAAAGGTAGACGAAACAACTTGAACTTCATCGCGGAAAATGAGCCCACACAAAAGGTGGCAGTATAACGATTGGTGAAAGTCAGGGCCAAATATTACTTCATCAGGACTACAACATGGAGTACACATTGCTTTCATTGTCGTCTTGAATTGTGCATTTCTGTACACATTGGTAGTGGCTGTTCCTGCTGCTAAACCTCCCTTTGTTTTGAACTGTTTGCTGCTGTAAATAAACTGCAAAGCCTTCCCATTCCCTATTGGAAATTCTCTGAATGAGAAAAAAAACAAGAACTATTACATTTTGCTAAGCTATAATAGACCAAACATTTAATTTACTTGACGAAAGAATGACCGGTCTAGACAAAAGGGGTTGCTCTGATGGTAAGCAACTCCCACTTCCAATCAAGAGGTTGTGAGTTCGAGTCTCCCCAAGAGCAAGGTGGGAAGTTCTTGGAGGGAAGGATGCCGGAGGTCTATTTGGAAACAGCATCTCTATTCCGAGGTAAGGGTAAGGTCTGCGTACACACTATCCTCCCCAGACCCCACTAAGTGGGATTGTTGTTGTTGTAAAGAATGACCAGTCTTTTTCTTTTACACAGGATTGAAAAGTCTCAAGTCTTAAATGTATCCCCTACATTTATAACCATTTAAACTCCTTAACTTTCCATGGCTGCTTATGAACCAATGTTTGCTCCTATAAGTCAGGAGTTCGAGTAGTGGAAGCAGCCATTAATACTTGTATCAGGGTAGACTGTCTACATCACACTCTTTGGGTGGGACACTTCACAGACGACCCAGCGTGAATGCATGTGCACCGGGCTGCCTTTTAAACAAGCAAATTACCAGAGATGCATAAATAGAACAAAATGGCAAATAGCAGTACCTGTTCCTAAAGGCAAAAGAGGTCTTGAATATCTGCATAGTGGACTCCATCAATTCATCATTGAAAGGTACAAACTTTGGCTTCCCTTGAGTAGTACCAGAACTGCAAACCAACCATTCAATTTCCTCATTCAACTTCTAAAAATATCAAGAAAACAAGAACCCCACAAAAGAAAAAGATCCTCTTTTACTTTACCTCAATGAGATGGTTTCAATTGGTTTTCCAGTAAGAATGGGAGAAAGATCACCATCAGCAATTCTTTGAATATAAGGCTCCAAATCACTGTGAGTGACAATAGGGACACAATTCTTGAATGTCTGAGGATCAGTTCTGCCATTCAAACCCCATTTTTGCAAATATTCTGTCCCTCCATTCTCCTCCAGTATCTTTTTAAGTGTCTCTTCTTGAATTTTGCCAGCATCTTTTGTCAAATCCTCAAATTCCTTAATCACTTTTTCTTGATCAAACTTCTTCTCAATCTTCTCCACCACCATCTTCATGATCTTCCTACAATAAATAGCTAATTATAAGAACAAAGATCTCAACTTTTTTAACACTAATAATCAAGAAAGATTAGCTTCCCAGTAAGTAATTTTGTACAATTTTGAGAGATGGGGTTGGGGCTATTTTTTTTGCATTGTTTTTTTTTTGGGGGGGGGGGTAATAGGATAATATTGGATATATAGATAGTCAAAATTTTATGAATCAACTCTGATTGTGAGCTTATAAAAGGAGGTGTCAAACAAGGAATCTTTTCTATAGCTTATCAGACATACAAATACAGAAAACTATATCACTCCATCGAACCTTTACTATAGCTATTCAGCCATACACACAAAGACAAGAAAAAAATATAAATTAATGTGTAGACAAGAAAACATATAAATAAATGTGTAGACAAAAAAATGTATAGTACTAAATAAATGTGTAAGTGTGTGACTATGTGTGTGGAATTTAAGACTAATTAAACTGAAAGCTAGCTGGACTGATGCACTCCATACTTGAGTGTTTACTAAATTCAGAAAGATATAAAGTAAATCAAAAATCAGACCAAATTCAAAAATTGTCGACAAAGAAAGGGTGCAACATAAGAATATCCAAAAAGGGAAAATATTGAAAAGGTCTAAAAGGGGCTCAAGAATCCAAAAAAAGAAAGAAGATATAATTGAAAGCAAATGAGTACAACAAAGAATTTAACATAAAATTACTCAAAGACAGAAACAGAAAGCTTAATCCACATATAAGCAGAACTCTTTCCAATAATCCAGTCACATAAGACCAAAAAATTCATATAAATATTTGTAAAAAAAAAAAGAATCATATTGGTATTTTGTATATGTATGTACCTCTTTTATAAATTGCTTTTGAAATGTAGTAGTTAAATGACTCTTGAGAAAGAGAAGTATTTATAGCTGGTGACTGAACACAAACGCCGTCCACGGTGGGGCCAAAAACGTTTTGTGATACCGAATATACCCCTAATAGATTACTATTATTGCAAAAAAAAACCGTTATATCTCAGGTCTGACTGGAAATTGGATATGTCCATTTGTGGAACTTAAAGTTGAATGGCTACGGATAACAAACATAAAAGTGAGTGTGAGATGATTTTTGCAAATCGGCAGTTATTGGTACTCGCAGTCCCAATGATGTTACGTTTCCAAAATTTAAGGCCTATCTATATTTTTGTTGTTAGTTTTGAAATTTTTTATTCTCAATTGATATTTACATTGATAAAATTACTTAGCTATGATTGATTAAATAAATATATATTTATATATTATTAATTTACTAATTCATCATTGTTGGATATTGTTTAATCTGAACTTCAGTTGCTAAGTATTTACCCATATTATATATCTGATTATGTCAAATTATATAATTTAATTTATCTGTTGATTTTTATGGTATGTTATTTATTGAGTGAGATAACAAATTAAAGAATAGTTTTATATTCCATTAATTGATTTTATGGTATGTTATATATTGTGGAGATCAAATCAAAGAATAATTGACTTTTATTGTTGATTTTTATGATATGTTCTTTATTGGGGAGTAACAAATTGTTGAATTTTTTTTTTAGTATTTTTATTTTTATGGTATGTTCTTTATTGGGGAGATAATGATGAAGTAGTGAACATGCAACAGAGATTACAAATAACTTTTTATCTATTTTTTCAAGATTATAATAATTGATCACTGAAAAAAGACAAGTATAATATTGCCGGTTACATTAAAACTTTCATAGTTAGTATCGTAACTGTGAAAGTTAATGAATATGGTAATCCTCTCAAATTGTAGCCTAATATGCAATGTCCATAAATGCTTGATCAGAACAATTTAATTGGTGGGCACTTGCTCTTCAAATATTTTTTTTTATTTTTTGCTAAATAAAAAAAGAAAGGAATATTCAACGATATATATCTAGTGATGAAAATAGAAATGACATGTTTACAACTTTAACTTCACGTGAACTTCCTTAATAATTGACTAACCAGATTTAGCATCAAATCAATAGAACAGCTCATGCGTTTTATGATTGGTGCAACAAACTACTAATTGTATTTTAAATTCATGCATAAGTTGTGAACTTCCTTAATATAATTGACTAACCCTTTTATTCAGGGGCGAAGTCACATTTTGGTTAGGGTGGTTAATTGACTAGGGGTGTTAATGGTTCGGTTCAATCGGTTATTTTATAAAATTTATATCATATCAATTTTTCAGTTATTCTATTATGTGTAATTGAAATTAGATTATTCTAAATCGTACTAATCATAGCGGTGTCTCTTCGGTATCGGTACAATTCAATAAATTTTCAGTATTTTTGTAAATATCATATAAAATTCACCAATAGAAGTAGAATGTAATAACATGCGTACTTAACACAACTCTTTAGATATTTTTATTATTTAAAATGCGATGAATTACAAAAAAATAAAAGATGACTAGAGTATAGGTCATTCAACTATTCTACAACAACGTAAAAGAAACCAAGCAATAACAAAGAAAATATAAATCACACACGTAGAAAGATAAATTAACCAAGCTAAACTCTAGAATAAAGTCTATAGAAGATTAAATATTCAAAAAGATATATCTAAATTATATGAAAGGAAACTTATTCAATACATTGTAGTTTGGTACTCGTAATCGCTAATACTTTGTGTTTTGCTAATAAAGATACTTGAGATAACTTAGTTTAAGTAGAAGTGGCATAATAGGTTTTAGGAATGAGTATTTTGTGTTTTATTGCTTGTTGGCTTGTAATAATTTTCATAATTTCAAGGCCCAAAGAAAAATTTAATGCATTATTATTTTTAAACTAACTCGATAAATATATTTTTCATATGTAAAATTTATTCGATTACGGTTTGGTATTTTCTCGATTTATTTTTATAAAATAAAAATCTACCCTAATTATCGGTGATGTTATAGATTTATATAAAAACCTACGTCTTCTTAAAAAGAACCTAAAAATCTGTACGGTTCGGTCGATTAAGTCAGTTTTCGAATATCCATTGACACCCCTATAATTGACTACCCTTTGTCGGAAAATTACATTGCATACATAGGTAAAATATAAGGATTTAGAGGTATATAATAAATATTGAGCATTCTTTGTCGAAATTTCTTTTACTTATTTCAAATTTGAACATCGTTAAAAAAATTTCTGACTTCGCCGCTGCTTTTATCAAATCATTGTATTTTGTGATTGGTGCACTAAACGAATTGTACTTCTCATGGTCAAGTTTGCTAGCTACTAGCTGGAAAAAGAGAATTATATTTTCTTCCTTCCTTTCTCTTGTAGTATATAGTTTATTTCTTTCATTTTCGTCGTAAACAGGATTCTTCGTCCCGTGGCAAGGTCATAAAGTATTAATATAAAAATTAATGTTTGACTTATATAATTGATTAAATTTTCCGATGATCACTGACTATCCTTTGATTCTCTATCGATCATCCGCCACTTAAAATAAAACAGAAATTTTAATTACTGTAAGATTAACCTTCATAAATAATTAGTGCTTAAGTGGAATTATAAAGTGAGGAGGGAGGGGAGGGAGGGGGGAGGGGAGTTCAGTCGTTATTCCTAAAAATTTTACTTGTTACACTTTGGCCCCAACCTATATAATTTTAATATTACCAAAGTTTTTTCAAAAAAAAAGAATTCCGATCCATTCCTTCAGCCTCAATCTGTTGCCTCACTCCCCATTTTCCACGGCTAATTCCTCCATTGAATAAGTTTTTATTGCATTGAAAATAAAGAGGTCGTCTGACTGCTTCCTCATTCCTCTCAAAGCATTCTTTTGATCTATCATTTACGGAGAAGAAATCGAAAAATTGAGAGTTTTTCGAATTTGTCAAATTTAGGAAAGAAATGGCGGTACATTGGATTGATAATTCATTCTAGGTGGTATATTGTAACTTATTCATATAGTAAGTGTTTTCATCTCATCTTCTTGGTCATTGTTAATTTGAGTTTTTGTGGGAGAAAATCTACACAATACTCGACTATTAGTGTACAATAGACCACTGTTAGAATTGACCACTAGTTCACAATAAACTGATGGGAGATTATATACTAATATGCGGTCTATATTCTGGTGAATGAGTTGAGGGGACCAATTAGTTGGAATTGAAATTCTTATACAAATTTTATAGTACCTATCCATATACCTAGCAATTGCAAATTTAACGAATTTATTGATGTCATTATTAAACGTAGAAAACTAACATATTTTTCGAGAAATTTGAATATTATATATATGCTTAGCTCCGCGTTGAGGAGGGACAAGATTCCTCCTTCGTTCATTAAGATTAATGATGATTTGCATGCCTCCTTTATATTACTAGTGATGGTATAAGGCCTTGTTTAAAGATATGTGAGGCTGAAAATGTGTTTGAAAAAGGGGCTAAAGTTCCTGTTAAAGGATCTCAACAAGATTCAAATGTCACATATGTACGGCCGCCGCCACTACCAACAACACAAACATAAATTTTAGAAGTTGAGAAGGAAAGAATGGTGAAAGATGGCTCCAGTAGATTTAGTCATGACTTGCACGATTTTGGTGATAATAAAATGAATTAGTACGGTCTGGAAGATGCAGATGGAGCGGAAGAGCTCCAAGATATTGTGAGTCGGGCAGCTGGAGAGGAAGGCATGATGGACTCGTTAGCTATACAGCACAACCGCCTTGATGGTATCGGTTTTTTTCTTAGGAAATGTTTCAAAAACATATTGGATCTAATGAAACATTGGAGGTTGCTTATGTGAAAATGTATTTTACGTTTTATATGAAGAAGAGTAGCAATAAATTAACTTCGGTGGTATGCCGACATGTGAGATGCCCCTGAAAGTTACATACTTTAAAGTATAATAGTTCTGATAGGTTTTATATTATCAAGTACCATAGCGAGCATACATTCGGGATACAACACATATCAAGCTATCATCCTAATACGTCGTTGAAAATTTTGGGTACATATTACTAGGAATGGTATGTTACTGGCAAAGGCATAACCCCGTCACATCTGAAAGATGCTATTTTTGCAAATTACAATTAAAATCTTACTTACTGGAGGAGCAGGAAGGTTGGTAAAATAGCTATGCCTAAGCTCAAAGGTACCCAAGAAGAGGAGTATGCTTTATTGGAAGCGTATCGCCATGTTATGTAGTCCTATAATGAAGGAAGTATTGTTGATTTGAAGGGTTTATGATAAATTGTATTTTAAATATTTTTTTTTAATTGTTGGAACTTTCATTAAGGGATTTACACATATGAGAAATATTATTATTGTGATGGGATGTTTTTTGAGTGGCAGGTAAGGAGGTTGCTTGTTGTCTGATATGGCACAAGATACAGAGAATCATATTTTTCCAATTGTATTATGTATAGTCGATAAAAAGTGCAATGACTCTTGGACCGATTTTTGTTCAACAATTGCGGCACATTGTTGATGACGATGATGAATTGCATTATCTCTGATCGTCATCTGTCTATTGGGAATGACTTCAATAAAGCTTTTACTACCGCTCATCATGGGTTCTGCATGCGTCACATTGCTGAAAATATGTGCAAGAGGTTCATTGTGAAATTTTTACTAAGTATTTCTTTTTTGTCGTACAGTCATACAATACTAAAGAATTGACCAGTTTTTATAATTGCGTGATAAAGTAGGAAAGTAGGTGACAGACTTGCGAATGAAATTGGGTTCCAAAACTGGAGCAGAGCATTCTTTTCAAGAAACCGATACGATATATATATATATATATATATATATATATATATATATATATATATATATATATATATATATATATATATATATATATATATATATATATATATATATATATATATATATATATATATATATATATATATATATATATATATATATATATATATATATATATATATATATATATATATATAGCAATGTATTTGTAATATATTCCTTTGGATCTTGTTGTAAATAAAAATTATGTACTAATATAAAATCTAATTAGTTTGATTCAAAATTTTAAAATATTTCCATTGGTAACAATTAGGTTATACTTTTTTCTTAATAAAAGTTTTGTACTTTTCTATAAAATCACAAAATCTATTAATTAAAAACTCTTAGGGCTTTCTCAAAATTTGGGACCTAAAACATGGGCTTACTTGTCTTTCCGTTGAGCCTCCCTTGAACGTACTGACAACACTGTAAGAATAGGTTCAGGCGTACTAGCAACCCTAACTTATTCCACTATAATCTTCGTGACACTCCTAAATATGGCTCGGATTATTATCCCAACTAATAGCTACAAGATCTTCTTTAATCAATGTGCTTCATTATGTGTCCACAATATGATTATTTTATTATTTCGTTTAAATCATGAATCTTTCCTTTTGTCTTTAATCTTTACTTTTTTTTAAAACTCAAACAAAGACTTTATTAGGTTGAATACCAACAATCTTAATTACAATAAAATTATAAGCATACTCCCAATGAAAAGGATTAACATAATTTCTCGATTCTCTTGCTACGCAATGAGTAACTAAATATTTTCCTCTGAATAGTGACTAGAAACAGAAATTTTATAAAGGGATATAAATATAAGAAAATAAATAAACACACATAAAAAAATTGTATATATACATAAAAATATTTTTTTACCTAGCTTAATAATGTAATTGACACCTCTTACTATAAGGTGGCTCCAGCATTGCCTCTGAATCCGAATTAGAGAAACACTAGTATTTCTCTTTAACAAGAAATTACAATCCTATAGAAGCACTTCAAACTCTATAAAATTTTCACTTGAGGAGTTACAAAAGAAGAAAAAAATACAATTTCTTGCGTATCACATTCAACTATACATGGCCCATCACATTCACCTTTAGTTACTATTTTCTTATTACTTCTTATAACATGAAATATGTGTTTAAATCCTAGTGATCTCTTCCTCATCACAAGATTATCGAGACTTATTTTTAATGTAAGATATGTTGACACAACATTAATTCTACTAAAAGCTATTCCCACTACAAATAGTGCAACTTTCTGGTGTTTGACTCTTTGGAGTGTGTATGGGGCTAAAATATGATTTGGCGATAAGGGGCCTGAGTGCGGCTTTCCCCACGCCCACAAAATGGTGATGGTACGACCCTCCCTTACGTTTCTTATAGCAAAGGCACAATATAGACGTAAGGGTATAAATGGTGACGTATGTATTCAGACGACTCCTCTTTAAGGGCGTCAGTGATTCATTGACGATCATAATTTTTGTAAGGAACCCCACCTCTATATAAAGGAGGGGTTTCGCTGTTGTAATGGACATGTGTTATTATCTAATAATACAACTTCTATCATTCTCTCTCTATTTTTCTCTCTCTATTATTCTCTCAACTGTAATCGTCGATCATCTTTATAATTTCTTCATTTCTTACAAACATTTCTATACTATAATCACACTGATTCCGTTTTGGGTTTATTATATTCGATTACGATTTACCCTTCTTATATTTTTTATTGTTAATAGCTCATAAAGTAACCGATAACTTTTGAGTCAAACGGAGTGAAAAATGAACAGTGAGAACATATCCTTCTGAGAGTTGAAAACAAATAATCAATGTGGAAGTTTATCCATCTATAAAAGAAATCAACTCATAAGCTCTAACTAATAAATACATGTTGTACACTGGAAAAAAGAAAGTGACCTCTACAGTCTCTACCATAGTGTGAATGTGTCACTTATAGACTGTTTTTATTTTCTTTTGTTGCATTAAATGAAAAGTCAGTTCTGCTTATTAAATAAAATAAAAAGACTGTTTGGTCTGTGGCACAGTTTGAATGAGAGTATACTAAGACGTTTTTTTTTTTTTTTTGTTAATATAGTAAGGTCTTTATATTGTTATCGCTGGTACAGTGGAGTATTAAAAACTAAAGCTTGTGTACTATAAAAGTACAAATATACTGAAACGCAAGAATAATTGATCATATTATTAGTATATTTTAATATATTACAATATTTATTCACTTTATGTTCTAATTTATTATGTCGAATTTGTTAAAATAGTTAGTTACTAATTCAGGTTAATTAACATGATGGTTTAAAATAACTGTACACCGATTAATCCTTTCACTTGCAAAAGGCGTACAGTGACCCCACGAAACCAACAAATTATCATTCAATCAGTCATCATCTTTAACTTAAGTGCCCAATGATTACCACATTATATAGCAACTATCTTAATTTGCACAATCCAGAGCCATTTTTTTTTTTCGAGACTTGGCTTAGATTTGTTTTAAGTTATTTTAAATAGAATTGTGACAAGCAACAATTCATAATTTAACATTTTTCCATACCCAGCCTCACCAAGGCCCGTCCTCCTTGGCCCCCTTTCATCTAGGGGTAGCAAATGGATGGGTTTGGTTTACTTTGGGCGGGTCAAGATGGGTTAGTCAATAAATGGGTCATTGCCCAATCCAGCCCAAAGTAAATTTGGGTTAAGATGGGCTGGGTCAAGATGGGCTAAACAATGGGTCATAACCCAACCCGCCCAATATGACTCATATTTTAGAATCATGCTCATCTTGCATAAAAATTTATTTTAGGGGGATTGCGCTCGAGGTGGGTGGTGGGGGGAGGGGGGCATGGGGGAGGAGGGGGGCGTGGGAGGGGAGGAGGTGTAGAAAAATAAAATAATAAAAAATTAAAAATACAACAAAAATAAATTTTTTAGGGATTTTACATGGCGAGAGAGGGGTAAGGCTAGGGGGTAAGGGGTATGGTGGGGTGGTAGAAAAATTGAAAAACAGAAAACAGAAATTTAAAAATAAAAGCAAAAAGTAATTTTTTTTTAGGTGTTTGGCACCGGGGGTAAGGTGTGTGTGGGGGGAGGGGGTGGGGTGGTATTGGTAGGGTGGGTGGGGTGCAATGGGGTGGGGTGAAGTGGGGTGGGGTGGCCGTGGCCGAAAAACTGGAAAAACAAAAAATAGAAATTTAAAAATAAAAAAAAGTAAAAATTCTTTTAGGGGGTTTGCGTGGGGGAGTAGGTGGGGGGTATGGGGTGGGGTGGGATGACAGAAAAATTGAAAAAAAAAATAGAAATCTAAAAATAAAAAGTAAAAAAATTTTAAGGAGTTTGCGCCGGGGTAGGTTGGGGGTAGGGGTATTGGGGGGAAGGGTAGGGGTATGGTGAGTGATGCAGAAAATAAAATAATTGAAAATTAAAAATACAACAAAAAAGTGAATCTTTTATAGGGGTTTTGCGCGGGGTGGGGATGGGATGGGGTGGGGTGGGGTGGGGTGGGTGGGTGAGTGGCGTAGAAAAACAAAAGAAAAGAAAATTAAAAATACAAAAATTGGAGCAACTAAGTAAATTTCTAGATGAGTTAGGTTAAGATACTTTGTTTTGGATGAGTTTCATGGGTTGTATTTGGGCTGTTAAATGGGTCAGAATGGGCTATAAAAAATAATGGGTTAACTTGGGCTCAACCCAAATTGACCATGAGCTAAAATGTTGTAGCACAACCCATTAATCTCTAGGCTAGTTTGGCGGGTTAGATGGGTTTGTGCTCAAATTGTCACCCCTACTTTCATCCAATCATAACCACTCTTGATAGTATATACTCCATTAGCCTAAAGCCATTGATTTTGTATATACCTCCTAGCAAATTTATCTCTTATAGAACATATCTTCCTCCGGTACCAATTACAGTCTGTAGGTACTTTATATTGCCACCAATTCCTTCCTTTTAAGTATATGTGGTTCACTCATCTCACCTATAGGTTATCTGTTTTTGCTGCTATATTCCATACATATTTAGATATGGTTGCTTTATTCCATATTACAATATCCTTCACTCCCAGTCCTCCTTGCCTTTTTGTTCTGCAGACCAAGTCCCATGTTACTAGTGGTGGCTTGCTGGAATAGACTGTCACATCCCATATGAAGCATCTACATACCCCTATGATACTTTTATCATTACTTTCTTGGGCAGAACAAATACAGATGCCCAGATGTGTATATATGCATCCAGTGGCGGATCCAGGATATTAGGTTCCTGGATGCTCAAAATTTTTTGATATAAGTTACTACAATACATAATTATTTCAATACGACAGTGAAAAAAGTTAACGGAAAAACTCAAAAAAAAAAAGAACAAGGAAGAAAGTAATCTTTAATATAAGAAAAAGAAACAAGTTGAAAGTGTTGTTGCTGAGAATCGAACTCCCGCCCTAAATTTTCTGATTTTGAGATTGTTGTGAATGACCGGAGAGTTTGCTGATTATTTCATCTACTTTATTCTTCATTTTTTCCTTCTCTGCATTCCTAAAAAGCAAAAACTCAAGAAGGATTAATTTTAAAGTTTTCTGGAAACAATGCCTTTCTTATTCCTAAATATAATTAATATAATAAAGCATAAAGGTGAAAGGAGGTAGGAAAGGGATGGTAAAAAAGGATAAAAAGAAAATTTTAGTTCAAAAGCAAGGAAAAGCTAAAGGGAATAGGAAAAGTTAAAAACTTTTTCACAAAAGACAAAAAGGTACCTAAAGGATTGAAAGAAATAGTATAGAATAGAGAGTCAGACTCAAGAAGCTATTTCAATTGGGAATCGAACTCGCGTGGCATAAAAATACACTCCTTAACTTCAGCTTTGAACCAAAGCACCCATAGGCCTTTTTGGTTTGTGGGTGCTTACTAATTCAATATATTACTTTCCTCTGTTTTCTTATATAGTCGTGCATAGTTCACACCGGGGTCAAAGGGTGCTTCAGCACCCGGCACGAACTACGTAGATCCGCCCATGTATGCATCAATACACCATTCACCAATAGGATTCTCCCAGCATATGACAAGTTCCTTGTGCCCCAGCTTTTGATCTTTATAGTCATCTTATCCACAAGTACTTCACAATCCATTGATGTCACCTTCTTTGGTGAGATAGGCACTCCAAGGTACCTAAATGGTAATGTTTCCCTCTTGTAGCCTGTTAGTTCACATAGGTTCTGTAAATCCTATTCCTCCATGTTTGCATTGAATACATTAGACTTGGCAGCATTAGTAGTTAGTCCTGATGCATTTGAGAAGCTTTGTAGTCCTCTTAACATTAGGACTATAGCTTGATATTCCATTTTACAGAACATTAGCACATTATCTGCAAAGCATAGATGATTCATCTACTACCCTTTATATTTTGTATGGAAAGCAAAGCCTTCCTGCATAGCCACCAGATTCATAATACGTGTGAAATACTCCATACAGATCATAAACAGCAATGGGGATATTGGTCTCCCTGTCTCAGTCCTCTTTTACCATTTATACAACCATACAAGCCTCCATTGATAGCTAGAGTATACTGTGTTGTGGTAATGCACTTCATTATCCACCCTATGAATTGGCATGGAAAATTTAGTGCATATAACATTTCCTCCACAAATCCCCATTCAATTGAATCATAGGCCTTCTTAAGGTCAATTTTGATGAGACAACTTTTTGTAGTGTGCTTCCTGTTATAGAGCCTTACTAAATCTTGACAAATTAAAATATTCTGAATAATTGATCTCCCTTCTATAAAAGCACTCTGATTATCTGAAATTATTTTAGGTAGTACCTTCTTTAGTCTTTGGCATAACATTTTTAAAATCACCTTGTACATTATATTGCAACAGGTTATTGGCCTATAGTCTCCCACTGCATCTGCATGTGTCCCTTTTGGAATAAGTGTTATAACTGTATTATTTATCATTTTCAACATCTTCTGATTCTTGAAGAACACCAGTACTGCTGATGTAACATGTCCTCCTGTTATGCTCCAACTGTCTTTGAAAAATTTGCTTCCATAGCCATCAGGTCCGGGGCTTTTGTTCCCTGCAATTGCCCATAATGCCTATTTTACATCATTCATTGAGTATGGTTCCACTAGCATTTTCCTGATGTGATAATCCGATCCGTCGTCTTATGAGTTACCATTCTGTTTTTCCCATATCATGTTGTTCTATATTTCAATATCAGTATTTGAGTTTATCGAGTAGAATTGGATTGGTTTTAGTTGGAAATATGGCACTTAGCCTTTTTGAAGGAAGCTTATTTTGGAAGAAAAAACAAAAAAGTCAACCGGAAGTTGACTATGTAGTTAGAGGGTGCGGATGTGAGTTCTGATGGTTCGAGTAATTTCGTGGAATGATTTGTGGCTTAGGAGTCAAATCAAAATTGAATTTGGAGGTCCGGTGTTGAATTAGGCTTGAATTGGCGAAGGTTGAATTTTGGCCAATTCCGATTGATATGTGAGATTTGATCCGAGGGTCGGAATGGAATTATGAGAGCTTTTGTAGCTTCATAAGGTGATTTGGAATATGTGTACACAATTTCAGGTCATTCGGATGTGGTTTGGTTGGATTTTTGATCAAATGCGTGTTTTAGATGTAATTATTGATTTAGAGCAATTTTCTATGGTGTTAAATAGTTTTGCATTGAAATTCTCACGTTCAAACACTTGGGTGATTCAGGTGTATGCCTAGAGATTCTTCGAGGACTGGTGAACCGCTTGAAGAACTCTCAGATCTCGAGAAAACATTTAGGGCATTAAATTGTGCCAACAAGAGGAACAAACAATCACAACAAACACACCATCTTGAATTGAACTAAGTGACATAGATAATGTCAACGGAAACATCCGGGAGGATCAAGCTCGCCCAATGTCAGAGTGGTGGCACATCTTATGCCAGAAGTTGCACTTTATTATTGGTCACAACCAACAACTAACAATCTAGCCACCGCCATTGTTGTGCCCCTAATACATGCGGAGACATTCCAGATCATCAATAACATGCTATATCTTCTGCAGGATAAGGTATTGTTCTCCGGGTCACACATTGAAGACCCTCAATAACACTTGAATTTTTTTTTTGTTGGTTTGTGTGACCTAAAGGCAGCCAAAATGTGACACCAGATACCATCAAGTTGTTACTGATCCCATTCTCTAGGGGAAGCTCAAACTTGACTAAATTTGCTCCCAAAATCTCAAAATTTGGATAAACTCTATAAACTAATAGATTTTACCAACAAAAAAAAATATGGGAAAAACTTGGCAAAATTTATGTCCAACATGGCCTCAGCATTTTCTTGAGCCAAAAATAAAGAGAATAAATAGGAATTGAGAAAACGAAATAAAAACTTATGGAGATCTGCCATCCAATTCTTTCCAGATGGGACTTATTTTATTAGAACACATGGCAAATTGATATTACTATAGTTATGCTCTAACCAACTTGATTTAAAAGCTATTCCCACTAAAAATGCAACTTTTTTTCTGGTGTTTGACTCTTGGAGTGAGATGAACAGTGAGAACATATCCTTCTAAGAGTTGAAAACAACTGATCCATGTGGAAGTTTATCCATCACTTATAAAAAAAACACTCATAAGCTCTAACTAGGTATTTTGTTGTTTACTACAAAAAGGAGTGTGAATGTGTAAATAGGTCGATGTGTCCCTTATAGACTGTTTTTTACTTTCTTTTGTGCTGCATTACTTCAGGTCATTAACTGAAAAAAGTTATAGTCAAGCTCACTAATCATTTGGCCTGTGCAACAGTCTGCATGGGAGTATGTTAGGTCTTTATATTGTGGCTCTGTTGCTGTCCAATATTCGTATTGAAAAATTAAAGTTTGTGTACTACACATTATATGCAGTAGCACTTCAAAATAGTCTATACTCCCTCCGATCCAAAATTAAGGATTTTTTTGGATGTTTTCACACATATTAAGCAATCTACTTTTTAGCATTAATTAGCAATGAAATTGATCATATTAACCTTTACTATCTCACATAAACAATTCTAACACATATTCCAATATTATTTACTCCAAGGACAATGTAGGAAAAAATAATAATTAATTCATTCTTGAAATTTGGAAAAATAACTTATTTTAGACCACAAGAAAAAGGCCAAAAAATCACGTATTTTGGACCGGATGGATTACTCCATCCGTTTCATATTATTTGAGGTAGTTTGATTCGGCACGAAGTTTAAGAAAAAAGAATAAAGACTATTGAAAGTTGTGGTCTTAAAAGCTTAAGGGGTAAAAGATTTGTGGGGCATGCCATCTGTGTGGATATAAAACTTCTCATCAAGGGAAAAAAAGGTAAATGAAGAGTTTAAAGTTGAATTATTTTCAAATTTAGAAATGTGTCATTTATTTTAAAACATACTAAAAAGGAAAGTATCTCATTTAATACGAAACAGGTATAAGTATATGCAGTCTCCTGTTTCCACTTACTCGTTGAAAATTAGACTTTTGCAGCATTATTATTTCTTGAAATTAATAAGAGCACCAGCTTGGAAATATGTTATGTAGAAACGTGTTCATTAACAAAAGTAACAGTTTATAAAACATGTTAGTTTTAGGATGATGTATGAATCCACTTCTTGATGTATATATCAACTGTTTTCTTTTAACGAGAATGGTTCAATATTGAGAAATATTTTGGATAAGATAAAAGATGAAGTGATATAACTGATCTGAGTGACGGCTTGGATCTCTATCACTAAAAGAAGGGAAGTATCGATTGTAGTTTTTTTGTATGACTTTATTTGATTTGCTGTGCCGTTTTTTTAACATGAAGGTGACAATAATGGCAAGTCGACATGGAAGATTAGAAAACGAGCTAAATTTGGAGAAAGTAGAAACTGATGTTGACTTTGAAATTGATTGAGTATGTGGGCGAATGTAGCCTCTTCCGGCTACAAATTTATCTGAATTCATAACTTTTAAAACGGATATTAAAATAAAATTAAATATATAACTCGATCATTAAATTTGACTTTTTTTGTCATTTATGGACACTTAAACATAAAGTTATTCCTATCATGCCCTTCAACTAAATCATATATATGCCAACTAGACATTTTATAGACCATTTGAGAACAACTTTTATAAAATTTATTGGATATATAATTAGCTGCACTTGTGTATTTGATAACTTTTAAGGCTTTCTTCTATACTTATGAAATAGCTGCAGTTGTGTTTTTGACAGCTTTGCTCTTTTGCCGAAGTACTATTTTTGTTAAAAGTTATTAATGTCAAAATGCAACTTCTATTAACCACTTGTGCGTTCTAGTTTGTAAAGTTTTATTCCAATAGCTTACAAGTACCGTGCAAAAAAGAACAAGCATGCAAAATGAGAATAGTCAAATCCATGTACACTATATTTTCTTTTTAAAAAAAATAAGAGGAAAAATAATGGGTTCACAAGAAGAAGAACATAAATAGAATGTAAGGTAAAAGTTGGCTTTAATTGGAATAATATATTAGAATGTCATAATATAATAACAATAATAATAATAATAATAATAATACTAATAATAATAAACCATAACCTTTTTCTCATTTTCATGCATTTTTTTCCATGCGCTAAATTATGTCACTACAAAGTGCCTAATTGGTAGAGATGTGGTTTAGTTAAATGGCCTAATAAGAATAATTAACTCTATGTTTAAGTATTCAAGTGACAAAAAAAAAAGTCAAATTTAAGGGTCTAATTATGTATTCTGCCTTAAAATAATAACAAACATTAGATTAAATAATATTTTAATATATAATTTATTTATTTTGGTCAAAAATATTTTTTTTATCAATATATAATTAGTTCCGTACAAAGTTGAACTTATTAAATTTTAATTTTGGATCCAGCTTTGGTCGGCGCTCTTATCTTTTACAATGCACTATTCACGAATCATAGGTCATTTATCCATTTATGAACAGAAATAATTCCAATCTATTACGTGTAATCCGAAGAACTAATTGGAAGACTACGTGTGCTAGACGCGTTAAAGAATACATTTATCTTCTCATTAATTGTATTAGGATTTTCAAAGAAATCTACTTGACTTTTTCCTACTTTCACATTCTCAGGGTTACATGTGCGGGAGCGGGAAGATGTCAAAGAATATACTAATTAATCCCTTATCAGTTATTATGTAAGAATTTATAATGTTCTTGGTTACTTCACTTACCGCTTTAAGATTTTGAATTTGAAGCTCAAATTATATTGTCAAGCAGTCCTTCGAGGAGGAAAAAGAAACATTTCATGAGGCTTTAATCTAACGTGTTAGAAATTTAAGGTCTTAATATTTCTATTAACTAATAATAAGGTGTTTGGGAATGGTAAAAACTTATTCGTATTGGATGTTTATACCAAATTAATAGATATATAAATATAACATGTGACTTGCATATGAACTTCAAATCATTTAACCATGGAAAATCATATGCATTCTCATATAATTAAATTAATTAACCATAATAAGTACGTATAATTTGATGTAAAATTTCGGAGTGAATAAGTGTTTAATCTCTCACTTTATAAATACCTTCCACTACTCCTTATATATAATGAATAAGAAAATAGTAATGTGTGTTATGCATGTATTACTCGAGTCCCAACCCGCTCTAGGGGGTTTTGTTTGGTTGTAAGTACCATCACAATCTAAGCGAGAAACGATGGATAACATTCTTTTCATATTTCTTCTTTGAAGTATGGCGGTTAACCATCTAATTTATTTTGTTGCTAGTTATTTGCTGTTTAAAACATAATAATATATCATATGAGTGATAAAAGTAATGTGAGTATGCCACCAACCTAGTAAGTAATAAAAGTAAAGGCAGTTGAGTGATAAGGAAATATGTAAGACACAGGAAAATGCTACAACGAGACAGTATATAACCAGAACAATACATTAAAATAGTAAAACCTCTTTTAACAGTTCAAATGAGTGAATGAAAATAGGGATAAAAGATAAAAGTACAAATCAGCCCCTCAGGCAAAATACCAACATAACCAGCCCCTCAGGCTATCTCATATTCGCTCGTACCAGCTCGTCGGGCTATAACATAGAACAACATCAGCCCTTCGGGCTATATAACATCACAAATTGCACGCTCACTTGGGGTGTACAAACTCCTAGAGGGGCTTCTTACGGCCCAAGCGCAATATCAAGCCATCTCGTTGCATAACCAAATATGCTATCGGCCTCATATCAAGCCACCTCGTGGCATAACAACTCAGGCCCTCGGCCTCATGATCATAAATCAGTACAACACTGTTGCGGTACAGCCCGGTCCCATAAAAACCTCACAACATAGGCCCTCGGCCCTACTCAATTATCAATCTCTAAATGCCACTCGGGCACAGTAAAATGTGATACTCAGCCCAAAATATCATTTAAGAAGTCAAAACAGAGTAAATTTGGCTGAGTTATGAAAATAGTAGAATACAACATGACTGAGTACAAATACAAAATTAAAACAGTGAGGAATAGTAATAAAAATTTCCTAAGGGTCCAAAATAGTTGGCATGAAGCCCAAAATAAAGCATTTAGCCCAAATAGTTTCCAAAACATAATGATATCAAACAGTTTTCAATCAAATACGTGACTTAATAGTCATACGGGATATATTAAGTCATAATCTCACATGGTACACGATCTCACGCTCGTCATCTAGTGTGTTCATCACCTCAAAGTAGTACAACAATATAAAAGTTGGGGTTTCATACCCTCGGGACAGCATTTACAATCATTACTTACCTCTATCCAATCCAAACTCTAGCATGTAATGCATTTGCCTCTCATCTCGGCCTCAACTCCCATCGACCTTATCCAAAATCAAAATCATGACGTCAAAATATGCAAAAGAAACGAAGCCCATGTGATACTAATCAAATTACAACATAATTCCCGAAATTAACCAAACCCGGCCCCCAGGCCCACGTCTCGGAACCCGATAAAAATAATATCAACACACTCCTTATCGTCCTACGAGTTCATACGTACTAAATTTACCAAAATCCAATCACGAATGAACCTTCAAATTCCTAATTTTTACTACAATTATAAGCCCTAGTTTCTTCAATGTTTACCCACCAATTTCATAAATTCCAAGCCTAACCAAGGAAATAACATCATAGGAACGAGTTTTATATTCAAAAATCTTACCTCAATGAAGTTCCCTTGGATTCCCTCTTCAAAATCTCCCAAAAGCTCCAAAATTGATTTAAAAATGGTGAAGAAAGGCTGAAAATCACGAAGGATAAAATATATACTTTCTGACCCAGATATTCCGCACCTACTGTCCTTTTTCTGCTTCTACGTTTCCACTTCTGCTGTCTTACCCACCACATCTGTGATTTTCACTTAAAAGCCCATTTCTGCATCTGCTATGAAATGTCCGCTCCTACGCTATCACATACAGTAGCTGCTTCTGCGGTTCCAGCTGACCTCCCTCTTGGATGCATCTGTGGCTTCATCTACACTTCTGCGAGCATCTCATATTCGACCTCCCTACCGCAGGTGTAGTTATAACAGTAACAATAAAGGTCAACTGCCAAACTCAACTCCAAAATCTCTCGTCAACCATCCGAAATCCACTCCGAGATCCCCATGATCTCAACAAAAGCACGAACAAGTCATATACCATAATCTAAACTTATACAAATCTTCAAAAAACCTTAAACAACATTGAATCAACCAAATAACATCGGATTCAAGCATAAGGTTCAAAAATCTTTCGAATTCCATTTCTGATAAAAAAATCTAATAAACCACGTTCGAATGACCTAAAATTTTGCACACGCATCCCAAAACACAACAAACCTACTGGAACTCCCGGAATTTCATTCTGACCCCTATATCAAAATCTCACCTATCAACTGGAAAAATTCAAAATTCTATTTTCGCCAATATAAGTCTAAATCTACCACGAACCTCTATAACACATTCTGATCACACTCCTGAGTTCCAAATCATCCCCCAAAGCTACCCGAACCATTGGAATTCACACCTGAACCCTTTATCACATAAGTCAACATCCGATTGACTTTTCCAACTTAAGCTTCTGGTGTCTTGTGCGTTAAGAAAGGAAAGTTGTGCAAGGTAGTGGTTATACCAACTATGTAATTATATGGAGCAAACTGTTGGCCAGTTAAGAACTTTCTATTTCCAGCAGATAAAAGCAGCAAATATGAGGATGTTGAGATGGATGTGTGGGCACATAAGGTTATATAGAATTAGGAACAGAGTTATTAGGGACAAAGTTGGAATGGCCTTTGTGGAGGAAAAGATGCGAGAGGCGAGGCTAAGATTGTTCGAGCATGTTAATAGGAGAAGCACAAATGCCCCAGTCAGGAGGTGTGAAAGGTTAGCCTTGGGGGGTAAGAGAAAGGGTAGAGGTAGGCTCAAGAAATCTTGGGGAGAGATGATCGGGCGGGATATGGCGCCGCTTGAACTTATTAAGGACACGACCCTTAATAAAAGAGTGTGGAGGTTGAAAAGTAGGGTAGAAGGTTAGTACATAATAGAGAGTTTTCTTTTATCTTCCTTAATTAAAAAGTATGAGCATTAGTAAGTACATAATAGAGAGTTTTCTTTTATCTTCCTTAATTAAAAAGTATGAGCATTAGTATGGTATCCCTTTTACCTTTAGTTTGTTATTTTCACATATCTTGTATTGCTAGTACTTGTCATGAGTGTCCCTTTCGTTTGTTATCATAATACATCTTGCACTGTTATTTCTTGTGTAAGTACTTCTTTCATCATCCCTTTTGTTATTTTGAATTTAATTTTCTAAATATCATGTATCATTGTATTGTTATTATTTGTTATTATTACTTCTTACATCTTCTCTTTAGCCGAGGGTTAGACAATTGAGATTCTCTAAATATACTCTACTAGTTATATTGAAGATTCAAATAGTTATATAATTATGTACAAGTATACTCTACTAATATTGAAGATTCAAATAGCCGATTTTATTTAAATTAGAATCGAGAATTCTTATTATTGTTGTTTTGTTCTCGTGTTGCTGATCCATCACCACCACCAATTGGGTTCTGACTTTAGGGCAGCTTCATACTAGGATTCGGAAGGAAGGCCCAATAAGTTAAGATGGTCCAACCATACTTCACTATCTTGTTAATATTAATCCAAATAGTCGTCCATTTGATCTCTTAAATTAAAAATAGCTGACAAATGTATAATATATATAAAATTCGTAAATAACATATGTATAACTATGTATAATAAGTTATAATCCATGTATACGAACTACAAAAAGTAAGCATTGAATTATCAGCTATTTGTGTAACAATCCTTTTAATTGTCTTAATGTATCCAATACCATTTACTTTGAAAATAATTTATACACAGATTGTAATGCATGAATTTGTAATTTATAGATTTGTAATATATGTATTATAATTCAAGGATTATTCTTGTTCAGTGTAATATTAGAAACATCTATGTATGCTGTATAATATAAAATATTTGCTTACTTTTGAAACATCTAAAAGTTTGTTTATTATCAGGAGGGTATTAGTTTTGTCATTTTAATTTGTATTGATCAATTATTACGAGTAACTATAAATTTGTTCAGTATTCTATTGCATAGAATTATAAATAAGTACACAAATAACTTAATTATCAAGGACATGACAGTTCATAGGAAAGTGTGGCTGTCAAGAATTAGAACGGTGGGTTAATAAGTAATCAAGCATATTTCTCTTCCAAATATATGTTTCTTTTTCATAGTTGTAGCACACTAAAGTTATCCTCGTATTCCCTATGTTTAGATCGTTATTATTATTTGATGTATTCTTTGCTTCGGTTATATTTTTTTCCTAGTTATTGGTGTTTCTCTTTTCATAGTTCGTTGCCATAACTGCGGTGATTTTGCTTTCATTGAATCGAATGTCTACTATAAACAGTCTCTCTATCTTCACAAAGTAAGTGTTAGATCTGTGTATTACCTTTCCCAAAACTCCACTTATATAAATACCCTCTGTAACCTCTTTTATCTTTCGTTATAATGACATTTAACAAATTCCAAATAAAGATTATATTAGATGTAATGATGGATGACCAATTATACCGAACATATCGAGTAGTTTGGTTGATCATTGTAATTACTAAAAGCCCTAATGTTGCTTTCTTCTCTTAATTAATTTCATACTAAAGCTATTATCAACTTGAACGATAAAACCTAACAAAGAAACTTTTTGTCTTTTGATTACGTTAAACAATTCATCCACTTGTTTAAATTTCTTTCGACTACCATTGTACCATAGTTTATTATTTCTGGACAGACAAGATTTTTTTAATTAATTTGTTTATTCTCTAGTTAGTCTATATTATATATATATATATACCCTACTAATCATGATTTTCTCTTAATTCTACAGACCTACTACGATTATGACATGGTCCCCAAACCTATCAACGCTCAATATAAGAACTACGGCATATATATTTTTAATGCGTCATATGCAGAGTAAATTTGAATTAGTATCAACTCTTTTTTAATATACTTAGGTATTATGCAAATACATTTATATGAGAAGGGTAAATACACATCAGTAGCAAGGCTTGAAAAAGAAAAGAAAACAGAAAATAGAAAAGATAATCCACAAGCTCAAACCAGCTCGGTGTAACCCAAAGAGTGGATAAAATAACAAAGATAATTTGTAGGGAGGCAGGGGTTGATTCGATTCGTCAGAAATTATACTGTATATATGTAGTTAAATTATATTTTATGTATATATTATATGTTGAATTTTCTTGATTAATTTACATATTTATATATTGAATTTTCTTGATGAAAATCCTGTATTTGTGTGCTAGCCAAATGAGCCTATGGAAGTGCATTCATCACTTAGAAAAGAGACCACTCATACGCTAGCTCTATCCAAATATTTGAAAGCACACTAAATCCACAATATGAATGGATGGGATAGTAATATGGTCATTGTTGGCGCTGTGGAATTTTCATACTTGATCCATATTGAAAACAAAAGTCTGTATAGTACCGACTCCATTTGCTTTGCGAAGACTATAAGATATTTATCTTAAAGGGTGGGCCATTAGATGTATAGGATAACCACACAAAAGAGGAAATATGCTTGTTATGAATGAAAAGACAAAAAAGATCAATTTAGGAAACTTAACAAATTATATTTGGGACCCTATAAGGAGCATGTGCATTGTGTGGAAATGTTTGTATGTACTAGGAGTGTCAAATAAGCGGGATTAGGAGTGTACAAAGAAAACCGATAAACCGTATCAAACCGGTAATCCGAGTCAAATCGGAAAAAATAAACCTGATCATGGGTTGGTTTGACTTATCTTTAAACATATTGTTTCAAGTTTGGAATTAACATTCTTGAATGGTCCAATAAATTTTTGTAGTTCATAGAGATAGTAATTCAAATAAACTTCACATCAATACTAATGCTAACTAAGAAAATTCAATTCAACACTAGAAATGATAATAGTGCGGATATCTATTTTTTAGTTTTGCATTGTTTATATTGAAAATGCATAACGTAGTTTATCTTTTCTTTAGTGCTTAGTTGTGTAACTAATATACTTATAGTTGTACTTATTTAAGCATGACTTATATAATACTTTTAGATTATGTTAATATTTATTATGGTTTATTAATTAGAAATATTTCCTTTATAGATTTTAGTATTTTTATTATTGAATATTTTAGCACAATGTTACGATGCACCTCATATTATTATATTATTTTCTTGAAAAATACGTTATATAGTTGTATCCTTGTAAGATTAGAGAAGTATGTGGAGCACAAGTTATATATTTGTGCTATGAAGACTTATCGGAAAAAAATAATCCGAAAACCCGAAAAAACCCGAGAAAATCCGAGATTGAAAAATCTGATTTCGTTGGTTTGGTTTGGTTTATAGATTTAAATATCCGACACTATTGGTTTGGTTTGGTAATTAAAAAATTCGAACCAACCCGGCATATGTACACCCCTAGGCGAGATAGGTTGATTTTGGATGGGTCAAAACGGGTTGAGTCAATAATTTGGCAGGTCATTTTGATCCCTCAAAAGTTACTTAGCCTAAGATGAGTTGGGTCAAGATGGACTAAAATTTGAGTCATAGCCCAACACAACCATCTTTAATCAATCTTTAATTAATCTATGTTATTTACTTAGAAATTGTATAATTACAAGAAGACTTTTTTTTCTTTTGTAATGGTCATATATAACATATCAAATAAGAAAATAAATATATTACTACGATATTTTGGCAAAGTTACTCAAGGATCAAATTGGGCAATGGGTGGAGATGTCTTAGGTCAAGATGATTGAGTTCAATAAATAGACGGGTCAATAACCAGTCCAACCTTAGATGAGTTGCAAAGATCATTTAGGCTTGGGTAAAATTTGACAGCCCTAGTATGTACAAGAGAAAATATCCTATAAGGGCTATGATGGAATTTGGTCTTTCTTTTCTTAGTTTACTTACAAACTAGAATCTCTCTCCCCATTTTTCCCATTTATTTCTGAAGTTTGTTGCACTGAAGGACATGAACTCCTATATTATATTGGATGTCGCCTGGTCCTCTTCAGCGTCGTAGTGTTGTTGCGACAGATTGTTGTTTTTACCTGGCTTAATATGGTCTTTTTCACTTCTAGACCGTGAATGCAACCAACATTATAAAGCAGCTTGAGAGACTAAATTAATTCGAGGTTGGTTAGGAAGTCTAAGACGTCGGTGGGGGCCTTAGGAAGAGTTATCTTTTCTGTTTAATAACCTGTCCACCCTGGAAACTACTTAGTTGGAGGTAGGATCAAGAGGCTAGAAGAGCACCGCACATCGCGTGGTGTACAGTGCACCTCCAGCGGCCCTTGAAAATTTAGAGGATTGAGTGTCATTCATGTGTAATCAACTCATAACCGTATTAGGTCTCCAAAGTGAACAACCTCTTGTAGACGGAACAATGTAGGCAAGGGAAGTCGGTAAAATGGATCTGTAACTTTTGGGAAAGGATTGGCTTTGAGGGCTGGGCACGGGGTTTTTTCAAACTCGTTGGCTGTTGGTGGAGTACTAGAACTGCTCTTGTAGTGATAAAGGGTCTTCGCGTGCCACCCCCAGGACGAATTGGGAACGGTTCCTTCGGGGGACTTTGCGGTCATCGAACAACCAACTCAGAACTGATACGGACAAGGGGCATCCGACTGTTTAATTAAAATAAAGCATTGAGATGGTCCTTGCGGATATTTATGCAATATGATTTCTACCCTAGTGCTCTGAATGTCAAAGTGAAAAAATTCAACCAAGCATAGGTAAATGACGGAAGTAACTATGACTATCTTAAGGTAGCCAAATGGCTCATCAACTAATTAGTGATGCGTATGTATGGACTACCGAGATTCCCGTTGTTCCTGTCTACTATCCAGGAAAACCACGGCCAATGAAACGAGCTTGGCAGAACCAGCAGGAAAAGAAGACCCTGTTGAGCTTGACTCTAGTCTGACTTTGTGAAATGACTTGAGAGGTGAAGTATAAGTAAAAGCCGAAAGGAGAAAGTGGAATACGATTATTTTTAACGTTATTTTAATTATTTCGCGAATCAGAAGCGGGGCATTACCACTATTTTTGGACCCAAGGCTTGCTTGCAAGCTTATCCAGATGGAACACATTATCAGGTGACGAGTTTGGTTGGGGATGCAAATATATTAAATGATAATGCAGGTGTCCTAAGATAATCTCAACGAGAATAGGAATCTCGTGTAGAACAAAGGGTAAAAGCTTGTTTGGCTCTGATTTCTAGTATAAATATGAACCGTAAAAGTGTGGCCTAACAATCCTTTAGACCCTTGGAATTCGAAGCCACATGTGTCAAAAAAGTTACTATAGGGATAAGTAGCTTGTGTCAGCCAAACATTCATAGCAACGTTGTTTTTTGAACATTCAATGTAGGCTCCTCCTATCATTGTGAATCAGAATTTACCAAGTGTTGGATTGTTCATACATTAATAGGGAATGTGAATTGGGTTTAGACCGTCGACAGTGATGCAGTAGTAATTCAACCTAGTACGAGAGGAATCGTTGATTCGTGCAATTGGTATCACGTTTGGTTGAATGGTCAGTGGCACAAAGCTACTGTGCACTGGATTATGAATAAATGTATCTAAGTCAGAATCCAAGCTAGAAGAAACACATGTGCCTATCGTTCGCTTGCCGACCTATAGTAGGGCCTTGAGCCCCAAAGGGCACATTTCATTGGCTAAGTCATCATAGCAAAAGAGCCATGATGTCCGTCTTGAAGTACCTTTTCCATCGAGTGGTGGGTGGAATCCTTTGCAAACGACTTAAATACACAACGGGGTATTACAAGTGGGAGAGTGGCCTTGATTCCATGATCCATTGAGATTCAGCCCTTTGTCTCTCTTATTCGTCCATTTCCCTCCGCTACAATAAATTTCTAACTTTTGTAAAAAGAGGATTACTCCTTCTTTGATGCTATATTATATGTCAAGTGTTGAAAAATTGAATAAGTCCTCAAGACCTTGGAACACGTATACCATTTGAGTATTAAGTGGCCAATGTGACTTATCAGTTAGTCATGTCGAGTAAAAGACTTTTTTATGACATTAAACCCAATTTCAGGTCAAGAGTTTTTTCGGAGTATCGTATGCCATGCCAAGGCACAAGCCAAGAGTGACATGTTAACACAATATCACAAATAGATGTTTTTCAAGATGTTGCATACGAGGACAAGGCATATGATAATAGTTATGTGCCAATATAATGTCGCAAAAAAAAGGTTTTTCAAGGTGTCTTATGCGAGGCCAAGACCTATGTGTTGACACTCAATTTTCTCCTATATATTTTCAATATGCAAAAGACTTTCAAAACAACATATATATGCATACATAAGCGTGTCCAAATATTTTATTATTTTTTCATAATTTTTAAAGATTTTAAAATCGATTTATTTCTGTTTTTAATCCATAAAATACCAATAATTATGTCTAAAATTATTATTTTTGATGATTCATTTATTGGATTTTAATATTTATGCCAAAATATGGCTAAGATAATTTTCCATATTTTTACAATATTATTTAGTATTTTTTAAAGTTAATTGCATATAATTGAAATATTTGCCTTTTTAAGATATAATTGTGTTATATATTCATAAAACTAAGTTATATTTTAAAATTGTTATTTACTTGATGTGAACCATTTTAGTGCTTTCAATTTATTCTCAAAAAATTATTTATTATTATTATAATTTAAAAGGGGAAAATTAGCTATTTAAATAACAACCCATTTGTATTTAATTTTTAGCCTAAAATTAACCCCAAATCAGACCCAATTTCGCTGGCCCAATTTCAATTAAGCCTGACCCTAACCCATTTTCAACCAATCCAACATGGATTCCCCACCTACCCTTTTAATCCTAGTCGTTGATCATTCGTATCAATGGCCACCATTCACCCTTCACCCTTACATGTGATGACCCGATCCGTCGTCTCATGTGTTATTGCTCATGAGCCCGCGTGGTTCGAAGGGATTGACGGCTGCTTTAGACGATGAGGTCCAACCTCGCCCGTTTGAACAATTTTTCTATATTCGCACCGAGCACCCGGTGGCACCTTCTCTAGGATTCCCGGAGACTTGGAATTACAGACGTAAGTTGTCCCTTTTAAGTAGTAGGATTGATTCTATTCCTCTTCTTATGTTTAGATTATCACTATTTTTGTTATCATTTTTGTAGTTAAGCGGTCGCCCCCGCCTTAGTTCACCGGTTTGCGCGGGTGACTCGAAGCCGTGGTTCCGCACACCGAGGGGGTCCGCTCGTGGCCGTATTTTTGGGAGAAATATAGTCGGGGGCTAGCTGTAGGTAAGAGGTTTATATTCTCCGTATGTGGCTTATTTTGAATCTAATACATCATGGGGCTGACTTTGTCCTTTGTCTGCAGGGAGAGTGTACCGAGGCAGAGCCCCTCAATTGGCGTTTCGGCGGCCTGGTGCGATTGTCAGGTTCTTTGCTGCACCGGTGCCATGCCGGGTGCCCAGGGCCGCATAGGTTGAGTCTTCCGCGACGCCGTCACCTTCACATCCATTATTTTGTGGCGAAGGTCCACCGGGTACCGTTCGCCCTCGAGACGGTTCGTCTTTATGTGATGAGGAAGGTAGACCTTTGGTCAGGCGCAAGATTATTTCCCCTTCAGCTCCGTCAGTGGCGGTTCGACCCGTTCCTCCTATTGTGATAAATGTGGATTCCCCCCCCCCCTTTTGGGGGCAAGGGAGGATGCGGACAAAGTGCATACTCCAGACGACAGGCCAGGAGAAAATGAGGCTCGGGCTCGAGAGGATCGAGAGGGAAGTGCCGCCCCTGCTGCTCAGTCTTCGACCCATATGGTCGAGTTGGGGGGAACTTTCTCGGGTGGTCGTGGATATTGGCGGCTCGAGTACTCCTTCGATGGAGATGGCGGCGGTGGGAGAGGGTTCTACGACTGATACTGACTTGGACTTTGAGGACGTTCGCATGTTTTATGATGGGATCACGAGTGTGGCGGTCCATCCGGACGGGAGGTCGCGTGTTGTTGAAATTCCTGTGAATGAGAATTTATTGCTGTTGGACTCTGCTTTGGTGTCGCAACTTGGTCAGTTGTGTTCTGCGATTGAGAACGAATCATTGAGGGGGGGGGGGGGGTGCCAGACGTTAGTTTGATGAACGAGGTAGTAGTGATGGGGATGAGGGTACGTATTCGGGGGTGGCCGCTTGTTTGTTTGCTATTTATTCCCCTCTTTACAAGCTTTTGTTTCCCTGTCTGACCTCTCGTTCTTCATTTTGCAGGATTTTTTATTGCAGGTGGAGAATCTTCGTCGGGCCAATGTTCGGTCCATAGTACTTTTTGCGTGCTTGACAAGTGCCTTCGTTACCGAAACAAGTGTAGGGAGCTGAGTAAGCGTATAAGGATTGATCCCCATAACCGGGCGCTAGTTGAAGAGTTGGCGAGGAGGGAGTTGCAGGCGAACCAAGCACTTGGTCGCATAAGAGCCTTGAAGGATCAGTTGCATCGGAAGGATGGCGAACTCGAGGCTGGGCGGAGGGCTTCGATAGAGTGTGAGCATTTTTGCTTAACCAAGGTGACATAGGTTACCTCTAAATGGAGTGGGAAGGTTGCTGCGCTAGAAAGAGAAGTAGCCGCTTTGAAGTGAAGTTTGGCTGAGGCCTCGGCCCGGGCGGACGAATTGCAGGGTGTTATCCATGCTAACGATTCCCCGTTGTCGTTGGTGAGAGCTGCTGGTGCCTTTAGGGAGAGCAACCTTGAATAGCGAATTAGGGTGCTAGAGCGGGGCGCTAAGGATGCGGTGGGGCAAATCGCGCTTTTGGAGGAAGAGAACAGGCGCATCCAAGAGCAGTCCGCTTTTATGGGTGGTTCCTGCGAGGTTTGGGTTTATGCCGAGGCCCAGGGGGACGTATACAAGCACCTGTTCGAGGGCGGCATCATTTCTGAAGCGGTTTTCGAGGGAGCACCAGAGGGCGCGGGAGGCTTGCGTGGAATGCGGTTTCGACGCAGCAACGCCTGGTATTGATGATGGTGCTGGCAGGAGTCTGGCGGGGGCTGGCAATAGTGTGGAAATTATGGGTGGTGGCGCAGGGGAACGGGTGGCGAAGTGGCCACGGCTGGTGCGGGCGACGATGCGGATGGTCCTAAGTGAAAAAGAGTGATTTTTTCTCCTTTCTAGCGGTTGTTGCCGTATGTTGTTTTCTTTTGTTTTGTTTTCTTTTTGGATAATGTTCGATTTGGTGTGGAGTGGCGTGGCGCATGATTGTTTTTTTTTAATCAAGGGGGAGCTCCCCTTTTCGCATTGCTCAATTACTGCTTGTTTCATTTGTGCTTCCCTCCCCTTCCCCCTCTTTTTATTGGGGGGGGGGGTGGTGATATGTCTCCTCAAAGATGATTTATTCCAATTATAATCACATTCTGGGTGCGACTGGGCATTTAGCTGGGTAGCAGGGATGTCTGCCTAGCGCCTTAGTTTACTCGCCAATTTATCGGCGGAGGTAGGCGACCCGAATCTTAGTTCGACCGCAGTTCAACTTATTCAACAAAGATTCATGGCTTGAATCTCAGTTCGGTTGTTGCTGAGCATAGTGGCGTGTGTCCGAAACGAGGGCGCGTGTCCTGAGTCAAATTTCACATGTGATCAGATTGATTCGGCGAAGGTGCATGAACTGAGTCCCAGTTCAACTATCATTGAACATTTGATGATTAATTTGAGCCGAGGGCGCATAGCCCGAGTTCTGATTCAACTATGGTTGAATTAATTCAGCGAAGGCTCATGGCATGAGTCCCTGTTCCACTGTTATTGAACATTCAGTGATTAATTTGAGTCGATGACGCATTGCCCAAGTTCCGATTCAACTATGGTTGAATTAGTTCGGCGAAGGCTCATGGCCTGAGTCCCAATTCAACTGTCGTTGAACATTCGTTGATTAATTTGAGTCGAGGGCGCATAGCTCGAGTTCTGATTCAACTATGGTTGAATTAATTCGGCGAAGGCTCATGGCCTGAGTCCCAGTTCAACTGTCGTTGAACATTCGTTGATTAACTTGTGTCGAGGGCGCATAGACCGAGTTCTGATTCAACTGTGGTTGAATTAGTTCGGTGAAGGCTCATGGCCTGAGTCCCAGTTCAACTGTTGTTGAATATTCATTGATTAATTTGAGTCGAGGGCGCATAGCCCGAGTTCTGATTCAACTATAGTTGAATTAATTCGGCGAAGGCTCATGACCTGAGTCCCAGTTGAACATTCGTTGAACATTCGTTGATTAATTTGAGTCGAAGGCGCATAGCGTGAGTTCTGATTCAACTATGGTTGAATTAATTCGGCGAAGGCTCATGGCTTGAGTCCAGTTCAATTGTCGTTGAACATTCTTTGATCAATTTGAGTCGAGGGCGCATAGCCCGAGTTCTTGCGTGTGGACGAGATGAATCAGGCTCGCTCTGATTGGGTTATTTCCCCCTTTCTTGATGTTTTGATTGACTCAAAAAATTTCTAATCACTTATGAATTCAAAACAATCGATATAAATGGAGGACCAATCATAGCAAGTCATAACACATAAAAAATCTAACAAGGAAAAGACAATGGAAATATTCATATTAGCAACATAAAATATCGGTGATCTTTATTCATGATAATAGAGTAGTCTGCCTCTCCATGGAGAGGTTCAGAACTTTACAATCATATTCAATTCGATCTACCCTCTTTCTGCCTTTTCTCTTGGGTTCTCAATTTGTTTTTACTCTGTATTTTTAGATTCCCCATATGGAGAGAGTGGAACCCCCTTTCCTGACTCCTACCTTGGTATTTATAGATATTGTTGTATGAAATGACCTTTTGGGTTGGGCCCACGTTAGGAGGTTATTTCAGACATATCAGATGAGTCGTGACCTCAATAACCATTTTAGGCGGATACAGAAAGACCCCTTAATTGAAAGTGATCATGGCACTTACTACGCTTACGTTAGTCAAAATGAACGATTAGTCTTGTTGACTGTTGTAGAATCGGATTATGACCCATACAGATCCCACTACACCAAGGGCCCGTTTGGATTGGCTTAAAAAAATTAGCTTTTAAGTTAAGTGCTTAAAAGCACTTTATAAGTGCTGGAACTTGTTTTATAAATAAGTAGTTATGTGTTTGGATAAAAATGCTTAAACTGGAAAAAAGCGGATGAAGTGTTTGGTAAAAAAGTACTGGTAAACATTTTTTCTTGTTAAAATGACCAAAATATCCTTAAATTTGGTAATATTATAAATAAGAGTATTACTATAATATTATATTTTTGTGTTCATATCTTTTAATTCATTAGCCCTTTCTTGAGTTGAAAAACAAAAACCCAAAAAAAGGTAAAAGAAAAACTGTGGCAAAAATGGAGAAAAAGGAAGTAAAGAAAGAAAAGAAAGGAAGAGAAAAAGTTAGTAAAGAGATAAGAAGAAGACAAAGAAGAAAACGTTGGAGGAAAGAAAGGAGAAGGCTGCTGCAACAAGAATGGAGAAAAGAGAAAGATAACATGTTGTAGGGTTTTTTACCGAAGGGTAATTTCATGATTAAGAAAAATTATAAGGGATAAAAATGTAATATACTTGGTCAAACCAATATGGCTTTTAAGCCAATTTCGAAAAAGTTGGATTTTCCAACTTATTGATTCTGGCTTTTTTTAAGCAGATTTTAACTTTTTTTAAGCCAATTTTTTTGTTGCCAAACACCTCCACACCTAAAAAGGGGCTTAAAAGCTGGTTTGACCAGCTTTTAAGCCCATCCAAACAGGCTCCAAATCGGATGTTTCAGAAAAAGGGACTTTTCATTGTTCCGGAATAATAAATTTAACTATACAATACAATTAACTTTAATGAAATAATCAAAATAAATATTATTTTAAAATAACAATACGATACAATATAACGAGAAACAAACATCTGTTAATAATCAAATTAATAAATTAATGAGTTGTAAAGTTTGGTCATTTTTAGACTTTAAGATACTTCACTAATACATGGATTCCCAACTTTTTTCCCTTTCCTTTATTCTTTGCTTTATTTTATTTTATGGATTCTCCTAAAATGGCCCTTGGGTCCTTTAGAGGGCTAATCTCACTGAAAAACACTATTTTTCTCCTGCGGTCCCAAAGTGGTCCTACTACACCACTCTAGCGCAATGCATCGTCGCCACTTGTTCAACAAATTATGGCATGTTCCCCCTGTATCTTAAAAGTAGCACCTAAATGGAGCCCACCCATTTTTCATCATACAAATATATTTGCAACAATTATTTTCATCAAACTAATAATAACATGATATGTGGTTTTTGTATATTTTTATCATTTAATTATACTTAATTAATACTCCATCCGTTTTAATTTATGTGAACCCATTTAATTGAGCACAAAGTTTAAAAGAAAAGAGAAGAATTTTGATCTTGTGGTGTAAAATGAGACACATTTATTTTGTGTGACTATAAATCATTGCATAAAGGTAAATTATTTCCAAATAAGGAAAATGGTCATTCTTTTTGATCCAAACTAAAAAGGAAATATGTTTATATAAATTGAAACAGAGGAAGTATTTTTTTATCTCATATATTACTTTTTTTTTTATTTCTCACACGGTGACTCGGACTATTTAGGATTCGATGAGCGTAAGATGGAATGATAGGTATAAACAGTAATAGAGCGAGACCAAAGAAATATGAGAGAGAAGTAATTAAGCAGTACATGATATATCTTCAGCTTAATGAATACATTACCTTTGATATGAGAATTTGGAGGTAGCATATTTTTCTTCTCCATACAAATATTATTAATATTACTCCCGTATTTTTTTATTCTTAGTTTTTATTACTACATGCTACTTTTTGCTTCAGTTGTCTCTTTTGTTGTTACTATTTCTTTTACTACCTACTGCTTTTTGCTTCCGTTGTCTCTTTTATTGTTACTATTTTTTTTTCATGGCTCTCTATGGTATTTAATTTTTATGACCGATGAATTTATGTAAGAGTCTATAAAAAATAATATTTTTATCTTCACAAAATATAAGATAAGATTTATGTATGCATTATCCTTCTTAAATCCCATTTATAAAATTTTACTCAATATGTTACTATTATTATTATTACACGATGGCTCCGACTAATTTGAATTTGATCCTCGTATAAGATCCATCAAGGAAAGTGCTCATATTAGAACTTTTCAAAAAAAAAACATATAGAATTAAGATGTACCAACCTATTAGCACTGGTAATAGATACTGAGTGCGTGCAAAGTTTTTATGCCAAAAAGAGCCGACCTATTTTTCCATATTAAAGTACTTTAAATCTTTAATTCATGAAAGCCCACACCACACTTTCAATAAACGCCGTCGTATAAAAAGCAGGTCTTTTACACCTTCATTTCTCCTCCACATTTTCCATTGAACTCTCGCCGTTGCTGCCACCACCAACCAGCGCAACTGCTAACTGAAACAGTCACTGTAAAATGTGCTGTTTCTCATAAGCTTTTTCTAATTCTGATCCGTAAAGTGAAAAGCGACGGAGTTTTTTCAGCGAACGATTTGCTGTTAGGTTAAGCTTTTTTTGCGATAATATTATATGGCTTCGGAAGATGTGAAGGCGGCGAGAGATTCAGCGGTGGAGAAAATTGTGAACCTAGCGGAAGAAGCTAAGCTTGCTAGAGAAGAAATTAAGCCTACAAGCCATGCCGTCCTCAGTATCTGCAAGTCACTTGTTGCCGGAGGTGTCGCCGGAGGCGTGTGAGTTTTACATATATACCACCACGTACTTGATGTGTTTTGTGTAATCCTGAAGATTAGCTGAATATTCTTTAAGTTCGATTAGTTTGATACTTCGCTTTTAACTGTGATATGTATTGCGCCTCGGTTGTCATAGATCATATGCGCGAAATGTGGTAATATGTGAATATTGTAGGAGAAGAAAATGAAAATTTGATCTTTTTGTATGGTACTCTTTCCGTTCCACTTCATGTGGCTGTGTTTGATTGAGCCCGGAGTTTAATAAAGAAAGAAAGACTTTTAAAATTTGTGTGTGAACCTAGCGGAAGAAGCTAAGCTTGCTAGAGAAGAAATTAAGCCTACAAGCCATGCCGTCCTCAGTATCTGCAAGTCACTTGTTGCCGGAAGTGTCACCGGAGGCGTGTGAGTTTTACATATATACCACCACGTACTTGATGTGTTTTGTGTAATCCTGAAGATTAGCTGAGTATTCTTTAAGTTCGATTAGTTTGATACTTCGCTTTTAACTATGATATGTATTGCGCCTCGGTTGTCATAGATCATATGCGCGAAATATGGTAATATGTGAATATTGTAGGAGAAGAAAATGAAAATTTGATCTTTTTGTATGGTACTCTTTCCGTTCCACTTCATGTGGCTTGTGTTTGATTGAGCCCGGAGTGTAATAAAGAAAGAAAGACTTTTAAAAATTGTGTGTGAACCTAGCGGAAGAAGCTAAGCTTGCTAGAGAAGAAATTAAGCCTATAAACCATGCCGTCCTCAGTATCTGCAAGTCACTTGTCGCCGGAGGTGTCGCCGGAGGTGTGAGTTTTATATATATACCACCACCTACTAGATGTGTTTTGTGTAATCCTGTAAATTAGCTGAGTATTCTTTAAGTTCGATTAGTTTGATACGTCGCTGTTAACTGTGATATGTATTGTGCCTCGGTTGTCATAGATCATACGCGTGAAACGTGGTAATATGTGAATATTGTAGGAGAAGAAAATGAAATTTTGATCTTTTTGTTTGGTACTCTTTCCGTTCCAATTCATGTGGCTGTGGTTGATTGAGCCCGGAGTTTAATAAAGAAAGAAAGACTTTTAGAATTTGTGGTCTACGGTCTATTACAAGTCATGGATACTTCTTTAACTATAGATTATCTCATTTATAAGGTAAAATGAAAAGATTAAACAACAACAAAAAACCCAGTATGATCCCAACAAGTATGATCCCAACATATGGGGTTTGGGGAGGTAATCTGTGTGCAGACCTTAGCCCTACCTAATGCAAATAGAGAGGTTGTTTCTAATAGATCATCGGCTCAGGAAGGGCAAGAAGAAGAAAAAAAAAAGCAAGAAAGGGAGAAAGAAAGAAGAGACAAGAAAAATGGAGAGATAAAGGATAAGTAGTACCAAATAAAAACAATGGGAAATACAATACATTGCGAACAAAATCACATAGAGAAATAAAAATCTAAGAATATGAGGATGACATCCATGCTACTAAGACTATCGATGAACACTAAAAACTACCCACTAACTTTTTACCTTAATCCTCCCCAAACATATGGGGTTTGGGGAGGTAATCTGTGTGCAGACCTTAGCCCTACCTAATGCAAATAGAGAGGTTGTTTCTAATAGATCATCGGCTCAGGAAGGGCAAGAAGAAGAAAAAAAAAAGCAAGAAAGGGAGAAAGAAAGAAGAGACAAGAAAAATGGAGAGATAAAGGATAAGTAGTACCAAATAAAAACAATGGGAAATACAATACATTGCGAACAAAATCACATAGAGAAATAAAAATCTAAGAATATGAGGATGACATCCATGCTACTAAGACTATCGATGAACACTAAAAACTACCCACTAACTTTTTACCTTAATCCTCGACCTCCACACCCTGCTATCAAGAGTCATTGTGTCCTCAGTGAGCTAAAGCAGCACCATGTCTTATCTAATCTCCTCTCCCCAGTACTTCTTAGGCCTACCTCGACCTCTTCTAAAACTCTCCGTGACCAACCTCTCACACCTCTTGACAGCAGCATCAATGCTTCTTCTCTTAACATGTCGAACTATCTCAGCCTCCACTCTTGCATCTTGTCCTCCGCGGAGGCTACTCCTACTCTGTCCCAGATAGCTTCATTCTTAATTCTATCTCTCCTGGTAGACCCGCACATCCATCTCAACATTCTCATCTCTGCTATTTCCGTCTTCTGCACGTGGGAGTTCCTGACAGGCCAACACTCAACCCCATAAAGCATAGCTGGTCGGACCACCACTCGATAAATCTAAACAGAAAAGTATGACTCATAAATTTGGACAAAGGGAGTAGAGTATCTGCTCTTCTTTTTCCAGTTGAGAGGATATCAAAAATCGACTACAAAGAGCCATTCTTCACACCATAATATTTGTGACTATTGCAATTTCGCTAACATAATTTGACTCGGCACAGAGCTTAGGAAAGAAAGGGAAACTTTTGGTCTTAAACATGCATAATATTAGTGTGGCGATAAGACTTTTGAAACTTGTGGTCTTAAACATGCCATAACATCTATGTGGCTATAAAAGTTACTCGAAGAGTAAAATAAAAAGTTTGAACTTAGATTGCTTTCAAATATAAAAATATGTCACTTTTTTTGAAAAGAACTAACAAGACAATAGTATCACATAAAATGGAAAGAGGGAGTACTAGTTCTTTGTCATCATTGGTTTCAGTTTGCTGAAAAACTATGACATAATTGTTTCAAATGGGTTTCTGGTCAAGTTTTCAGCTTGATTGAACTCTTGAATAAAATTAACCAAACAGTAATTTGATGGACTCATATTAAGTATATCAGGTATTCTTTGTTTCTTTGTACTTCAAAAGAAAAAGAGATGCTTTGTAAGCTTATCTGTATCTCTGTGGCAGTATAGCCTTAATCTTGTAATGTCTATAATATTGGCTACCAAGGTAAAATTATGCAGGCACATCCTTTCTATCAAAATGAAAGGAAAAAAAGAAAAATAAATTGAATTCCTTTGTCACATAGGCAAAATTTACAGGTCTTAATCCTCAACCTACTGAAAATCCATTTTTTTTTTCAACTGAGGGAAACATCAAATGTACTTAATGATAGCTTTGCAGATCTACAAAGTGTTGTATCAGTATATGTGCTATTCAATGTTTTCTCTGTCACTTGACCTTGTTATATGACAATTGTTTGGTGTGTTTTGGAGTAGTGGCTTTCATTTTCTGATCTTGCTTAGTGATTATAGTCAAAAGACTCTTGATACTTGAAAAAGTGTGCCAACCTATTCATTGGGTTTTTGACACGCTAATCTCCATTTATCCAACACAAGACTTTGTGAGACTTGAAAGCGTGTAAGCTTCTCACATGCTGACGCTTAAGTCTGTAACTTACAGTTGCAGGAAATATTAGGTCAACCTGCAGATCATTGTTTATTATGGTTGAGTAATGGATTCTCTCAATTCTGACTTATTATGCTATATGAAGACAAGTGTAACTATCTTTATATCTTTTAGTCTCTCAAAGTCTTTCGGCATATGCTTTAGCATAATCATATTGGTACTCCCTGCTCTACATGAGTGTCGACGCTGACTAATATTTTTATATGCTTGAACTAATCCTTTTATTTTGTAAACTTTAACTTGACTTCACACTTACTGCTACTCTCCCTCTGGCAGGTCACGAACTGCTGTGGCTCCACTAGAACGGCTGAAGATATTGCTACAGGTGAAGTGTAATTTCGCAGCTTGTTTTCTCTCCACTGAATATTTTTACTGAAGCAGAGCAATATAAAATTTCTTCCTGCGTGCTATGCTCATTTTGAATGATGAAGCAGTAAGCCCCATGTTTTGGTTTGTAACTCCGTATTTCTTTTTCCTGTTCATTAAAAGTTATAGGATTTATGAACTCTTTTTATTCCTTATATCCCCATGAGAGTTTTCATCCAGCTATGTGCTTACATGGAGGTTCCATGACCCATCTAGATTGTTTGTTCGCTTCTTGTCACATGATGTTGTTTGATGTGCAGGTTCAAAATCCACATAGCATTAAATACAATGGCACCATTCAAGGCTTGAAATATATCTGGAGTACTGAAGGATTCAAAGGACTGTTTAAGGGCAACGGCACCAACTGCGCACGCATTGTCCCAAACTCCGCAGTCAAGTTCTTCAGCTATGAGCAAGCTTCCAAGTAATGATCTTGTCGGAACATAAATTTTGCATAAAAAGTAGGAGGATAATATTATACACATTAATGTTTCTTGTGGTCACTTCATTTCTAAATATTTTCGATGTTAATATTTTAACATTCACCCTTTGTGTGGTGATAAATCTTGCTCAATTTAGTTTGTCTTTTCAATTTAGTGGCATTTTACCTTTTAGGAGGGAACCCTCCCCATACTCAACAAAGGAAAAAAATAAATAAAAGAAATAGAAAAAAATAAACACCAGAAAGGGAAAGATAGTCTATGTGATCTCTCTTTTAGAAGATTTCACGTCCTTAGAGAAAATAAGCTCAATGGTAGGTTCTCTACTTTACTGAGGTTTCCCCACCCCACACCATCAACAAAATATTATCTTATCAAAAAAGAAAGGGGGAAAGGAAATGAGCTTAAATGAGCCGTCTGTGAGAGGAATGTTGGAGAACTTCTGATGATGTAACCCTATCTTACATGCTAGCATGAACTAACTTATGAACCTCATTGTGGAGATGGACTAGTAATGCAATGACCTAATCTGGCCTTTTAGGTGTAATAGGGAAAAATACTTTGTTAAGCGAAGGTGAAGACGAGATCTTGATAAGGGCCTCACAAGGTACTTTCTGAAGATGGCTATTGTTGATGTGTCAAGTCACTAGAGGATTGTGAATCTCCAACTTGTTTCTCATGTTACTGTTATAGCATTCTCTTCCCTCTACTGATTTCTTCCTTGATACTGGAACAGGGGTATATTATATTTGTACCGGCAACAAACTGGAAATGGTATGTCTGTCTTCCTTTCAAGCTATTTAGTGGTCATGGGGTTTACCTATTTGAAGAAAGAATAGGGAATAGTTATGGGGATATCCTTGTGTTTGTTTTCGTTTCACCATTCTTGCTTTCTAAATGGTTTGCATTGTAAGTGAGACTGTATTTCATTGATGAATCCAGTCAGGAGGAAACAGGACTTCTCATTTGTAGTTAATTTTTAAGCATATTACTCGTCTCTGGATGCTATTACACATTATTTTATTATAGTTCATGTTTCGTATGCCTTATACACTTTTGAAGTTCCTTTCTCCTTTGCCCCCAGGCATAGTTTAAGCCCATTTTTGTTAATGTTTGTTTCACTTGTTGGTAATACTAAGCTTTATTCAGCATTGATTTGTGTGTATTATCCTTCCTGTTTCTCGTTATGTTTATTTGCCGTTTGCATGGTAAAAACTCATCTGTCAAGTATAGGGTTGCAAGTTCAGGTTGTGCGTAGCTAAGTGAAAAATAAGCTGCCTTTTAGGTCTGTACCCAGTTCGAGCCAAACAATGCCCCGGGTTGTGGGGCCAAAACTGGGTGCTGTATTCTCACTAGTTTCTTCTTCCTCTTTGTAGTTAATGCCCCTCTAGGAAAAATTGTTTTTTTCTCCAGTTGCAGTTTTGTTAAAATAGTGGAAAAACTTCCATCTTTGAGAGTAATTGTTGGGCTTCTACTTCACAACATATCCACAAGCTGATGGTTGTATAAATGCAAATGTTAAGATGAATGTGTTATCATACAAGATCGGGCAAAGAAATGATCACGTCTGAAGTAGGATTCAAGTATCACCTGTGGGGGATAAAATAAGAGAAGATATAGAAGGTCGTTTGAGATGGTTCTTACAATGTCCTGAATAGCCCTCTGAATGCATCGACTAATTGATGTGTCACTATAATGATTGAAGGTGCTACAAGAGAGTAGAATTACATGTAGGGAAAAAAATCGTCTAAAAAACCTACAATCTCACAGGATCAGTGCAAATTTAGTTAAGAACAGAATGCAATGGAAGTAAAAGATCCCGTAAGGCTACATCGACGAGTTGGAATTAAGGGTTAATTGTTGTTCGCCAAAGCTTATTTACATTAGGTCTGCTATTTACCATGACCTTGTTTAGTTTGATTATAGACTTTTGTGTCGAATTAGGAATATATGTGAGTTAGAGAACCTCTAGTTTGACAGAACCATTAAATTGCGTTAGTAGACCAGTAATTTAGTATTGGAATGCAGGTCTGACTAGAGCTGAATGGATATAGTGGATTCTTATTGTCAGTCAAATCAGTTTCAGTTTGAGGTGTGGTTGACCTTTGGGTGTAGTCTTGGGCAGTGCTCACCTCATTACCAAGCATTCTCTTCACATGCTATTTATCTGTTGTGCACACCTTTGGTAAATCATGCCGAATATCTTAGTATGGCAAAAAGGAAATCCATCGGAGTTTTATTATATCCAAAACGATCATTGGATTAACTTAGAATAAGAACTGACCCCGGTTTTGTTCATTACATCATTTGCTGAAGGTCTCAAACACACATTAGAGTGTTTCTCTGTCAATTCGCTTTACCATTGTCATATGCTGCCTATGCCAGCTGCTGAAGTTTCATGGAACAAGAGGCAGTTTTGAGTTCTATAATTTCGACCTTTATTTATTTATTTATTTTTCTTAATAAAATAAAATTTCGACCCTTATTTTAGAGGTGAAAACTGAAGTCTTCGTAGTGTGGGGATCGGCTGATTACAATACCTCCCAAGGCATTTCAATCCCATAACATGATGTGACTAAGTTGCTGGCCTCATCTGCACTCACTATACCCTCGTACACTAACTATCATCTGATCTAGGTTCTTTTTAAGAGGTGTCTGCATTTAGTTGATGAAGCTTTTACAGGATTTTGCTTGGTCTGTTGATTGCCTGTAAAACTATTGCATGCTATTTTAACAAAAATGGAAGTGGAGCACTATTTGACTCTTTCATCTTGCCTTATGACAGAGGATGCTGAGCTCACTCCACTATTACGTCTTGGAGCTGGAGCTTGTGCTGGCATAATTGCCATGTCTGCAACTTACCCGATGGACATGGTGCGAGGAAGAATCACTGTGCAGGTAAGTTGCGTATCCTTTTGATTAAATGTTATGGTTGTTGATCTACTCCTATGGGTATTATTTTGCAAGTATGCCTTCTAAATTCTTTTCCGTACTCTACAGACAGAGAAGTCTCCTTATCAATACAGAGGAATGTTCCATGCGTTGTCAACTGTGCTTCGTGAGGAAGGTCCACGTGCTTTGTATAAAGGATGGACTCCCTCTGTCATAGGAGTTGTAAGTCCTTGTTCCTGGATCAAAAGGAACTGGCTATCCAGTACTCATATTTATTTGATAACAATGCTCACAAGATTTGGTGGTGTCATATAGATCTCTCATCTCTCCAAAGTTTTTTAATGAAGAAAAAGACTCAAATTAATTTGATAATCACTCTGTGACTTCATTTGGTATATCTTCATTTGAAAAGATGTCCACGAAGAAGAACGTCAAGTGGCATTCTCTTTTGAAAGTGATAAGAATGTTCACCCACGATCTATTAGCTAAATTATTATTAACCCAATTATTCTAGGAAAAAGGTTAAACATGAATCGATGAAAGGAAAAAGATAAAAGGAATCTTATTGAAGAAAGGGAAGAAAAAAGAAAAGACATAACACTAGTTTAGCGTTCTTGTCTTTCTTTTGAATGCTTATCGTCTGATTTGGTGTTTGCAGGTTCCATATGTTGGGCTTAATTTTGCTGTATATGAGTCTTTAAAAGACTGGTTGATCAAAGCAAAACCATTCGGTCTTGTTGATGATGAGCTTGGTGTTGTTACAAGGCTGGCATGTGGAGCTGCTGCAGGAACGGTTGGACAAACTGTTGCCTACCCTCTTGATGTTATTCGCAGAAGGATGCAGATGGTGGGATGGAATCATGCTGCATCTATTGTTGCTGGTGATGGGAGGAGCAAGGTTCCCCTCGAATATACTGGAATGATTGATGCTTTCAGGAAAACTGTAAAGTATGAGGGTGTCAGAGCCTTGTACAAGGGTTTAGTGCCCAATTCAGTGAAGGTTAGACTTATTTATCAATAGCATTACCTTCCAGTTTAAGCAGTCTTATATCCTTCCTGTTTTTGTTTTTCAAACCTAGTCTCGTCGCATGTGTTTCTGTTCTTTGTCTTGGGTTCATAAATTCCAGTGTTGCATTTGAATGTTTGCTTGCTTAAATAAAAAGTTCTGGTTCTGATTACAGATACTTGGCTTCTCATTAGACGTTACATCATTACCGTTTATTTCATTCCTAATAGTGCTGTATATATTCAGGTTGTTCCTTCAATATCTATTGCTTTTGTGGCATATGAGCAAGTGAAAGACCTATTGGGAGTTGAGATCAGAATATCTGACTAATGAAGAGAAGCTCCAGTATTTTTTTCATGCATATGATAATTTTGTAGGCCAGGATACAAGGGTTACAATAAACATGGTGGTTACATAGTCTAGACGGAGAATTTAGAGTCCTGTTCTAGCCTGTGTTTAGAACTTCCTTACTGTATCTGCTTATTGCTATTTTAGTGTTGTCAATAAGAAATTATCAAGAATAGTCTTATGAATAATTTGAGTGCCTATGTTAGTGAGAGAATACAAGTATTCATGTGTTTTCAACCGCTTACTTTTGTTATATGATCAGTTATTAGGAATGATACAAGTACGCTCCTATAATGTTTTTCAGTTTGTAGGCCATTTGTGCACTGTATTCCAATGATGCAAAGCTGGCCTTGCCATAGTATTCAAATATTATGTGTATAGCTGCCAACTCCTTTAGAGAAGTAAACCCCTTTATTTTCTTGCTTACAGTTGTTTACATGGATGCATCGATGTTTTTGGATAATCAATGAAAGGGAAATAGAGGGAAAAAACCCTTTATTCCCTTGCCTATAGTTGTTTAATTCAGTTTAGAAGGACAATCCTTTATTCCTTTGCCTATCGCTTTTTAAATCAATGTATAAGATGCTCCTTTGGCCCCGTGCTATGGCCTAGTGATAAGAGCGCTATGTGCAAATCATGGTTCGAATCCTTGCATATAGACAAAAGCATGATATTTAAGTGAAATAGGTAAGAGGGGAAAGTCTATTATTTATTGAGTTTTGAGTCCTGTATCGACCCTCAGAGATTTTTTAGCTTGTTAGAAAAAAGATGGCTCTGGGAAAATAACATTTCTAAAAGGAGAAATAGAGACAGTAAACTCCTTTATTCCTTTCCCTAGTGGATGTTCTCGGATAAAGGAATATGACCTATGTAAAACAAGAAAAAAGACCATATACTCTTGTATGAAGATAGGGAAAGGGACATTGGGGTGGGTGTGGAGGGGAAGGGATGAATAGGAAATGCTCTATTAGCACTAACAGACACGGTGTTGATTTAGGTTGACAAATTGAAGAGTAAACTAGCTACATAGTTATATTTGGAAATACATAGTTTAGTTGTGGACTTGTGGTTATATGAGGCTACAAATTCCATATATCAGTAGTTTTTGCTATGCTGATTTGTTACGAAATGCTTTATAAAATGATGTAACAAGGTATCGAAGTATTAAGTAGAAATGTAGCATGGCTTTTGTAAACTTGAACAGAGATGTTTGCCATACAAATGCCTGTCTTTCGGTTTTCTCCATCTTCTCTCTTTGTCTCTCCATTTTCATCTATCCATAAATGAAAAGGAGTCAAAAGAACCTCTTGTGGGAGTTTCTTTCTTGCTATGCCCCAAGAGTGTTGATTCCTCACATTCTTCTGCTGTATCTGGATAAATGCATGAAAACACAGATTCTTGAATACTTCTAAAATAACATAAAACGAAGAATATTCTAATTTCAAGACACATATAACAGTCAATAAAGCGAGTGAAAATTATGGAAAAAATTTAGAAAATTAATCCCACAAAGACAAAATACTAGGGATTACTTTCTATCTGCCCAAGTTTGATGACCAGAATTATCCGACACGTATGGTGGTGAAATATAGCAGGTATATGAAGTAGTCGAAACGCTTATAAACTAACCTAGACACCACTCTTATGATTTATCTGAAATAAAGCAGTAATTTTCATAAAAATCTTACCTGCAGTCCCTAATCTTGGTCTGAAACCTAGGCATTTGTGGTTCAGTAGTCCTGTAATTATTCATTCCTCGTTTTCTGAAATTTACTTTAGAAACGATGTTGTGTTCTTGGTGATCTTTGTCATTGTCAATCTCCAATTCCTCAAAATTACGTTCTTCAGATGATAATGAGAGAAATGAGAGAATAAGTACAAGATTCAGCTCTGCAAAAAACAATTCTCTTGGTTTCTCATCACCTTTCTCTTCCTCCATATTCACTAATTGTTCTTCTAGCTTCGTCGCCATAGTCGTAGATTCAACCATTTTCTCCCTCAAAAATCTATTAATGGAGTAGGATTTTCCGCCCCAAACTAACTGAGATTTGGGAAATATGAGAGGAATAGAGGATACTTATATATAGATCTAATGGCGTCAACTCTCTTTTACTCATCCACCATGTTCTTTGTAACAATAACCACAACTTCCTGTATTTTAGGCAAATGTTTGGCTAATAGATTTGGGTGGACCTTTGGTTGGTTTTTTGTGTTTTTTTGCTTGCTTTCATCCCATAATTTTATTTAAAGATTTTCCTTTTCCAATTAAGTATTAACCTACTGGATTCTTGATAAATTAATCATATCGCAAGCAAACACAGGTTATGATATATATATACACACCACATTACACTATCACTTGATAAAGAATTCTCTCCCTTTCTTTAGAATTGGTTAGAGCTCACCTTCTAGCATACTATTATAAATTTTAATTTTTAATATCAGTTTTTCAGTTCGAATAATAATCAAGTTTATATTTATGTTACTCATGCACTATGGTTGCTAAGCCACCTAATTTATTTTGTAGCATTTTATTTATATGGTAGGCTCAGCTGCCTATTTAATTTGTGCACTCTAACTATATTTTCGGCATGTTTAATTATTTAATATTACTTGCTTCATGTCCTTACTTAAAAAATTTATTTTCCCCTATTCTTTTAGGGGCTTCACTTCAGAGCCATAGGGGAAGTAAGGATTATTATTCTTGCTTTTAACTTAATCTTATGTTGTATTGATTGATGAAACTTAGATCTAAATATACATAACTTCTTTTATATATATTTATTAAATTTTGTACTTTTATAATAAATCCCTTAAGGTTGGCACTGTGATCATTCCGGATCTGCATTATAAACAGTTTTTCTAAGAAACGTAGATGTGATAATTCTTAGTTGGTTTGCAAATGATTATTTATAACATTTGAATCATCCTAAAGAACTTCTTAAAATAATTAGATTTAATTATTATATATATAAGAGAAGTAATGTATTTATAGATCTAAGTTTGATCTATCAATACCATATAAGAGCAAGTTAGAAATAAGAATAATAATTTTTACTTCCCCTTGGCCCTGATACTAAGGGGATCGGAAACGAAACCCATAAAAGATTAGGGAAAAATAAAAACTTATAAGGAAGTAAGTAACAATAAGATAATTAAATAGGTAGAACATATAGTTAGAGTGCAAAAATTAAACTAGGCGGCTGAGCTGATCATACAAATAAAATGCAACAAAATAAATTAGGTGGCTTAGCCAACCATAACGCAAGATTAATCTTGATTGTTATTTGAACAGAAAAATTGATACTACAAGTTAAACTTATAATAGCTTTGCTAGAAGGAGATCTCTAACCAATTACAGAGGGAGAAGAGTTATTTCTAAAGTGGTAGTGTAATGCAGTGTGTTTTACAAGTGACAGGAGAGTTATTTATAGCTAAAAAGACTAAAAAGTACGTAGTGTTTTTTAATATCATTGATGATGTGATTAGGAGTAAGTGCTAGCTGATGTCATGAATAATATCAGTTGTGATGTCAATATTTGTCATGCCGATGTAATTTCTGATTAATTTCTGAGAACATTGAATCAAGGTCTTCTTCTTCTTTTGATGATGATTTTTCAAATAAAGATGCTCGACATTGTGTCTGTTGACCTGAAATTTGTTTCTTGAGAGAATCAAAATTTTTTCCATCAACTGAATATCAAGCTTGGTGATGGAACTGGCTAGTTTAGTTGTAGTGGATTCTTGTTGTAAAAATAAAATTTGGGTAGCATATGTTATAGCTAGATATTGTAGATGAGCCAAAAATCATTTCTCCACTACTGACATATAGGCTTCGGATGAATCCCACATTTTATACCGCTTATAGTAGCCTTGGGGGGCTAACCACGATATTCTTCTGTGTCCTTCTGGCTTGTAAAAGAAAAAATTCTAGGAGTAGATCCACTAAATGTGAAATTTGTAAAAATATTATAGGAGTATGGGTATTTGTTTCTCACTACAAAACTTGTGGTAAAAATAGTCATATACTTCTTTTACTGGCTAAGGGGGAAATTTTATCTTCATGACCATAAGCAAGCCACCACCGATGCATAAACCAGTGAGGAAATCTAGAGGTTAATTGTTTACCTAGAAGATAAACCATGAATGCTTTCCAAGTTGGTTTTGGAAAGTGAAAGCATTCATCCATGCTGCCTGGTTGGTAAAATAATTATAAAATTATGGATCAAAAGGTTGAGAAAGTATTCTGTGTCACTACCCAAGTTCTTCCTCCGTAAACTGTCGTGACGGCACCTAGTCTCTACGATTAGGTAAGCCTAATAAATTATGAAAATAAAATGGAGATACAAAACTAGCAATTAATTTGTAAATATAATAAAGGAATTTTAAAATGCCGTTCGACATATACAATAATAAAACTCTCGAACTGAACATAGCACTCCCAAAACCCGAAATCTCATGAATCACAAGCTAAAGAAGTACATAGTATTTCTAACTCCAAAAGTCCAATAACGAAGAAAATATAGGAAAAGTCTATAACTGAAGGGAGAATAGAGAGGGACGTGTAGATCTGCGGACGCGGAAGATATACCTCGAAGTATTTGGATCGTCTCGCCTCACTGGAAGTATGGCTGGGAAGAAGAGCCTAGATTTGCACACGAAAAATATGTATAGGAAAGGAAATGAGTACACCACATCAATACCTAGTAAGGCCGAGTGTAACCTCGGCCGGGTACTGACGAGATCGGGTCAAGGTCCTACTGGTTATATATATATATATATATATATATATATATATATATATATATATATAACAATGTAAAACAGTATGAAATATGACAGTTTACTTAAAATACTAACAGTCAATGAAATATGAAATCACATAAAGAAATAACTCAATACACAGAGATAGAAATATGACTTAGGATAACGTCCCGTAATCCCAAACGTAAATGTATAGAGGATCTCTCGGGATATCGTCCCGTAGTCCAAATCGTAAATGTGTAAGGGGATCTCCCAGAATACCATTTTGTAGTCCCAAAGTAAATATTTACCACAGGGAGATCTCTCAAGATACCGTTCCATAGTCCCAAATAAAAATGTGAAGGGGGATCTCTCGAAATACCGTTTCGTAGTCCCAAAGTAAACATGCAGGGGGATCTCCCGGAGTACCATTTTGTAGCCCCAAAGTAAATAGATAATAGTCTCAATAAGAAAATCTATAGTTCTATTCAAGTTAGTATCGAGAGACAGGTGATTCATACTCTAAACATGCTACATAGAATCCAAGTAAACAATTTAAGCAGATAAGATAGTTAAGTCACATAAGCATATTTTCCTAAGATAAATATGATGCTTCACATACTAGTATTTCTCGATTAAAGAAACTTATAGATATTTACTCAATGAAAATGGGATTTTTCAATAATTAGCACGTGTACACACTCACCTCACATACACGTCATTCATATAACAACAGTACCAAATATCCTAAGGGGAGTTTTTTCTACGCAAGGTTAGGCAAGCCATTTACCTCAAACCAGCTTAAAATCAATCTAATATCACGCTCTTGCCACGAGTATCCAACTCCGAGTGGCCCAAATCTAATCAAATCAATTACATAACGTAAATATAGCTACAAGCAACTAATTTAGCTGATGAATTCAAAGCTAAGGCAAAAAATATGAAAACACCCAAAAATCCTCCCCGGGCCTACGTCTCGGATTCGAGTAAAAGTCATAAATTATGAACACTCATTCACTCACGAGTCTAAGCATACCAAATTCACTCAAATTTGATACCAAATTCACTCAAATACGATACCAAATTTCGATCAAAATCCCAAAATTCAACTTAAGAACTTTTCTTAAATTTTCCTAATTTTTCATCCCAAATCTAAAATTAAATGATAAAATTAAGCTTAGATTAATGGGATAAAATCAAAAAGGAATTAGAAATCATTACCTACAAACTTTCTCCGAAAATATCTCCAAATTTTGCCTTCTACCAAGCTCTCAATTAAGTTTTGGAGTTATGAACTCAAACTCTTGTTTTTGAACTTTAAATTCTGCCCAGATACGTTCTTCCTTGTGAACGCATGACTACCATCGCGAATACGATGAACAAATTCCACTGGCCCAAATTCCTTCTTTGTGAACGCGAGGGCCCTCTCGCGAACGCGTAGCTTATACTGGCAGACCCTTCACGAACGCGAGGACCATGTCACGAATGCGTAGGCTTAAGGTTCTACATCTTTGTAAATGAAGGAGCATCATCGCGAACGCGAAACTCAGATGCCTCTCCCAGATGCTCTACACAAACGCGAGACCCCTCTCGCGAATGCCATGAAGGATTTTTCTGCAACAAAACACCAGAAAATCTGTCACTTCTCTAAGTCCGAAAATGATCCGTTGAGCATCCGAAATACACCCGAGGCCCCCATGACCTCAACTAAATATACCAACCAATCCTAAGACACCATACAAATTAGTCGAGCCCTCAAATCATACCAAACAATGTTAAAATCACGAATCACCCTCCAATCCAAACTTAATAAACTTGAAATTTTAAAATTCTACAACAGATGCCGAAACAACCAAACCACACCTGATTGACCTCAATTTTTTCACATAAATCATATTCAATATTATGGACCTATTCCAACTTTTGAAACCATATTTCGACCCTGATATCAAAATTTCCACCATCGGCCCGAAACTCCAAAAATTTAACTTTCGTCATTTCAAGCCTAAATGAGCTACGGACCTCCAAAGCACAATCCGGACACACCCTTAAGCCTGAAATCACTCAATAGAGCTAACGGAATTAACGAGAATTCTATTTCGAAATTGTCTTGACACTACTCCGACGATAATCGAAATTTTAAGACTTAAGCTCTCATTTAGGGACTAAGTATAATAAAACACTGTGAAACTCAAGATGAACCATCCTGAAAAAAATCACAATAACATAGATAAATACAAAAAAAACAGTTAATAGGGTATCAGGGCGTTAATACACTCAAAACGACCGACCAGGTCGTTACAATTTAGACTTGATGGATTCCTCTTTTTTTTGGTGAGATTATTTTATTAATACACATCGTAATATGCATGACATATGATTGGATCTACTTATCTTTGGGGTTCAAACAAGCAATATATGACGTCTGTGAGAATGAACTCATTGTATTTTTGGGTATGTTTAGGAGATTTTTTCATGAAATTGGCTGAAGAGCTAAGTATTTTCTTAGTTATCTCTTGAGGATTGGAATGTCAGAATTTTGATTCAATTTGATCTAGTGGGTAGAACTTCATTCTTAATGTAAGTTGGGTTCCTCAGAAGGGGAGCATTTACTTGACGAAATAGGTTGCGACACTAGTGAGGAAAGTACCTGATTGGGTGCGAATACAACGTGGTTGTTTTGTGCAATGTTGGATAGGCATACATTACGTGCAATGGGGATTATAGCCTCCACTATAATTTTTGGGTGCTTTATGCAACCATAGGATATGAGAAGTCCGTGTGGCTTTGGGTTACTATGGGGTTGGAAGAAAATGCATGGGTTTGTGCCGCCATATTGGAGCAATAATTTTGATACAATCGGTACTGATATCTCAACGGTTTTCTAAAAAGGTCACGCATGATCATTTAATCTTTAAATCCCATGAGCTGGTGCCAATGCATAAATTCTTCACCGACCAAGGAGAAGACATGGTCTGGGCTAGTTGAGTTTGAGCTTGTTGCGATTATTCTTCCTCATATTTGTTTGCCCTTTTTTTGGATTAAAATTGGAATGGGCTCTGAATTTCTATAAGATAAAGTTTGGAGACTCTGCTCATTGCGTAGTCTGAGGGTTTTCTGTAGTTGGGTAGGCTTGATGCAGCTCTGTCTTTTGAGAGTTGCTTGGAGACAACTGAAATGGCTTGTTGTTTGGATACAACATCTGTTTGGTACTGTTTGGATACTGCTTTAGTCATATTTCCCCCATGGTATATATATATATATATATATATATATATATATATATATATATATATATATATATATATATATAGTGAAAATACATCTCACGAAAAAAAAACTTTCAATTGTTAAGAAAATACCAATTTTTATTTGTCCATTTAATATTCCTAAAGTTTCTTAAAGAAGCTTGTAATCAAGCAAATAGTTCATGCAGACAACTGGAAGCAACCTTCTAAGTAAATTTGTAATCAAGCAAGTAGATTGCAAGTGACTCTATGTAAATAGTTTACGAACAACTGTGACGACCCAAAGGGGTCATCACTTGTTTTATTAATCATTTCGAGCTTTTGAGGTCTTGAAAACCTCATTTATAGTTGCCTCGATTTGCGTGCACAGTCCGGGCACAAAGTTAGAAAATTTTTATGTTGAAATATGTGAAATATGTGAAAAAGTTGAAGAATTTTGATATTAATATTGATATGGTTGACTTTGATCAATATTTTTGGTAAACGGACCCGGATCCGTGATTTGACGGTCTCAGAAAATCCGTAGAAAAATATAGAACTTGGGCGTATGCCCGAAATTGAAATCCGAGGTCTAGAACCCCGGTAAAAGAATTTTTCTGTTAAATTGTTTTCTGAAAATGTTTAAGGAAAATGAAACTGAATTTTGATTAAAAAGTACTGGTATCGGGCTCGTATTTTGGTTCCGATGCCGGGTACAGGTCATATATGTTGGTTAAGCGCTTCCTGTAAAGTTTGGTTGAAAACGGACGTCGTTTGACGCGTTTCGGCCTTAAATTGAAAATTTTGGAAATTATGAAATTTGAAAGAATTCTTGAGTTTTAAGGCTCAATTCATTGATTTTGATGTTATTTTAGCGATTTGATCGCGCGAGCAAGTTCGTATGATGTTTTTGAGTTAGTGTGCATATTTGGTTTGGAGCCCCGAGGGCTCGGGAGTGTTTCGGAGGTATTTCGGGGTGTTTTTGGATTTGAAAACGCAGCAGAAATTCTGCTGTTTCTGCACAGGGATTTTGTACTACGCGATCGCGGCCTCATCCACGCGATCGCACAGCATTGGCCAGTCCTTCTACGCGATCGCATCATTCCTCACGCGATCGCGTAGCTTCCAGTTTTTCCCCTACGCGATCGCAGTCATGTTCACGCGATCGCATAGGCCAAATAGGCTGCCCGGTGAGTTTCCTCTACGCGATCGCAGCATCCCTCACGCGATCGCGTAGCTTCCAATCTTTTCTCCACGCGATCGCAACCTTTTGCACGCGATCGCATAAGAGGCCAGGTCTTTCCTCTACGCGATCGCAGCCCAATTCACGCGATCGCGTAGGGTAAATTTCCGCCCAGTGAATTAATACCCAAAACAGAACACTTACGGGATTTTATCCCATTTTCACAAAATCCTTTCTTCTCCACAACTCTTAGGCGATCTTTGGGGCATTTCTTCATCAAAGTTCATTGGGTAAGTATTGTTTAACTCGTCTTCTTCATTTTTCATCAACATCAATCAAATTCTTAGGCTTAAACATGTGTAAATTGGTTGAAAAATTAGAGAAATGGGTATAGTTAGGGCTTTCAAAGAATTTGCGATCTAGACCTCGTTTTGGAGTCGAACTTAAGAACAAATTGTATATTTGAACTCATGGAGTATTGGGTGAACTTATTTTGGTTCGAAACTTGAGTTTCGATTATGTGGGCCCGGGTCGATTTTTACTATTCCGGGCAGAATATTGTAAAAATCATATTTAGCAATATGAACTAGTTTGTTAAATAGAATTGATGATATTAAATCAATTGTGTATAGATATGATTGGATTGGAGTCAAATTCGAAAGGAAAAGGCATTGCTACGGAGTGAATCGTTCGTAAACTTTCGAGGTAAGTGTTTGTTCTATCCTAGCTTGAAGAAATAGGAATTTAGTTATGAATAAATTGTTGATTAAGAGTTATTGGTGTTATACCGGTAATGGAGATAAATTGTTGAAATTATTATCAATTATTGGTTTAAAACCGGTAATTATAAATATTGTTGATGTAGAGATTATTAGCTAAATGCCGGTAATATATATATTTATGAATTGGGATCGTGTGGCGCGCCGACCACTTATATATTTATGAATTGGGATCGTGTGGCGCGCCAATCACATATATATTTATGAATTGGGATCGTGTGGCGCGCCGACCACTTATATATTTATGAATTGGGATCGTGTGGCGCGCCGACCACTTATATATTTATGAATTGGGATCGTGTGGCGCGCCGACCACATATATATTTATGAATTGGGATCGTGTGGCGCGCCGACCACTTATATATTTATGAATTGGGATCGTGTGGCGCGCCGACCACATATATATTTATGAATTGGGATCGTGTGGCACGCCGACCACTTATATAATAAGAAATGGGATCGTGTGGCACACCGACCACAAAGTGATTTAAATCTTGGCATTGGCCATAGTTGCCGGTAGCCTATTGATATATATTTAGGAGCGGGTGGTACGCCTACCACAAGATGTAGTTACTGTGATAGTTGGGAGCGGGTGGTACGCCTACCACAAGATGTAGTTACTGTGATAGTTGGGAGTGGGTGGTACGCCTACCACGAGATATGAAATAAGAGAGGAATTGAGACATGAAAGTAAGATTTATTTTGTTGATTAGATTATTCTGGATATTACGAATTATTGACTGTTATTTCAGAGCAGAGTCTTTCCTTATAAATGTTTTGTATATATATATTGCAACTGTACATGTTTGTGTGGGTGACTGGCCTTAGTCTCGTCACTATTTCGCTGGGATAGGCCAGGCACTTACCAGCACATGGGGTCGGTTGTGCTGATACTACACTCTGTGCTCTTTTTGCGCAGATACAAGTTACGGACAGCAGCGGCGGTAGTAGCACGATTGTGGATATTCCGACTACTGAGACTATGAGGTAGCCTTGCAGGCGTCCGCAGGACCCGTTGTCTCTTCTATCTATGTATTTCATTCTGTTATCTCATGTATTCGAGAGAAACAACTTATATTTCTTTCAGACAATTATATGTATTATTCTTAGAAGTTCGTGAGTATTGTGACACCAGTCTTGGGTAGTGTATCATGTTTGGGTTTTCTTTATCATATTTGATTAAGTCTTCCGCTAAGTTTGATTATTCCGCTGTAATTTATATGTTTTTAATTCTAATGTCTTAATAAGAATTCGGTAATTAATGGAGGAGTAATTAATATTTGGCTTGGCTAGCTTACATTAGTAGGCGCCATCATGACCCCGATGGTGGGAAATCCGGGTCGTGACAACAACTCCCTAAAGGGGTTTGTTGCCACGACCTAGGTTCGCCTTCCATGAACCATCGTGACGGCACCTAGTCTCTACGACTAGGTAAGCTTAACAATGCAGAAAAAAAAAATTAAGGAAGAAATAATTATAAACTAAAATAATAAATTAAAACAGTATTTAAGATGCCGCTCGGCATATACAATATCAACTCTCGAAACTAACAACCTTTCCCAAAATCCAAAACCTCATGAAACATAAGTTTTTGAATGTCTACAAGTATCTAATTCCAGAGTGTATAACAAAGAAAAATACATAAGGGCTAATACTTTAAGAAAGAATAGAAAGGGACTCTTCGATCTGGGGATGCGGCAGATATACCATGGAGTCTCTACAAGCGTTTCACCTCAAGCGTGATAAGACTGAGTGAAAGTACTTGGATCTGCACATAAAAAACATGTGCAGAAAGGGCGTAGTTACAGCACAATGATACTCAGTAAGTGCCAAACCTAACCTTAATCGGATATTGATGAGGAAAGTCAGGGTCTTACTGAGGTTTAATGAAATATAAGGTATAATAATATAGGATAAGACAATATAATCAAGTGCAGAGTCAGAAATAACACACGATATAATGTACAACACAACTATAATAGTAACGAAGAAGTCACAGGAAGGAATACAACTTAACACGTAGATAAAGCTCGGGGACTTCCAGGATACCGTCCTGTAGTCCCAAATATAACTATCCAGTGGATCTCTCGAGATACCCTCCCGTAGTCCATCGTATATATTCGAAGGATCTCCTAGGATCTCGTCCTGTAGTCTAACTAATAGTGCGCGGGAATATACCGAGATCCCGATACGTAGTCCCAAATGTAAATGCCCAGTACTGAGGTAATCTATTGGGTGCAGTCCCGTAGTTCAATATAATTGTGCCGGGGGATCTACGAGAATTCCATATCTGTAGTCCTAAATAAACAGACAGGGAAGTATCTACCGGAATCCCACATCCGTAGTCCCCAAAAAATAGACAAGGGGGATCTACCGAAACTCACATCCGTAGTCCCAAATGTAAATACACAACATCAACCCGAAGAATATTTAGAAATTGTCAACTTCATATCAAGGAAAACATGTATTACTAGCCTAACACGCTACATAGAATTCAGGTAAAGCATCTTGAGAAAATAAACAATTAAGTCACTTAGACATGCTTCCCTAAGCGAACAATAGACTTAAATTGCAAGTAGTAATAACAGGAGAAGTAACACAATTTTTAATTACTTAGCAAAAATCAGATTTTTAATAATTAGCACAACTACGCACTCGTCACCTCACGTAAAAGGCATTTCAAGTATCAACAATACTAAATCCTAAGGGGAAAGTCCCCACACAAGGTTAGGCAAGCCACTTACCTTGAATCGGCTCAAAATCAACCTGAAACCACGCTCTTGACACAAGTACTCAACTCCAAATGGCCCGAATCTATTCAATTCAATTTCATACTATAAATAACACTTCAAGTAACTGATCTACAAATAAATTCTAAGCTAATATGCGAAATTAGGTAAAATAACCCAAACGCCCTTCAGGCCCACGTTTCGAAATCGGTTAAATTTATATTTTCATAATCCTCGTACTCCCACGAGTTCATGCATACTAAAATTGTCCAAATCCAATGTCAAATTCCTAATCAAAACTCAAAACCTAGGTCTAAGAACTTTCTTCCAAGTTTTCTCCAATTTTCATCTCCAATCCGAAATTAAATGACAAAACTAAGTTTGGATTATAATAATACAACTAGAAATGAATTAGGAATCATTAACCATTGATTTCCTCTTCAAATTCCTCCCAAAATCGCCCTCTACCGAGCTCCAAATCGATTTCTAACTTTTTTGAAACCAAACCCTCGAATTTCTGATTTTTCTACCCAGCAAAGTTGCATCTATCCAATTTCCGCATCTGCGATACCGCTTCTGCGATCAAGGGAACTGCTTCTGAGGTTTCTATTTAAATCTCCTCCACCGCACCTGCGACCCAGAATATGCATCTGCGTTCCCGCAGGTACGGTGCACGTTTCACTTCTGCGGATACAGGTCTTCTCCCTCTTGGATGCTTCTGTGACTTGGTTCGCATTTGCGGGAGTCGCACCTGTGACCTCTCAACCGCAGATGCGGTTATGACAACAGCCAGAACTTCAACTGCCACTCAAATTTCCAAATCTTCCCGTCAACCAGCAAAAATCATCCCGAGGCCCCGGGACCTCAACCAAAAGCAAAACCAAGTCTAATACCACTTTTCAAACTTATACGAACCTTCAAACACCTCAAACAACATCGAACCAATCAATTAGCATCGGATTCAAGCCTAAGAACTTCAAAACTCTCCAAAATACGCTTTCGATCAAAAGGTCTATAACCTCTTCCGAATGACCTAAAACTTTGTACATACGTCACATTAAACACTACGAAACTACGCCAACTTCCGGAATCTCATTCTGACCCTCAGACCAAAATCTCACTATCGAACAGAAAACTTAAAATATGCAACTTTCGGCATTTCAAGCCTAAATTAGCTACGAATCTCCAAAATACAATTTGAATACGCTCTCGAACCCGAAATCACCCAACGGAGCTAACGGAACCAACAAAATTTCATTCTGAGGTCGTCTTGACACCGTTCTAACTCGGTCCATATTCTAAAACTTAGGCTCTTATTTATGGACTAAGTGTCTCAAAACTCTCCGAAACTCCAAATAATTCCTTCCGACAACTAACAATAGCATAAACAAATAAGGAAAATGCAGAATAGGGGAGCAGGATGTAAATTCTTAAAATGACCTGCCAGGTCGTCACAATTGCAGTCGAGCAAGTATCTTGCAAGTAACTCATACGGTGATGTATACATCTTGTTGAGAGTCTTGCAATCAAGTAAATAGCTTGTGAGTAATTTATGTAAACAACTTAGAAGCCCCTCAGTGATCGAGGCTTGCAATTATCTATTTTTTTTTTCTAGGTAATTTATTTTGTACCATTTCAAGTGAAATAATATATATGTCTTGTTTCATTTTTCTCTGCTTTAGTTAGCTTCTCGGTTTTACTTTTAATATCAATTTAATTTTGTAAAATAGGCATTAACTTACATATGTAAGTACTTAATGCCTCTTCTTTACATTAAAGAAAACTACATGACATGTCCCTCAACGGAAGTGGTCTTGGTGGAATATCTCTTTTTTTACTTGATTTTTTTAAGTGTCCCATTTTTTACTTAAACACCTTTAGTTCTTCAATATTTAAAGTTTAAAATTTTTTTTGGTGGTGAAAAGTAGAAGATTAATGATATAATATTGTTAAAATTATTTGAATGTTGATAATTTATACTAAAATATTTAAGTCATATACTGATTTACTATTATACTGTAAAAAGCGCGAAACATTATTGTTAGATCTGCTGAAAAAGACAAAATGGATCTTTTTGATTTGATGTTATTTGATTAACTTGGTGATTGAGGATTTGTTTGTATCAGTATTTGCAAGTTTTGTTTCAAATTTGAGATTATCTGGAGCAGATTTGGGGTGCTTTGATCGAACTAAAGCTGTAAATTCGAATAATCTATCTATATATACTTAAAAGCCAAAGACAATGGCTTCTCTTTAAGCCAAGTGGCAGCCTTGAAAAAAGCCACTTGGCATAATTAGTTATTTAGTTAATAGTTAGTTATTTTTTGAATTTAAATATCAATAAAATATGAAAATAAGAAAAAAAATTATCAATTCAAATTGGGGAGTTGTTATATATATATATATATATATATATATATATATATATATATATATATATATATATATATATATATATATATATATATATATATATATATATATATATATATATATATATATATATATATATATACTATTATATTATATTATATTAATATAGAGAATAAGAATAGCAAAAAAGTCCAAAGAATGCCAAGTTTCACCAAAATTCAACAAGTGTCAAAATTTAGGAACAAACCTCCAAAATATTTGGATATTCAAAAATAATTTAAAATAAATAAAAAATTTAAAAAATCTTTAATCTTTCAATTCAATTTACTACAACACAGACAATTTTTTAAATGCTTTGTTAAACCTAAAAATTAGAAAAACATAACTACTCCAAGTCTAAATTATTAAGTGCCGATATAATCAGATAAATGAAAAGAGTGCTCTAGAATTAGCGTCACTTTACAAATCGAACCTTCCCTTTTCTCTTGAAAATTAAAAATACAGAGTATTTATTAGATGCATTGATTTTAGAAAATGTATACCAAGACAAACCGTTATTTTTTTCTATTAAAAGAGAGAAAATATTGTTGTACTAATTTGATAGTATTGAGAAAAAGTTATTTGGCACTTTTAGAATAAAATTGAAACTAATATGATTAATTTAAATTATATATCTATATTTATATAAAGATTCACTCATCAAAAATATAAGAAAAATATTATATAAAAGAAAGCAGCAAACATAAATATTAAACAAAGTAACATGCTAATATTTTTTTATTAACAATGTAATAATACTAAATATTGGATAATATATTAAAAAATTACATAACAAAAAAGTTATTCGATGACTATATTAGTTCCTTTAATTTAATAGAGATTTTATCCATTAAAATTCATGGAGAATAGGGGTAAGGTCTGCGTACACACTACCCTCTCTACTTATAAAATATATCTTTTATTATATTACAAAAAGAAAGTAGTAATAAAAAATATTATACAAATTTATATGCTAATAAATTTTTATTAACAATATAATAATACTAAATATTATATATAATAAAGAATAATATAGAACAAAAAATATTTTTTATTAGTCCCTTTAATTTAATAGATATTTTAGTCATTAAAATGCAAATAATATTGCTGAGAAAAAAGAATAAAATTTTAAATAAAAATATGTTTCTTGATTAATAAAATATATATCTTCTATTATATTACAAAAAGATAGTAGCAGAGATAAAAACATTAAATAATGAAATATACTAATAAAAATATCTATAAACAATATAATAATACTAAATATTGGTAATATAATATCTTCACAAGGTAGAGGTAAGGTTTGCGTACAGACTACCCTCCCCGAATCCCATGGTGTGGGATAATACTAGGTATATTGTTGTTGTTGTTGTTGTTGTTGTTGTATATAAGTACATTTAATTTAATAGAGATATTAGATATCGTATTGACAAATATGATGACAATTAAAATTTATAAAATAATATAATCTAATATGTTCAAATAACCCGATCATAATTTCCGTTAATTCATATTTTTTAATATCGATCGCGCATCGCGCGGGTATGACTACTAGTACTTTGTTAAAGTAATACAAAAAAATTATGCAAATCGGGTAGACTTTGATGAATAACTTAATCGATAGGTAGAGTAAATATAACAAAAACTCTATCAATCTGGTAGGATTCCCTTAAAAAGCAAAGTCATGTTAATCGGATAGACTTTGATGAACAACTTAACAAATAGGTTGAGTAAATAAGGGAAAAACCCAAAAGTAACATAGCGCAAACCATTGAATTCTTGTGAACCCACTTTCCATTCAACCTTAACCATCTTTTTCTTTAAATGCACTACTTAATTAATGTTACTCTTTAATTTGTTTAAACGCATGCTACTTTTACTTTTTCTATTATATAGAAAAGAGAAGGGAGGTTGACCAAGGGCAATATGGTCATTTAAAAATATAACCACATTGTTTGCTTGTACAATAGGCTTAAAAGATTGATTTTAGGTTTGTAATAAGGGAAAAACCCAAAAGTAACATAGCGCAAACCATTGAATTATTGTGAACCCACTTCCCATTCAACCGTAACCATCTTTTTCTTTAAATGCACTACTTAATTAATGTTACTCTTCATTTTGTTTAAACGCAAACTACTTTTATTTTATTTTTTTCTCCTAATTAGTACTTTTAATTAAAAAAATCATCCGTTTGATAATTTTATAATTCAACGTTCATTTGATAAAAAATATACAATGGCTACATACATTTATATATAGCAATTATATTATCTCCTTAAGAATATTATTTCATTTGTTTTTTTATTGACTATATTTTAACAAAAAAAAGTGGAAATAAATTACACAAATTTTTATTAGGGTGTTCTTATATTAGTGTCAATTGATATTATTTATACAAGTCCTTATTAAATTAAAAGTTTAATTGGAACACTTTATAAAATTAGAAAAAAATATTTAAAAATAAAATATAGTATCAAGTTCTTTTTATTATTATAGAATATTGAATATTGTTTATAAGATTCCCTCTATACAAAATTATGTAACAATAATCTGAAAAATACTAGACAATTAATTTGTGATTTTTTATTACATATTATGCAACATAAGAATTATCATTATGCAGGATTGTACGTTTCCCTCTATGATTAAAGTTAATTGGGTACTTCATGTGTATTAAATAAAGAATTCAACATAATATAAATTTTAAAATACATAAATATTAAATTACTATTTAAAAAAAATCTCGTCAAATAATTATGGTAAAGAAAGTTATATTACACCCTAGAGTATCTCAATCATATAAAATGAAACTAGAAAACGATTGTAATGCTTCTTTAAGATCAATTTGATTAGTATTTAGAGTGATTGAAAAATAATTTTATTTTTAGTAAATTATTCAGGTATGTCATTGAACTAGAATAAAATATAAATTTCTTGTAAAAATTTTGGGTAACTTATAAAAAATACGATTATTATTTCACAGAAAAAAAATCGTCAACTATTTGAAAATAAAATAAATATGTTTTATTATTCAAATTTTGATTAATATAAGAAGAAAAATCAACAAATTAACACAATTGAAAATACAAAAGAGTAGAAGCATATATATTCAATTTAAACAATAAAAAAAATACATCATGAATTATTTTTCAATTGACTTTTCAATCATTTTTTACCATCAATTTTTATGTTTGGTGATGCATAATTATTTTTTTTAAATAGATATGTGTAGAACCTACGTAGAAATACTCTATATTGTACTTGAAGTATTTGTATAATCTTTGTACAATAAAGTGTCGGACTTCGACAAGTATAACAAAGTGATATAGTAATACGATTTCATAAAAATTAAAATACACATAACATAATAGATTAAAAAAAATACAGGTAAATGTGATTCTATACATTATTACACAAATGTCTGTTTTATTTTTTCTTTTCCTAAAGACGAATAAAGTGTGTAATTAGTAATAAATCAAAAAATATTAAAAATAAGAAAATAAGAAAAAGGAGCAACAATTGGGCCTGTGCATCGCACAGGTATGTCATCTGGAAGTTCATACTAAAATTTATCGAAATTGAAGCTGATTTGAAATGACAAAAATTGAATTTTTTAGCTGAAATCGAAGAAGAACAAGATTACCCAACAATATACCATTACGATATACAATATGCTATAGATATATATAATTATATTACAATAATATACAATATGCATGACCCAATACAAAGAACAAGATAGTTGACCTGTGACCATGACATGTCCCTCTTAATTTCTCCAAAAGAGAAAATATCTATAGTTCGTCTTCTCCTACAATTATTTCCCAAGTCAAGGACCCATCATTTAAAAAAAAACATATTCTTTATACGGATTAAATACCATACAGTAATGCACAATATATTTATTCTGGTTGTGGCACTACAAAGTTACTAATTGGGCTTTAGAATCTTGAGTTGCTGATGATGTAAACAGATTTTTGCTGCTGTAAAAATTGGTGAACTATAGTGGAATCCCATACCAAGGAAAAGTACCCTTTTTCAGGCAAGTCTTTTGATATCTCTATTATTGCTAGTTGAGCTGTGGGTATGCTTCAAGATTTGGTAAAAATCTCAACTTTGTTGCTTATTCTGGCTGTTTCATCTGACCTGCATATTTACTCCCTCTTCCCGTTCACACTTTTTTTTAGTTGTCTAAAAAAGTAAAAAGTATGATATTTGTATAATTTAAACTAATTTTTACTTTATTCTATTTTATCATAAGTGAGATATTTATACACTTTCCTTTTGTTCTAACTAAAAGTATATTTTTAATATTTAAAAATAATTTAACTTTAAATTTCCAATTTTACCTTAGTGAGATGATTTATAGTAATGTTCATGACTTGTGTTATAGATTGTACATAGACACAAATTCATATAGTTAGCACAATCATAGGTAGGGATAATTAGGGATTTTTGGTTGAGTTAGGCCCAAGTGCCATATCTTACAACTTGTATTAGCTGCTATTTTCTTGTATACTTGGTATAAGGGATTTATGTGCCAGGGTATCTGGATTTTAGTATGTGTTTCTTGAATTTCTTTTCTTGGTTGAGTTTTTCACCTTACTTGAGTTTATTTTCTCCAATGTGATAATTTCCACTACTGCATAGTTGGGTATTGCCAGATATATAGTGAAGAATCATATAGCCAGCCCACTTAACTCAGGCCATTAGGTGGAGTTGTTGTTCTTGTTGTATATTGGGTATTGAGTCCTTCTTTATTTTTGTTTCCCTTGAAAAATATTTAAAGATATTTTTTTTCCTCTTGCCCTTGGACTTTATTTCAAATCTCAGTACCTCAAAGTTCTGCTTGATAGGAATGTTTCCCCAATTAACTGTAAAGTACTTCTTTTATTTCAGTCAGTCCCTCGAGGATTGCCGAATGCAGCTGGTATTTAATTGAAAGAGTCCATTTAATTTGATTCTTTGACATTTCTGAGAAATGAAAGATAGGTTAGAGAAAAACAAAGTACTTTAAGTTTGGAGTGGAATGGAACAGTCAAAGGAGGTAGTAAAGGCAAATGATGTAGCTGCGAGTGTGCTACTTAAAACGAGGGAATGTGATATTTCTGTTGAACCATCGATGGGGAAGTGTATAAACACCAGTCATGAGTTGGTGGATGGATCAACTTCTGCTAGTTCGGCAATGATGGAGGACGATGGTACGAACATATATGCAATGCCCGTGAAGGATCCTCAACCCGCCAGTACAAGCTCTTACTCGGTGAGTAGTTCAAGGATCACCATTGAAGAGTTAGTTAGGAGTAATTACAATATTCCTGAACCAGTTACTCTTAGTAATTACTCTGATAATCATGAAAAAAATCACAAGCCACAAATTCAGTGGCAACATTCCTATCAATCGGGGGGTGGCTCTAGAGCTGCGAAGGGCGATGTAGATCCTTCTTCCACAGACAAGAATTTGCTAGCGCTGAAAGAGCTGAAGCATGCATCCGATAAAGATATCAATGTAGGCTCTAATGCAGTCTCTTCCCAATCAAAAGAAGACCATAACCTAACCATTCCAAGCAGTAGATTACTTCCAGGAAATAGTGGATCAAAACTTTTATCTGCATCTGGCTTTTCTAAGTTTTTCGCTAGCCGATCTCTTAAAGGCAAAGATGTTGATGCACCAAAAGGCACTGCACTTCATAAAGAAGTTCATAGCGCCTCAATTCCGCAGAATAAGTATGAGTATGAGCAAGCTTCCATAAGAATGGTATCATCTGATGTACCGTTTAAGCCAGGCGTTAACTCTAATCAAGCACCGCTTAGTTGTAACAGTCAGGAAAGAGAAGGACCAACTTCAACTCACAATGGAGTTACATTGAGAGAGTGGATAAACTCGATGGGATCACGGATAAAGAAAGCTGAGAGGATTCACATATTCCGGCAAATTGTGAAGCTAATCGATATTGCACATTCCCAAGGAATTGCCTTTCAGGATTTACGGCCTTCCTGTTTCATTTTACTTTCACCTAATGGTGTTAAATATATCGGTCCATCTATCCAAATAGACTCCATGTATGTCATAAATCAGAATACAAATGGGAAAAGGCCATCCAACCTGGAAATGCATGCTCAAAACAACTCGGGTGCAAAGCTGCAGAAGGTCAGTGATGACGTCGACTTGATGAGAGAGCAGCCTGAACATGTTTCCAGATATGTCGTTAGAGATATTTATAGTGAAACCTTACTGGAGTCTGACACCACTTACTTGGAAAAGAAGTGGTACACTTGTCCGGAAGAACTCAATCACAGAAGCCTAGCATCATCTAATATCTACAGTCTCGGGGTTCTTCTTTTTGAGGTGGGTAATAAATTTATCAAACAGTAGATGCTGAATTTATCAATTCTCCTTTGTGGCTTCTTTTTGTTAATTTTCACTAAACACTCCGGCTAATTTAATTATTTCTTTTTTTCTATTGATTCATTAAAATTGGTTACAAGGGATGTTTTGTTTCACAATGTGCTTTGCGGAAATGGTGAGTTAAATTATCTTTCCTCTTACTAATTCCTGTTGCTTCTATTAGTTGCTCTGCTGTTTCGAATCACCAGCGGCACATTCTGCAGCAATGTTGAATTTGCATAGTCGCATTCTTCCACCAAATTTCCTATCTCAGAATCCCAAGGAAGTTGGCTTTTGCTTCTTGCTGCTTCATCCTGAACCTTCTTCTCGTCCTACAGCAAGGTATTATTATGTTTCCTAATTTCGGGTGCAATATAATTTTCTGCTACTTCGACTTTGCTGAAACAATTCATTTTTGAAGTACCCTAAATTTTGGTTATTCAGATAACATTGTGATGTGGTGAGTAAACTCAGAGCATTTTCAGCTTTTGCCAATCATAGATTCCTTGTAGTTTGTTATAGTGTCTATTTTGCTCCTTTTTCCTTTCGGGTGAGAAGCTTGTTTGGTGTTGAAGATTGACATCTCTATAATTAGAGATAGAGGAGCTCTTTACTCCTTGAGGCATCTTAGCCACTTCTTTTGTTCTCTTATATTATATACTCCCCTCGTTCTAGCTTATGTGAACCTTCTCGGAGTACGAGGGTCAAACTGACTACTTTTCGGCATGAATTTAGACATAGAATTTTCAATTTTTTTGAGATAAAACTTATATATTTAGAAACTACAAGTTTTGGACACGTGCACTGCACGTGTAGCCCATATCAATCAGGTAAGACATTTTAAAACGATATTGGTAATATTAAAATATGTGTGTAATGAGTGATTAAAAAAATTTAAGGGAAAAATTATAAACTCTAATTGATAAACAATCTGCCTATTTTGGACTTGGTTATTGGACAATAAATGATTAGATGTTGTCTGAACGTTAAAAATCGAACAGCTTAATTAAGTTGGTAGGTATGATGTGTAATGATCTGATTATCTGTGTTATTAGATGTAAATATGTGATATGATTGTACTATACCTGATATTTTTTTATAGTCAATATTCTTGGTGTATGTTTCACTTTAATGTTCCGATTATTCTCGGTCTTGACCAAAACTCTTATTGTGCACATGAAGCAAGTAACTTCACTTGGCAATAGGTATGATTATATTATGTGAAATAGCTATAACTATAAAAGGGCAGAACTGTTATCAATTTCATGATAGAGTAGCCGAGCAATTTGTTAGAAGGATTATAATGCCAAATTAAGCCTAAATAGCAAATGATTAATCCAACGCTTATTAACAATCTTGTTCTCTAAAACTTATGAAAAAATTAATATTTCGTGGTTTGAATCTGATATAGAAAAAGATCCTAATATAAAATAATGTTTAGCACTAAATTATAGAACGAATTATGAAGGATGTAGTAATCGTGGCACATATTTCATTTTGATTGGATTAAAGATGAGATCAAATTGTGTGACGATAACTAATGTTCATCACCTAAAGATGTCTTACAATTATTAATTAGGGGTCTTAACCAATAAGTATTGCAGTATCTAAAATTACTCTCACTAATAGTAAAATTTATAATTTTTTTTATATAATGTACTAATAGATTAGTTCGAGTATTTTAAAATGAGTAAATATGTTTATCTTTATTTGATAAATTTAATCTCTTTGTAATTATCACTGCAATTTATTTTCTCCATCTACCATGATTGTTGGACAAGCTTTTAATTTAAATTACTGAATTGTTAATTATGTGAAAAAGGGACAAAGTTTGTAAAAGAAGAAACAAAAAAAAAAAAACATGCATCAGATTGTATAATTTAAGGTAAAAAAAAAACACAAAATGATGAAGAATACTAACCCTTCAAGCAAGTGTCAATGAGCTTTCAAATTATGAGCACAAACAAGATCATAAGTTGGTTTCAACTTTCAAGGAAGGTGAATTCTTCTGATGTAATGCTATCTCTACTCCAACATGCGAGTAACTCCGCGGCAGCCCTTCACAATTCTTATCATAGATGACAAGTGCTCATTCAATACTATTTCCTTGGACTTTGAAACAGCGACATGCACTGTTGCACCTTCACCACTTTAAAAACTTTCACCCCCGGTTTTTGCAAGTCTTTCTTTAAACCCCATTTGGAAGATGAAAGAATAAAAATAATAAAGATTGAAATAACTAAGCATTTACGCCTATAACACAGGTAGATGAACATTGTCTCAGATTATATTCACCCGTTTCAATCTAAAAGTAATCATTTAATGAAAAGTCTTTTTATTTCTTCAAGGACAAAAGGGTCAACTAACTTTTGAGGGATATTTTAGTAATTCAATTCTCAACTTTGGGATTCACACTTATAATATAGTATGATATGATATGATATGATATGAGAAGTAATATAAGTAGGATAGTTTCAGACAATGAAGAGTTGAGTTTCTCTAACCTGCAATTTGTCGGTCTGATCTGATGGATATGTCTGCTTTTGTGATGGTAACCCTGTAGCTTTATCCTATTCAGTTTTAACTTCTCTAACTGGTAGAATCTCAGGTACACCAATTTTGTGAATTTCCTCAAGTGACATTGTTTTATTTGCTATGTTGCGCGGACTCTCCAAAATGTTGCCGCACCCGTGTCGGATCCTCCAAAAATAAACTACTTTTGGAGGATTCGATACGTATCTGGCGACATTTTCGGAGAGTCAGAGCAACGTAGTTTATTTGTAATCACATTCACAATTCTACTTATCATCTTTGCAGAGAAATCCTGCAGTCAGAATTAATTTATGGAACTGACGAAGTATGTAAAATAGATGGTGTGCCATCAATTATTGAGAAGGATGATGACCCTGATTCAGACATCTTGCTCTATTTCCTAGTTTCACTCCAGGAGGAAAATCAGAATAATACCTCCAAGTTATTACAAAGAATAGAGTGCTTAGAAGCTGATATCAAGGAGGTCGAGAAAAAAGATGGCTTTAGAACTTCAAATTTGGTGGACAGAGACTTCCATAATATGCAGCAGGGATCCTACTTTAAACATCTCAAGTCTTATGACAGTCTTTCTATGAAAAACATGACCAATGAAAAGCTGTTTAAAAATTTTTCTCAGCTTGAAAGTGCTTACTTCTGCATGAGATCCCAAATCCAACTTGCGGAAAATGATACGATAGGTCGACCAGACAAGGATTTGTTGACATGTCGTGAGAGGTTGTCCCAGGTTTCTACAAAAGTTGTTGAGCCAAATCTTAAATCTGTTGATCGTGTTGGAGCCTTCTTTGAAGGTGTTTGTAAATATGCTCGCTACAGCAAGTTTGAGGAATACGGGACATTAAGAAATGGTGATCTTCTCAACTCTATAAATGTGATCTGCTCCCTTTGTTTTGATCATGAAGAGGACTATATAGCTGCTGCTGGTGTTTCAAAGAAAATCAAAATCTTTGAATTTGCTTCACTTTTGAATGACTCCGTCGATCTTCAATATCCTGTGGTTGAGATGTCAAATGAATCTAAGCTTAGCTGTCTTTCCTGGAATAAATATATGAAAAACTATCTGGCTTCAACAGATTATGATGGCGTAGTCAAGGTGTGTACCTTTTTCACTGAACTTGTTAATGTGATTTTGACAATAATTTTAATTCTTACCCCTTGTCTGACTAGCCTATAAATACTCTGAAAAGTATTCTTTCTGGCATGACTTTTTCTTGACAATGTAAGAGAATATGTCTCCTTGCTATTAAGTGCATTAATTTATAATTGATAAGGTATATCAACTTCCCAACACATGCTTGCAGTTGAAGTGGAAAGTATTCATTCATTTTGTTAACTTAATTTTTACAACTTGTTCTGTCACTCTGTAATTCGGTGTCTATTCTGAATCTAGATGTGGGATGCAAGCACAGGTCAAGGATTTTCACAATATGTAGAGCACCAGAAGAGGGCTTGGTCGGTTGATTTTTGTCAAGTAGATCCCACAAAGTTTGCCACTGGAAGTGATGATTGTTCCGTAAAAGTGTGGAATATTAATGAGGTAAGGCACTTTACCTGATCCTAGCTTGCTAACTCTTAATGAAGCTGGTGTCTTCATTGAGATTTAATCTACGGAAACAAACAAGGAATTTAATTCATTTCTATTGGCAGAGGAGTTCTGTGGATACAATCTGGAATCCTGCCAACATATGCTGTGTGCAGTTCTCCGCTTACTCCTCTCATATGTTGGCTTTTGGATCTGCTGACTACAAAATCTACTGCTATGATCTTCGCCATACTAGGATTCCGTGGTGCACTTTATCAGGACATGAGAAGGCTGTTAGCTATGTAAAATTTGTAGATTATGGTACCATAGCTTCTGCATCCACAGATAACACATTAAAGCTATGGGACCTTAAGACAACAAGTTCGGAAGGACTCTCCTCAAATGCTTGCAGCTTGACTCTCAAGGGGCACACCAATGAGAAGGTATACTGAGGATATTTTCTTTATAATGAACATCTGAATACTGAATGCAATAAGTTCAATTTCATTAATGTTCTTTTTGCTTTGTACAGAATTTTGTTGGGTTATCAGTTTTGGATGGATACATTGCATGTGGTTCGGAATCTAATGAGGTAACATCATATCTCATCATTTTTGTTAAGGATATGTGGTTTTGATTTAGACCGCTCAACTACTGTTGTTCCTTACCATTCCCAACATCTAAAGGTTGTTGATTCCAGCGGAAGCATCAATTCTTTCTTTAAATTTAAAATTTTTATCAGGTATATGCTTATCATAGATCTCTACCAATGCCAATTACTTCGTATAAATTTGGATCTGTTGATCCTAGCTCTGGCAATGAAGGTGAGAATAATGGGCAATTTGTTTCAAGTGTTTGCTGGAGAAGAAAATCTAATATGGTAGTTGCGGCAAACTCAACTGGATGTATAAAGCTGTTGCGTTTGGTATGAATTAAAACTCATATCCTCTGAATCTGAGCTATGCTGTCAGATGTGTTCTGCAACTAGCTTCAGGTAAATTGTTAAATTTAGTTCATTTCACATATTACTAAATTGGTACACAAATATTTTTATGAATACAATGTTTTGTACATTTCAGGACTAATGAATCTAGGTGTGGAAGATTGAAGCTGAATTTGTAGTTGTGGGCTAAATGGAATGGACCTTAAAATAGGAAGACAACTTTTTTAGGAGCCAAAAGTATTCAACTCTGATGATGGAAATGGAGATGAAGCAGTTCTGGCCTCATTCGGTGCTTCTTTTGTGAAGAGATGATATTAGCATTGTTGAGAAATTTTGCTTTGCGTGATAAGTTTTCTGAAGCTGAGGTACAAATCATAAATTTTGCAGGAAATATATTCTTTACTTCAATGTGGCGTGAGCACTAAACTTCGATCCCTATCTTTCCTAATATTGTAAAGGGGAAAAACACCCTATTTACGACTAGTCTATACAAATGTAGTTACTTGTTGAACAGCAAAAAATCAAATTTAATTTGGTTAAAAATTTTGTAATGGGCGGCGAATTGTTCTAGTTATTTCTGCATATCTTAGCAATTGTTGCTTCGCTGCAAAGTACAACTTAAAGGTTAATTCATTAGTGAAACTGTTTCTCTGTCATTATCTTCTTTGCTTATCATGCTTTAGGCTTCATTTCTTCAAGGTGAATAATTTTACAGTGTTCTATATTAACCTTAGCTGCTGACGACCTTGCTTTTGTTATTTTTATAATTTTATTGGATGACCTTTGTGCTCAGATCCATGTTAAGTACTTGGCCTTGTGTAGCAGAGCTCATTCCAGTTCCAGGTATCTGCAGTAATACTTGCATAATATTCATTAATGGTATTTAGAATGAAATTTTGACTTCTCCCAAAAGATTTTTACTTTAAAGATCTAGTAGGTATCTAAATATCTGTGTAAAACTCAATTAACTTCTTCGTCTAAGTAGGATATTGAATTTTAGTTAATGACACAAGAGCTTATCACTTACTCCCTCTGTTTCAATTTAGGAGAAACAATTTGACATGGCACAGAGTTTAAGAAAGAAATAAAGACTTTTGGAATTTGTGGTGCTAAACAAGCCATAACATTGTGTGAATATAATTGTTTTGAAACTTGTGGTCTTAAACATGTAGTGTTTGTGTGTAAAAACTTCTCAGTATGGGTAAAGTGAGAAGTTTAGGTTAATTTGTTTCCAAATTTAGGTAGCGGTAGTTCATTTTGGAACGGACTAAAAAAAATAGGTTTTACATAACTGGAACAGAGGAAGTAAAGTATAAGAACAATAGCTAAATAATAAGGATGATAAATATAAAATAAGATTGACAAGCTGCTGAATCATCATATCATAAGCTGCTACATCAGCACGTGATAAACTGCTACATTAGCATGTGATAAGCTGATGCGTCATTAGGTGACAAGCTCCTGCGTCGCATACCACTGTTCGATCATTTGGATAGAGTCTTAGATGTCAAATTGTGGACGAACAGAAAGTTCATGGTAATTCAAAAATTGGTGATAGCATGTCCGGTTTTTTACTGAAGTGTAGCATTGGAGCAGATAATCTAGATAGTTAAAATTTAATTACTCCAGCTCTACATATGATGCTATCAACAAAAAATGCACCGTCCAATGGCATTGATCCCCTTTTTCATATGGCTTAATCCAGACACTTGTGAACTCAAAGTGGACTCTTTCTTCTAGCCATCTCCTGAACCTCACAAAAAGGAAAAGATAAAAAAGAAGAAAAAAGAAAAAGAGAAAGAGGTAATATATACTGTTACCTTTCTTTAAAAAGGAAATACGAAATGTATGTCCATTTCGTTTTTTCTGGTTAAAGTTTCAGGTAGTGAATCCTTTCTGCTCTAGCATTTTCTTTACTTTTGTGCTTAAATGATAGTATCACTTTGTTGAATTCACTCTTCGTGTCAGTAAAATACGCGGGATGTCGAGTTAGCACTACTGTAAAAGAATTCAAGAAAATTTGACCTAGGAGCAAAAGAATAGTATCACTTTGTTGAATTCACCTTCTGCATTTTGCATGTAGGAACATAAGTTATCAGTTATCACTTGCTACCCTTCCAAATCTTACTTTGACTTTAGGATTGAACATCTAATAAGTCATATCAGGTCCAATGGGAGCTGTTCTAAACTACCACTTACAACTTATAGAATGTTTAGCAGTAGCCTGATAATAAAGTTGATTCTATAGAGATACGAAGTAAGTAGGTGGTGCAGTTGCTTTGATTTTCTGTTTAACACTATTTAACTAAGACTCCTATTAGAATCTTCATCAGTGCTAAGTGCCAACACATGTCGTAAAGTTAAAAAATTTCAATATTTCAAACAGGAAAATGCTAGGGCAATTACTGAGTCATTCAATGGCGATGACAATTCTTTTAATTCAACTCTTCAGTGAGTGATACTTATTAGTTGCACTGCACCAAAACTATGTTGAGGGACAAAAGTATGGTTATCGTAGAACATAATCAAACAGATCAAATCAAGCTATTTGCAATAAAAGGTTATTACAGCTACCTTAGCTCAAATAAGACAATCTTGTATTACTCTACCGCTGGGTCAAATTTCTGCTTGAAACATTTTTTTTTTTAATTGATGAGTTTTATGCTTGGAATATTTAATATGATTACTCTAGATCTAACCAGCCCTAGAATCATCCATTGATGTTTCCATCAGGGTAGGCTACCTACATCATACCCCTTGGTTTCCCCGGAGGCTGCGCGAATGCGGAATGCTTCGTGCACCGGGCTGCCCTTACTCTAGATCTTAGCATTATCAACTTTTATTAAGTGTTATTTTGATATCTGCTCGGAGCAAATAGTAATAAAAACAGGGTGCGTGCTAGTGTCTAAAAGTGCGTATATGCATTAAACTTTCTTTAAAATTTGCTTGCAGACGTTTTGAGCAATGTAAGATGACCTTTAATCTAACAAATAGAGCTATAAATGCTGCATGTAATATCTCTGGATCAAAAAAGCTAAGTTATTCTTGCTTATATAACTGCAGATCTCTTAAACTGAAAATCTCTTCTTCAAGGTCTGTAGATACATTCCTCTCCTTTGAGTTGGTGATCTGCCGTTCCACAGTCTGAAGCTGCATTGCTTCCCGATTCAGAATTTGTCTCCACAACTCGTGCTTTGTTTTCTTTCTCAATTACCTTGTGAGCAAACATTTGGAAAAGTAAATTGTGTGACTTAAAAGGAAAAGCTCCATAACATCCCCGCCTTATGTCAGTATAGTCAACTGGCGATGATGGTGAATCCATTTGGCTTTGCTCAGAGTTCTTCACTAAGAACACCTTTACATAGCAAGGAATCTTGTAGATGAATGAGAAACTTGTTCATGGATTTGGATCAGTGTGCCAAGAATTCTTTTTCAAGCTTGTCACTTACTTTGGTAAAGCTAAGGAAGCAATGGCTTCTCTCCTTTCCTTATGTTTTGGCGCATTTTGAGATGCCTCTTGCAATCTGGAAGCAGTAGATCAACTATGAATTAGTGGAAAAACAGTTAGAAAAGCAACTTGTTATGCATGCCATGCTAGCTGCTTGTCTACTCTTCTCTCCCTATCGTCGATTCATTTGATAATTTGTTGATATTGCTTAGGCATAATTTGTTGATGTTGCTGTTGAATGATACCTCAGTGGCTCAGTCATATTCACATTATTGGCAGCATTTGAAGTCTTGGCTCATGTAGTTATAATTGTTATTTCCAATGTAATTGTATTCCTATTATTTCCTCTCCTCTTATTGAACTTGAATCCATAACCAACAAGCTTGTAACAACTCTCTTTCTAATTATGTCCCAGAATTTCATAGTACTCAAAAGTTTCTCTTCACTCGAGTTTGTATTGGACAAAGGCTGTTAGTTCCGCCTCGTCGTCTCGGCTGAGGGAACACTCCGAATGATCAATTAGAAATGATTGATTTGGCGGGTAAGGTTACGACTCATTGTTTAGCCAAATTTATCCAACTCACCTTGACCCAAAAAACTAACTTTGAACATATTATGACCAACTCATTATTGACCCAACCCGCTTTGACCCAGCATACTTAATCCAACCTGTTTATTTGTTACCTCTAATATTGACTAAGTAAACAGTCTATCCAACCCAAATTCACCCAACTTTTAAATGAATTAACTTGGGTGGTGTTCAAATTGAGAGCTACTGAATATTTGTCCAGCCTAAAATGCCCTAATTAAGGCAGGCCCTATTTTTATGAGCTAAATTTGCCCGTTTCATAGAGATGTCAACAAGTAGATACAAGATACCATGACAGCTTTTCCTTGGACAGTTGGACCCAATAAAATCCATCCTCTCTCTCTAAGCAGTTAAAATGGATCAAGTAAAATATTTATATGCTCTCTAAGTGACTATTGAATTAGTATTAACCAACACCATTCTTAATCAGAGATTTTGAGTTGGAGCATTAAGTATGAAGTCGACTTTATTAGCAAGCGTTTACCCCTCCCCAGCTCCCCCTCACAATGTGGAACTTCCTAGTACGAATTCGAATGTAGGCGGACCCTAATATGGATACCAGATACCGAATGAAAACCAAAAAAGAATTCGTATTCTCATTCTGTGAGCCTATCTCTCTATAACCAGGGGCATCTCTATGTTAGAACATGTGGGGCACATGCACCTATATTCTTGCCAAGTAAAACCAAATTTATGTACAAATATTTAATGGTTTAACATATAGAGTAGATGGCATCCATGCTCAAATTCTGGCATTGGGCCTCCGATCGAGACCTTATAGACACACATTAATATAATACTATGTGGCGAGGAGGGAAGCGAAGCTGGCGGTCACGGAAACTAAAAATGCAGCGTTCGGTCGTATGAACAAGGAATTGGGTGATAAAGGCGGGGATAGGAAGTTATTCCGTTTGGTTAAAGTGAGGGAGAGGAAGGCTCGGGATCTAGATCAAGTTAGGTGCATCAAGGATGATGAAGGTAGAGTTCTGATGTGGGCGGCTCAAGTCGAGCAGAGGTGGCAGTCGTACTTCCGAGACCTGCTTAACGAGGAGGGGGATCGAGTCATAGAGCTAAGGGAGCTGGGGCAGTCAGAGCGTCATAGAGACCTTGGGTACTGCAAGCGCATTAGGGTGGATGAGGTCGTAGGGGCTTTGGAAGGATGAGTAGGGATCGAGCGACTGGTCTAGACGAGATCCCGGTGGAGTTCAAGAAAGATGTGGGTAGGACAGGTGTGAAGTGGCTGACTAGGTTGTTTAATGTGATCTTCAGGACTAAGAGGATGCCGAAGGAACGTAGGTGGAGTACAGTCGTGCCCCTGTATAAGAACAAAGGGGATATCCTGTGTTGTAACAACTATAGGGGCATCAAATTACTTAGTCATACCATGAAAATTCGGGAGCGGGTGGTTAAGGCGAGGGTCAGGGGGATGATGTCCATATCTGTGAACCAGTTTGGTTTTATGGTAGGCCGCTCCACTCCAAAAGCTATCCACCTTGTCAGAAGATTAGTGGAATAGTTCAGGGATAAGAAGAAGGACCTGCACATGGTATTTATTAACTTGGAGAAGGCGTATGACAAGGTCCCAATGGAGGTGTTGTGGAGGTGCCTGGAGGCGAAGAGCATGACGGAAGCCTACATCACAGCGATCAAGGACATGTACGATGGAGCGAAGTCTAGGGTTAGGACTGTGGGTGGAGACTCTGATCACTTCCCGGTGGATATGGGGCTTCATCTAGGATTAGCGCTTAGCCCTTTCTTATGTGCCTTGGTGATGGATGCACTAACACACCATATTCAAGGGGATGAGCCTTGGTGTATGCTATTTGCTGATGACATAGTCTTGATAGACGAGACGAGGGTCGATGTTAACGAGAAGTTGGAGGTTTGAAGACAGACTTTTGAGTCTAAGGGTTTCAAACTGAGCAGGTCTAAGACAAAATACGTAGAGTGTAAGTTTAGCGCTGAGTCGAGCGAAGTAGAGAAGGACGTGAAGCTTGGAGCTCACGTCATCCCCAAAAGGGACGGTTTCAAATATCTTGGGTCGGTGATTCAGGGGGACGGAGAGATCAAGGAGGATGTCACTCTCCGTATATGGGGAAGGTACTCGAAATGGAGGCTTGCATCAGGAGTCTTGTATGACAAAAAAGTACCACCGAAACTCAAGGGGAAGTTTCATAGAGTTGTGGTTAGACCTGCCATGTTGTATGGGGCGGAGTGCTGGCCGGTTAAGAACTCTCATATTGAGAGAGTGAAGGTTGCGGAGATGAGGATGCTCAGGTGGATGTGCAGGCACACCAGGTTAGATAAGATTAAGAATAAAGTTATTCGGGAGAAGGTGGGGGTGGCCCCAGTGGATGAGAAGATGCGGTAAGCGAGGCTCAGGTGGTTCGGGCATGTGCGGAGGAGAAGCCCTGATGCCCCGGTGAGGAGTTGTGAGCGACTGGCGGTGGCTGGCGCGAGGCGAGGCAGAGGGAGGCCTAGAAAATATTGGGGAGAAGTTATTAGGCAGGACATGGCAATAATGCAGATTTTCGAGGACAAGGCCCTTGATAGGAAAGTCTGGAGGTCTAGTATTAGGGTTGTAGGATAGGGGCTTCTAGAGTTTTTCGTATTTCTTTCCCGGGGATAGGTGGGGTTTGGTAGGGCCCTCCATAGATATCTTGCATTTTTTATCGTGCCCCCTGTGGTAGTTACTGGTAGATGTTATTGCATGCCTTTTAATTTATGGTTTTATGTATAGTTAACTATTTATGCGATTTCTGCTGGAATAACTAATGCTCTTTTGCTTTTTTTCTTTTTCTTTCTCCTCCTTTTTCTCTTTCCTTTCTTCTAAGCCGATGGTCGATTGTAAACAACCTCTCTGCCCTTTCGAGTAGGGGTAAGACATATGTATAAATTACCCACCTCAGATCCCTACTGGGTAGTTATTATTGTTGTTGTTATGTATTTAGTTTGTACTTCGTAGCTCTTTTTTTGGTTTAGTTCTATTTTTTTCCTTCTTATCATTATTTTCTTTTTCATCTCCTTTTCCAAGTCTTCATGGTAAACAACAACTTAAGGAGTCAGAGATTAAACTACTTATTGCTTCCATTGATGTTTGTCTTATCTTGAACCACTATAAATTAGTTTTACTATAAATAATTTATGTGACAATAAGATCTAAGTCCTTGATGCGATTTGTTTAAATAATTTTATCCCAAATTATCGCTTAAACATTTTTGAATTTCACTCAAATTATTGCTATTCTTTTTCAAAATTTTAGAATAAAATATACTTTTCTTTTTTATGGATAAACAAGTCACATATAAAGAACTTCATATGTTCAAAGAGCTTTTTGATATTTTAATTATTTTTTTAGCTATGAAATATACGAAGTTTCAATTTTTACAGTATTAAATTTTCATTAATATTCTACTTTCCCTTTTTATTTTGAATTTTATGGTAAATCCTGAACATGTTTTAAGATAAACATTATTTAATGATTGTCAAAATATTATTGATAATATTAGTGACAAACACATATTTAGATTAGCAAGATTATAATTTACCTCATTGAATAATTCAAATTTATTAATGTTAGAAAACACTCAAAAAATATACATCACTTTATATTTATGACAAGTATTGTGATGCACCAATAATCTTAAAATTCCGGATTCGCCTCTGTCTATAACTAGCCATTATATTGTCATTATGATTCAATTGTGCTCTCTTATTAGTCTCATTAATAACTTTTTAGAAGTACTCCCACCCAAACAATAAAATAAAAAACTACAATGAAGTAAAAGAGAGAGATACTTGTTTTTTACTCTAATAATTAACTAGGAGGAGGGGGAGGGTAGTTGTCCTCTCAAAATATTCCAGTGCATGAGTGCATGCATGGGCTATAAATTGAAAATTTATGAACTCGGTAGATGATGGATCTTTATATATATATATATATATCTGTGTGTGTGCGTGAGAGAGAGACTTGTGATAGCATAATAATGCTCTTTTTTATTAAGTTATAATTAATGTTTATCATTGAGATTTATATATAATTACTTTATAAATACGTAGAGTGTTTAAATATTTTGTTTATGTATTCAGCGTATAGCCCTCTTAGGATATGATATAAAATAATCAATTATAATTTAAATAGAACAAAATGACTTTATAAAAATATTTTTCGCTATGTTTTAGCAAAGAATTAGCAAGGGTGTCCATTTCCTTGCTAAATGTTATTAAAAAATTAGTGGCGTGCTAAACATCAGTAGATTATGTCTTTATTGTTCCTTTCAAAGTGGAATTTTATATTCCCCGCTAAATTTCCTCTCACATTCACATTTTTCTTGTAACGTTTTTACTTCCTAATATAAAGGTTTGTTGTGAACAATGGCAAAGCCAGAAAATTCAATATGGATATTTGAATTTTGAAAATTCTTTTCCATGCAAGAGTATTAAAAGTTTATTTTTAATTAATAACAATTAAACATTTTTCTTGTAACGTTTCCTACTTCCTAATATAAAGATTTGTTGTGAACAATGGCGAAACCAGGAAATTCAATAAGGCTATTTGAATTTTGAAAATCCTTTGCCATGCAAGAGTATTAAAAATTTATTTTTCATTAATAATAATTAATATTTTATCTTATACGTAATAATATAATATTTTAGCGAAAAATGGTCAGTTGACACCCTTGAGCCAACATGGCTTCGCCCAAACTTGTGAAGTAGACCGTATAACTAAAAAAAGGTAAATCGCTTGAAGTCCATTCTTTTTCGCTTTCAAGAAGCATGTTATCTTTCGACTGACTTATATACCTAAAGTTCAGTTAGAGCCAAGGGCGGATCCAGTCTTTTGGTACCGGGTTCAACTGAACCCATTACTTTCAGTGTGGAGTATAAATTTATGTGTAAAATTATTAAAATTATAATTAATATATAATAAATATAAACTCATAACTTTAAAAATATAATTGATTTGAACTCATAAAATTTAAATTCTATATTAGAGCCAGCAGTTGACCCTCTCCTTTTTTGGCCTTTTTGAAGTGTGGTCCGCAATTTCACAAAAAAAAAAAAAGGTTCACTCCTAACTAATTTGTCAGATGAAAGGTTCTGTCTATAATGCCTAAAGTTTAAACCATTGCATAACGCAGTAAGTGGCCAAGTCTTCGAGTCAATGCAAGCTATTACAACCTATTTTTTTGGCTTAAAATTCTGTGACTTATAAGCGTTGCGTATCTAAAAGATGGCTAAAAGGCGAGGATCCTATCGCAATCGAACATTTGTTATGAACCATAACAACCCCGCAAAATGATGAACAAAGGCCAAATGCGAGGAGGTGATTATTTGGTTCGATGAGGCATATTATATGATAAATAGCGTTATTGCTCATATGTGGAATACATGTGGCGTTCGGTCATCATACTCGTTATTGCATTTGCATGTGCATGTCGTAAGATTCCAATTAATTCCAAGTCTTTATTGCTTTCCCAATGGCCCATCCTCGGGTAGATCTATCATGTAAGTTATACTCCATATATTTATCTGAATTTAATTTAATATTTTTTGTTAATTAAAGTTTTATATATATAAAAAAATAACTATATATTTATAAATATTTATAATAGTGAATTTAGTTACTATTTTATAAGTATTAATTTAAATTACTGTAATAACTCATAAATTTCTAATTCTAAAACCGCATATGCCGATCCAATCTTCTCCTCTTTCTTTTAGTACCTCTTTTATCTAAGTAACGTAAGTAAATAAAGCGGAAAAAAAGAAAAGAAAAGAGATTCTTTTTTGGTCCCTTAGAGCCCCTTCTCTTTCTTATTTATCTTTACACCTTCTTTAAGTGAGGGACATAGAACAAATAACAAGCAAACAAGAAGTATAAAGGAGAAGGAATTTTACAACACATAAAAGTCTTCTAAGTTCTCTTTATTCAAATTTTTGTAGTGAAAAAGGGAGAGAAATTTAAGAAAATTATATAAGTGTATACCGGTAAAACTGAGGGTAACATGTACCCCGATTTCTCGGTGAGTTACGGGAAGTGGATACACGATTGCATGGGATCAGAATCGACACCAGGGACTTCTCGTACTAGGGGCGAACGGAGTGTTTGCCACCGAGCCCGGCAAGACAACACCCCCTAAACACAAAGCGGGCTCTTAAACCTCAGGAAGCACTATGAACGATTGCACACCACTAATAGAAAGCCCTGATATCTGCACCCAACCGTGTATCACGACACGAATCTTGCCTCACGTCGGTAGCATATAAGTAATTGACGAATATGAGGATTTTTTAAACCTTTTTTAGAATTGTAATATGGATGGAATTCTCATATTATATAAAGAGGAAGATTTTTTATTCAATACACATTGTAACATGCATATCAAAGCAATATAAACATGTTTCTCTGCTTTTTAGTTATAGAGAATTTTTTATTTTAATCATAGTTCTTCATACATATTTGGCTCCGAATCGAGGGTCGGGCCGAGCCGAGGGTAGAACTATTGTCAAATTCCGAGCTCAAATTTAACGTCTCAACTGGTTTAGTTATTTATTTTATCTTTAATTTGTTTATCTAATATTCTTGATTACTTGTGTCGAATCAATTCACATATTCATAAAACCGCGTACAAACTTAAATAGTTTGGTACCCACTGTGGAGCTAAAGATAATAACGGTGGTTAGATACAAATATCCATAACACACTCTATTTTGCACTTGTTCTTTAAGGTCTCTATTTCATGTCAGTTCAAAAACGTCAAATTCTCAGTCCACTTACTTGAACGTTAAGGATGAGTCGGACTATCATGGCATAATAACAGTCATGTGCCTAGCAATGAGGTGCCCCCTATAGATCCCAACAGGTTCCCAATTGTAGAACCGGTCGATGCTAACTCACATGTGGCTATCGACGCCAACCTGCCTACCGACCTCGAAAATAGCATTCGCAGAGGAGCCCGACCAACAGCTCAAGGAGCACCTAAAGGTAAAGGTGATGGGGTCAGTATATGTTGATATCCTAAATGTTGTAGGCTCAAAAGGCGGTGATAGAGCAGCTCAAACCAATGTTGCGCCCCCAACAGAGTTGAGCCCAAACCTCCTAAAAAAATACCCGAAGAAATGAATATATCATCGAAAGTTCGGGCAAAGTTGAGTCTGGTGTCATCCCTCAAGTAATGAAAATACTAGAGGCATTAATAAAACAAGTGAAATCCGATAAAAAGAAAACTCAAGGCAAACAACAAGAAAGTAGAGACATATAATTCCCGGGTTGATCAAATCCCAGGAGCACCTCCAATATTGAAAGGCATGGACTCCATGAAATTTGTCCAAAAGCCTTTCGCTCTAAGAACGACACTGAAACCAATCCCGTAGAGGATTTGTATGCCTGATATTCCAAAATATAACAGAATGATAGATCCAAATGAACATGTGACCTTCTACACATATACCATCAAAAGCAATGACTTGGAAGGCAGCGAAATCTAGTCAGTATTATTAAAGAAGTTTGGGAAAACTCTGTCCAAAGGAGCGATGATATGGTACCACAATTTGCCCCCAAATTCCAATGACTCGTTCACTATGCTCGCATATGCTTTTGTAAAGGATCATGCCGGGGCTATCAAGATTGAGATGAAAATATTGGACCTTTACAAGGTTAGGAAAAGGGATAACGATATGCTCAGGGAGTTCGTGTCGAGGTTTCAAATAGAATGGATGGACCTATATACGGCTATGGAAGATTGGGCCGTTCAGGCATTTACTAAGGGACTCAACCCCGAAGCTCCTTGACTTCACAACAGCTGAAATAAAATATGGTAGAATACCTGATGGTAATTTGGGTCGACGTCTACAACGGGTAGAAGCAAAAAATCAGAGTCAAGGATGACCAACTCGAAGCCCCTTTCGGATCCATTTATCCCATAAGAACCGATGAAAGGCCTAAGAGAGTCATCTACCATGAATTAAGGATGGTTGGAGATCAGTATTAACAATATAGTGCAAATCAAAGAGTAAACGGGTCCAGGGTGCAACTCTATAAGAAAGAAAAAAGAGAAGCGATCGAGGGCCCAATAGTCGAGGCTTGATATGAAAAAATGGTTTTGATAGGCCACTCAGGGGAAAAGAAGCTCCAAGATTTTTAGAGTATAACTTCAACATTGACGCAACAAGCATCGTATCGGCCATTGGGCGCATCAAGGAGACCAAGTGGCCTCGACCATTTTAATCCAAGCCTGCCTAGAGATATCCTAACCTAATTGTAAGTATAATAGCATTCACGGCCACAAGATCGAGGACTATCGACAACTGAGGGAAGAAGTTGCAGGGTTGTTCAATAATGAGCATTTTTAGGAAACCTGAGTGATCGAGCCAAAAACCACTTTAGGAATAGGAACTCCAACAAATAGGCCAACCAAGAAGAACCTCAACACATTATCAACTTGATTATTAGAGAGTTCGATGTCCCTCAAGGGCCCTTGATAAAGCACACAAAAGTATCCATAACGAGCGAGAAGTGCACTTGGGATTATATCCTAGAGGGAGTCATTCTGTTTAGCGACGAAGATGCCTAGGGCATCGCGCAACTTCATAATTATGCACTGCTAATATCCCTACTTATAAACAAATCCTAAGTTAAGTGTGTGTTGATTGATTTAGATATCTTGGCCAACGTCATCAGATCGAGGGTCGTAGAGTTGGGGTTACAACATCAAATAGTTTAGGTGGTCCAGATGTTGAACGGATTTAAAATGGCATGCGAAACTATAAAAAGAGAACTAACTTTGCTTGTAAAAACTGCCAGGATGATTCAAGGTACCAAATTCTACGTGATTGAATGGGACATAAGGTATAATACCTTATTCGAAAGGCCTCGGGTTCATAATATGAGGGCAGTACACTCGACATTATGCAAGCACTGAAGTTCCCCATACCGGGAGGAAAGAATATGGTTTACAGAGAGAAACTGGCCGCAAAATAAATGTTCATAGTCGACGAGGTGACCTAGTGTCCATGGTCTCAATGTTAAAGAATATAAAGCACGACTAGAAAGGAAGAAACTAAATAGAAATCACTGATACCGGCCACAGCCGAACCAAAAGAGCAAAACGTAGGCAAGGATGATGATTACATAGTCCCTAGGTTGTCATTTCCCCTAATGAGTCCGATGATACCAAATTAATAATCGAGGAGCTGAAGCAAGTCATATTGATCAAATACTTACCCGATCGGAAGGTATACCTAGGCACGAGGTTAACTCCTGAGCTCAGGTAAAAACTCATTGAATTCCTTATAGATAACATAGATTGTTATGCTTGGTCCCATCTTGATATGACAGGGATCCACCAGAGATGACCACTCATAAGCTGACTTTGGACCTGAAGTTCCATCCAGTTGTGCAGAGAAGGAGACCAAAGTTTGAGGTCAAGCACAAATTCATCGAGGATAAGGTATCTAAAATCCTTAAATAGGATCTATTCGAGAAGTTAAGTACCCGAAATGGCTAGCTAATATAGTGGTAGTACCTAAAAAGGGAAATAAGCTAAGAATGTATGTAGATTATAGAGACTTGAACAAGGCATGCCCCAAGGATTCTTTTCCTTTGCCTAACATCGGTTGGCCAATCGAGGTGATGGCCGGGAATGAGATACTCAGCTTTCTCAATGCCTATTTCGGGTACAACCAAATTTAAATGGACCCGGACGACCAAGAAAAGACTTCCTTTATTACTAAATTAGGCACCTATTATTATTATGAAATGCCAATTAGATTAAAGAATGCTGGTGCCACATATCAATGCCTAGTAAACCGGATGTTTGAAAGTTTATATTGACGACAAATTAGTTGAGTCCCTGCGAGTAGAGGACTAATTGAAACTTTTGCAGGACACCTTCGATTCATGAAGTTGAATTCGAAGAAGTATCGGGAAAGTTCCTCAGATTCATGGTATCAACGGATCGAGATTAATTATGGCAAGATGAAGGCCATAGAAGACATAACCTTGGTGGATAACGCTAAGGCCATTCAGAGGCTGAGCGGGCGTATAGCTGCCCTAGGATGGTTCATATCAAGGTCTTTAGACAAAAGCCATCAGTTGTTCCCGTTATTGAAAAAGAAGAGTAAATTTGGACCTCGAGATACCAACAAGATTTTGAAGAACTAAAAAAATACCTTTTGAGTCCTCATCTGCTCCACACTCTGAAGGCATATGAGCAAATGTACCTCTACTTGGCAATATTTGAGGTGGCAGTAAGTTGAGTTTTAGACCAGGAAGAGGAAGGTACTGATAAGTGGGGATTTGAAGTACTTATTAGCGACTTTAAGATTTTGTTTTAGTCCTAAAAAGTTTAATTGTGTTCCAAAAAATTGATAAAATATGCTTAATTGCAAGAATATTAGAAGATAAACTCCCGAGATGAAATCCAACTCAAGGAGGAGTAATCTGAACTCAAAGACACAAAAGGAACAAAAGCTCAGAAGTGCAGACCACAAAATATCATCTGTGGCCGCAGAGTATGAAAGAACGGTCAGTAGATAAAGGTATAAAGTGTGGTCCGCACATGAATTATGCGGCAGCAAAAGCTAGGTCATGAGAAAAGTTAAGATAATATGCATTCCAAGTCCATAAAAAGTGCGGACCGTATAAGAATTGTGCGGCTGCAGGAGAAGTTCTATGCGGCCCCAGAGGTAAAAGTGCGGACCGCAGAAGATGCAAGATGCGGAAGTTATAAATCTGTGAACCACAAAAAGAGTGCCTTGTGGCCGCAGACCAGAATAACACGTCCGTAAACTTCTAGTCCTAACTAGTTGAAGAATTTTGCAGACCACACATGGAATTGTGCGGCTGCAGAACCTCTCGAAAGGCATTTGTCCGAAATTTACAATCATGTAAAAATAGGCGAGTTTTACTTTTTAGGTTATCATTTGACATCAGCAACTACAATAGCCGTTTCTCTTTACTTATTTTAGTAGTTTTCATATCTTCAGATATTTTAACATCTATTTTATCATTTTGATTTTACAAAATGAGTTTAATTAGCATCTTCTCTTCTATTCTTCAATTTCAAGCATGAGTAGCTAGATTTTTACTAGGGTTGTGACCCAGCTCTAGTGTGTAAACCTTATGAGTGTCTAATTTCATGCTTGCTTATGCTTTCATGATGTAATTTATGGAATTAATGGTTGCAAATATTAGTTCATGCCTATTTGACTTAGTCTCTACTTGAGAAAGAGAGGCTTAATCTAGGACAAAACTTGGCTAACAAGAAATTGGGTCAGCCAAGAGAATGATAATCCCAATAAAAGGTTTCAACCTAGAGATAATAATAACCCGACTTCATATTTTATCAACCGTTTTGTGTAATACCCATTTGGACTAGAAAGCCAAATTAGGCAAAATCACTTTCTGACCCAGCGATTTTATGGGTAATAGAGGATTGATAGCTATAATACACCTCGGTCAACAAAACAAACATTAAGGTTTATATTTTATTAAGCAAACACATAGGTGATGGTCATAGCCCTAGGCTTTTTACAAAACTTGGAAAATAACAAAAATAATTTCCTATTTTCATTTCTTAACTTTACAGTCTTAGTTTAAAATAGATACAGAAATAACCCCAATTTGTGGTAGTGTAAACTGAGATAGTTCAAATTCAAGTACTGTAATATATACTCCTAACTCCCATACATAATAGCTCAATGTGAAAAATTGACTCCGACTCCTTATTGGGTATTACTGTTGCAATCGACCGTTTTATATCCTTGATATGAGGTGTGAATTGGACGAGATCAATTTTTGGCGCCGTTGTCGGGGAGAATAAAAAAATGATTTAGCTATATTGGAATTTTGTGTAACTATGATCTCGAATATTACTTTTGATTTTACTTCTCGTTCCTTAGTCACAACATGTGCCACTTTGTTATGGAGAGAATACAATGTCGTAGTGAGACTGTTGTTAGAAGATAATTTCTTCTTTAGGTTACTATGCTTGGTTTGAAGCCTACTTCCTTAATTCCCCAGCTTGTCTTTTATTGCAGCACTTAGGGAAGACTCTCTGACTCTTGTAAAGCTGTGAGCTTAACCCATCATATACCTGACAGAACTTTTGATGTTGTTACTCACTAATAAATATCCTTAGTTACATACATTCGTGCCCTTGTTCTCGTAGGGTTACTTCTGAACTCAATTTTTTTCATCTCCCCCGTGTCAGTCTCTCTTATTTCTATAACACTTTTATGGCAACTATAACTATCTCAACTCCTATATGAATATTTCTCAAGGATTATGATGTCGTTTCTACGAGACTAAATTCCCTATGCTGGGGTTCACTAGGTTTATCTTGCACGATCTGCTGATTTATCTATATCCTCTTGTCTAGCCATAACTAGGCTCTTCCTAAATCAACTACTAACTACTCATTGGTCCATTCTCATATCTATATTCCGCATAATCTCTCTTGGGTGGTTTGCGTTGGCTTAACTTACCCCCCGCACTAGCTTATTATGTATCAAATGTTCATTCTCACATAGTTATCAATAACATCTTGGGACGGAACCCTATCTGCTTCTCCTGACATCATGCTTGAATAATGTTCTAGAGTTGTAAGGTATCTATAAAATATGAATAAATGCAATCTCATTACTTTTGCCTTTTTATCGCATTCTTCCTTTATTATTCCATAGTTACTTGAACTACATAACTCTGACTTACTACCATATCACACAGTCTTCCCCACTTTAGAGAGTACTAGCATTTAATGTTATGAAGATTCACCTATATGTGGTTTACCTCTTCATCTTTGGCATATTTTCACATCTTCACTGACTCTTTCCTGCCTTGCTGTAACCCTTCTATACCTACTGTAACTGGCACACTTAGTCTCTTAAGCATCTTATTACTTGCTTTAGGGAAGTGTCTTCTTGATGACCTTTAAAGGTTATTCTTCCGTTGTCTATTCTATCATTTCTGGAACACGATTTCTAAAATTCTTATGATGCCAACTATTATCAAACCCTTTGGTCCCTAAATCATGTTTGATTTTTTTTTTCTTGTTTACAAACCTATGTTGATTTCTATTACTCCGAAGTGTCTAACTTAGCCTTCTGGTAATTACGTTGGAGTCGCCAACTCATTTTGTCGAAATGAGGATATGACTTTATGGCTTATACTCTTTTATAGTCTCAAGGCCTATCACCTCCTGTCTTTTCCTTTACTTGACTATAGACTAACTCATCCTATTATATTATGATTTACTGTTACCACCCTTTTATCACATCCTACTCGTAATGCTTCATTTATTCTCTTCTTATTCTCCTGCTAATATCTCTGTTTATTACCTTATTATGAAAACTTGAACAATAATTCTTTCACCTTTATCTCCCCTTGCTCCATCTCACTGGCTCTTCGGATCGCCTACTATTTTCTTCATACACATTTGGCTCCGTATCGAGGTTCCTGTCGAGGGCAAAACTATTGTCTTTGAATCCGAGCCCTGACTTAATGTCTTAACTGGTTTAGTCATTTATTTTATCTTTAATTCGTTTATCTGACATTCTTGATTACTTATATCGACTCAATTTACATATCCTTAATCGCATATAAATTTAATTCTTATCCATTTTAAGGTTAAACAATATGTTAATAAAACTTCTTGATAATATTCGTAAAAGTCTTTCTTCTAGCTACTTGCTAATAAACAAGAAAGGGATAAAATTGACACACCAAAATATTTATGTCAAAGAATATGTCACTATTACTTGAATACGACAATAACAACAACAACAACAACAACAACAACAACAACAACAACAACAATCTAGTAGAATTTTACTAGTAGGGTCTTGGGAGAGTAGTGTGTACGTAGACCTTACCCTTTCCTGAAGGAGTAGAGAGACTATTTTCGAAAGACCCTCGACTCAAGAGAATAAAAAGACAAAATGATACAATGTTAGTTTCACCACATAAATCATTGAAAAAATAGGAACAACATGAAATCCAGAAAAAAGATGCAAAGCAAAAGCGATGGCTAGTAAATAGGTCCTGCACTGAAAAGCAAAATAGTATGACACAACATTGCCACTAGCTATCTTAGACAAAAACTCTGCCAGGCTAGGCACCCAAAGGTACAAACTAAGGCAAGACTCAACTACCTCCTAATTTACAACCCTTAATACTCAACCTCCATATCTTCCTATCAAGTATCATGTCCTCAGAAATCTAAAGTCTTGCCATATCCTGCTTGATTACCTCTCCCCAATACTTCTTAGGTCGTCCTCTATATCTTCTCGTGCTTTCGACAACCAACCGCTCACACCTCCGTATCGGAGCATCTGGGCTTCTCTTCTAAACATGCCCGAGCCATCTGAGCCTCGCTCCCCGCATCTTGCCATCAATGGGAGCCACGTGCACCTTCTCCGAATATCATCATTCCTAATCTTATCCATCCTAGTGTGTCTGCACATCCACCTCAACATATTCATTTATGCTACTTTATCTTTTGGATATGTGAGTTCTTAACAAGCCAACACTTAGCCCATAAATCATGACCGGTCTAACCATCGCTTTATATAACTTACCTACCCCTGGATAACCGACCCAAGGTACTTGAAGCTGCCTCTACTTAGGATGATTCACTATTAACGTGAGTTGCAAAATTAAAAATTCAAATTATAGCTTGATAAGATCTATAAATACACTTTGTTGGTTGTCAACCCTGTATTTGAAGTAAAAGTTAATTAAGCTAGTCATTCAGTACATACATTGAGCCTTTCTCAATCATTTGAACAGAGCAATCATTTATTATTATTATTATTATTATTATTATTATTATTATTATTATTATTATTATTATTATTATTATTATTATTGTTGTTATTATTATTATTATTATTATTAGCTAATGAAACTTTTAAATGTAACATTTTAAAATTCGAATTAGGCTAATGTTTTTTTTGGGTATCAGTCGGCATTTGTAATGGAACTCTCTATGAAACAATATTTATATCCGTTAATCTCAACTTTATTGCTTTTAGCTGTTAGATCTGTCGTAAAGGGCAAAAAGTAACAAAGAATTGGAATTCTTGAATTAATCTACCAACAACAAAAAAAGGAATCTCTTGAATTGTTTTCTTAAAAAATTCATGTTGAAAATAGTAAAAGATCCTAAAGTTGGCCAGTCTCTAAAGAGATTGTTCAATAATCAAGAAATTACGTGTAACTTCAAACCGTAGTGAGGAAATTGTTAAATTATCGGAATTTTAATTATTGATGATTTTATTATTGAATTAACTTCAATCATTACTTTTAAAACTTTTCTTTTCTGATCAAGTATTCGATCTGGCTATGAACTTTGATTTTTAGTTTGTTCAGAAAGAATATCTTTATCTAATTTTAAATTATTTAAAGTTTGAGATTTTAGTTTTATCCATAATGACATGACTTGTTTTAATTCACTCAATGTAAAAGTTCACTCTCTATATATATATATATATATATATATATATATATAATGTGTGTGAGTGTTTGTCAAAAGTTCCTTTTACTTTTTTCTATATATTTAAATAAATAAATTCACATAAAATGAACGAAAGAATCATCATATAAAATGAAATGCCGAATAAATAGTAAAAGGGATATTTTTATGATAAAGGAATCAAAACGACAAAATTTGACAGAGGGGAGAAAAGGAGGCGGCACATGGCTTACAAAGCATCATAGTGTATGATAGACCCCAGAATTCAAGAATGGACCTCCGGTATCACATCATATATTGTACTAATACTATAATATATACAACTAACTAAGCTTAAAGCAATAATATAAAACCAAAAAAATAGATAAGAGATGTAGAGAAGAAAGAAAGAACTTTTTTATTTTATTAAGTGTTTTCAGGGTAGTAGGATAGGAGCTCCTAGAGCTTTTGATACTTCTTTCCCGGAGCTAGATGAGATTTAGTAGGGCCCTCCATAGATGACTTGTGTTTTGTATCGTGCCCTCTTATGATAATTACTGGTAAATATTATTGCATGCCTTTTAATTTATGATTTTAGGTGTAGTTAACTATTTATGCGATTTCTACTGGAGTAACTAATACTTTTTTGCTTTTCTTTTTCTTTTTCCTCCTCTTTTTCTTCTCTTTCCCCCGAGCCGAAGGTCGATTGAAAATAGTCTCTCCGTCCTTTCGGATAGGGGTAAGGCCTGTGTACGTATTACCTTCCCATGAACCCACTTTGTGGGACTATACTTGATAGTTGTTGTTATTTTCAATCAGAAGCGGATCCAGGATTTAAGTCCTATGAGTTCGACTTTTAAAATTTTTAGCATTGATCCTATTATATTTTTAAAGTTATGGGTTCATATCTACTATATTTGTGATTTTAATGAATCTTTATATATAATTTTTTACTCCACGTCAAAAGTTATGGGTACAACTGAACCCGTAAATAATGCATTGCATCCGCCACTATTTTCAAGTGTATACAATATCATTTTTTATGCTCTATTTATAACATTATATACATGTATATAAAAGAATATCATAAACATGGTCTTAAACATTTGAGATGGTGGATAAAGAATATGGTAAGTTTATAAAGTATGAGTGTTACAACCGTAACTCCATAAATATTGAAGTATTGAGAGCTATGAAGATAATAGAGAAGAGTAGTTGGTATTACTCCTTTTTGAGTTATGGATATTCATTATTAGATAATTATTTATAACACAACATACTTTCTCCGTCACAATTTATGTAGCAGTATTTAACTATACGATATTAAAAAATAAAATTTAAAATTTAAAACTCTCTAAAATGAGCCGTAGACATTTATTTAGCTATAAATTATTTCCTTAATAAGTAAATAAAAAAATTTAAAGTTTAATTATTTCGAAATAAGAAATTATAATATTCTTTTCGGGGAAAATTTAAAAAAAAAAAAGTATAACAAGAGTTAGATGGTCATGTACATGTATATAAACTTCTTCGAAATTTTCCGAAGTGTTTCTAACTTCAAAGCCTCTGCAATATCAGACCCAAGATCCTTCAAAGGGTCAATCTTGATATTTGTGAGAATGGGAATGTCTAGAGTTGCTGTGTTGGCCATCTTTGTTTTGGCATTGGCCACTGCAATCCCCTTTGCACAAGCTCAGGAATTTCCACCTGCTCCTGCACCTGCCAATGATGGTATGTTCCATTTTTCCTTCTATATTCACATTCGTGTCGCGTAGGATTTCTTTCGGGAGAAAGTGCTCCCTACCAAGGATTTTTTCATATTCAGTGCTCGAACCCGAAACGTCTGGTTAAAGGAAGAGCAGTATTATCCACTGTACCATATTCTTTGGTGGCAATTTTGATTCAGTTGATTAACAATGAATGCGATATTATTACATATATATACATACATATTGATAAAATATTTGCTAGTAGTGCTAGAGAGGTCAAAATTGTGTTTTCTCGGTTCTAATTAAGTTGTTGAACCATGAAATTCTCTGTTTTTTTTTTCCGGTCTCAATTTCTTCTGTCATTTACTTGTTTTGATAGCTCACTTCGATCAATTTTTCCAAATAAATTTTGAAGTAATTGTCTCCCCTGTAAAATAAAACTTGACGATTTAGAAACCAAGTCAAGAATATCCAATTTTTATCATTTAAAAATCTGATGTTTAAAAAGGTACTATTATGGAACAAAACAATAGTGGAAGGACATGCATTGTAAACTATTAAGGGGTCGTTTGGTTGGAAACAACTTATTTCATGATTAATTATTTCGGATAAGTTATCTCATTTTTTTTATAGGAAAAAAAAATACTATAATTCCGGGATAACTAATTCCAAACATGGGAAAAATTTATCACAAATTTAATCCGGAATTAATTAACCCTTATCCCCTAGAATTAATACATTATTTCTGTAATTTAACAAGAAGTGGTGTAAAGAATTTATACATTATTACCGTAATTTAACATATTGCATCACATGGCTGGAGTTAGTATTGTCGTACGAATTCGGCAGAACCTATTTTGGTACAAATTATTAATTTAGAATTTAATAAATTAAAATTATTAGAATTCCAAATCAATAAACTTCAAATTCTATAATTACGCATCTATTGCAGGAGATTATCTGCGTTATTTTTCTAGTTACTAAATTCACTTTTTATAGTTTAATCTGTTATTTATAATTACGTTTTAGATGATTTGACAATCTAAAGGTCATAAATGTAATTTGCAGGAACTACAGTTGATCAAGGAATTGCATACGTGCTGATGCTTGTGGCTTTAGTTCTGACCTATCTCATCCACCCTATGGATGCTTCTATCTACACCTTCTTCTAAATTCCTCTCAGAAATATTATTTAATTAGGATTAGGTCTAAGTTTCTTTTTTTTTTTTGTTAATCTTTTAGTTTGTAATGTGAGAGGAAATTGGACAGTTTAAACAGGCATTGTGTTCACCCTTCATTTGGATGTTTTAACCAATTCATTCATGTATTTTTGGTACTTAATAAGATAATCCCATATATTGGTGTAGCATCCTTCCTTTATGTTGTAATTTTTTTTTTTTTTTTTTGTATTCTCGTTCTTCCTTTTTTTGGGGGGTTAAAATCTTATGTTTGCCTATTATTTTAGACGTGATTGGATTGAAGTTAAGAAAAATCACTACGAACCAAAAACTAGAATTAGTTACGAACTCTATCGCTAATATATCGCCATATCGCTTATAACTAATTGAATATGTTAATAATTTATCGCGAACCTGTTACTTGTCACTAAATAGGATTAGCGACGAGTTTTTTTATTTAGCTAAAGAATTTGTCGTATTTTTAGCAGTGAATGAGGTATATACATGCCTCTTTTTGGATATACTGGAAGAAATAAATATGAAAAGAACAAAGAAGAAACCAGATGAGGTTAAAATTTCCATATGTTTGCCTCCTTTCAGTTAATAATTACTTCTGAAAATCTGCAAAATTAGTGCGACAAAACAATAGTTTGATTAATTCTACTTTGACTCTTTTCTTACTCAAAACAATATATTCTTGTCATTTCTTTTTTGTTTATTTGTATAAATGTACAAGAAGGCATATATTTCACTATTTCTTTCTATCTCTTCATTTCAGCCCCTAAAATGGAATACTTTGTTCGTTAGAGGGTTTGATTCCATAAAAATGTTAGCACTCAAACCACATGGAATAGACTAAATTTGTCCCAAAGTAAAAGCAAAATTCAGCATCTTTTCTGATCCTAAATGCAAAGGGTAAAATTAAGAGTGCTCAGTATCTTTTCACAACACAGATGATTGGGATGGTTCAGACTTGTTGTAGCGAGGGGTGGCTCAATAGTATTGGGGCTATGGCTGTCCAACGGGACGGGACGGCCCGTGCTGTCCCGTGTCCCGTCCCGCTTCAACTTAAACGGGATGGGCCAATGTTAAACGGAACACGGGATGGGATGGGAGCGGACGTTCATTTCGTCCTGTTTGTCCCGTCCCGTTTCGTCCCGTTCCGCGTCATGTCCCGCGTCCTGCCATAAATTATTATTTTTTTTAAAAAAAAACTAGCCGCTGGGCGACGACTTAAATTGCAAAAATTAGTCGTTGCCAATGGTCCAAACAGCCCCCCCCCCCCCAAACATTTAGTATAACCCCTAAATTTATTAAATTATACTTTGACCCTATTTTTACTATAAATACCCCAATTCTTCTTCGTATATTTCCACGAAAAATCAATCTTCTGTCTCAAATCTCTTACATTCTAATATTATATCTATATTATTCTCTCAGTTTTGTTACTATCAAGTATCAAGTGATAACTTTCAAGTATTTGGGCAAATTTTTTGAAGCAACTTTCAAGCTTTAAATTAATTCGTCAAGTATTTGGAGCAATATTTTGGCAATTTCTTCAAGTTTTAATATTTTATCATGGTGTTGGTGCACTCGTTCCATCCTAATTGTAATATATAATTTTTGTGTATCATTTTAGTGCTTAATTGTTGTGTTTACTTTACGTGTTATATTTTCATATTTCATTTGTGTGTTTAATTTTTGTGTTACTTTTTAAATTTAATTTCGTATTTAAATTATGGCACTTAAAAATATATTTGGCTTTTTACAAAAAAAATAGTAAAGGCGAAAGTAGTAGTAATCCTAATCCTAACCCTTCTCCTAGACCTAGAATTAGAAAACATATTGATGAAATGACTCATTTTGATGAAACTTCATTTTTTCAACCCCCCACATAAAAGATGTTCATGTCGGAGAACAATTAGATCATGAAACTTTACAAGGACAATTTGGCGTTGATTTTTTTTTTAGGACGGAGAAAATGAGGATGAAGAAAATGAGGAAGAAGAATTAGATGAAACACCCACTAGTCCCGCAACACAAGCTCTAACTCAGAGTCAATCTCAGTTTGGAGCTTTACCCCATGTACTCCCTATAAGGGGTAAACCTAATGTTGAACGTACCAATACATCACTTGTATGGAAATTTTTTAAACATGATAAAGTCGATCATCGTGCTATCTGTGAAAAATATAAGCAAAAATTTGCACACTCAACAAGTGGTGGGACGGGGCTTTTAACTAGACACTTAAGAAAGGATCACAAATCTTTATGGATACAAGCTAACATAGAAGCCGGAAAAATTATAGATCCCGCCATCAGTACTGGCACTCCTAGTGGATCTGGTTCTAATCAAATTCAATAACAACTTGACCCTGTTTTTGGTCATGCTTTACAACCCTACAACAAAGATAGAGATCGTGAGAACTTAACAAAATAGCGGTTGTCTGTGGCTTACTTTTTACTTTTCCCCTTCTCACCCTGCTTTTGTACATTATATACAAGAAACTTATAACCCTACTTTTCAATTTTTTCCTAAGACATGGTTAGATATTATGTTTTTAAATTTCAAACTGACTATCTTTAGTATATTCGTTGTGTATTTTTTTCACTTAGATTGTAAAGTGTCTATCACATCTCATATAGGTCGTAGTTCTAATGGTTGTGATGATTTAACTGTTATATGTCATTGGGTTGATCATCACCGAAACTTGCAAAAACGTATTATTGGTTATAAATTTGTTGATTTAAAATACACTGGAGCATATATTGCAACTACTATTTTATAAATACTTAATATTTATGGACATATTAATAAAGTTTTAACTATCACCTTAGATAATGCTTGTGCTAACACAAGCGCAACAAATAGCTTAAAATCTACACTTTATCCAATTAATTCAATAATTTTTTATGTTAGATGTGCATACCATATTTTTAACTTGGTTGTAAAAGATGGTCTTAATTTATTTTCTGATGCTTGTAGTAAAATAAAATATGCTTGTGGCTATATTTTTCGTGCTCATAAACAGAGTAGAATTCGTGAATTTGCTCAACAATGTACTAGTGTTAACCTTCCATTTAGAAAAATTCCAAAAGATGTTTGTACTAGGTGGAATTCTACTTATGAAATGCTTAAAGTTGCTTATAATTATCGGACGTCTATCCAAAAGGTATTTAATATGCATAATACTCACCCTGTTGATCAAATTGTTGATTATGATTGGGATGAGAACAAAGAACTTAACAAATTTTTAGAAATTTTTTATTATGCTACAAAATAATTTTTTGGTACATATTATCCTACTGTTATACAAATACTATGGTATATTTGTGGAATTTCTATTGTATTTGGTAAGTATAAAATATATCCAATTTATGCATCGGCCATTAAAGAAATGATTTTAAAATTTATAAAATATTTTTCCCTATTCCCGAAGTTTATTTAATTTCTACTCTACTTAACCCATTTTTATAACTAAGAGGTGCAAAGGAACTTGTTCGTAAAATTTATGAGAATTTAGAAATTCAAGAAAATGAACAACCATCTCTCGAAAACTATCATGCTGGCATACATCTTTATGCTAGATCAATGTTTGATAAATACAAATCTATGGATACAACCGATTGTAAAACTGTTCCTTCTATTTCTTCTAAGTCTAGAGCAAAAGTTTTATGGGAAGATATGGATGATATAACAGGTTTTGATTCCTCTATTGATAATGAACTTCATTCTTATCTTAATCAAGGATGGGAAAATATTAAAGACGAAGAAGGTAAGGAACAACTTTTGTCATGGTGGAGGGAGCGTGCCAAGCCTTTTTCAACATTCTCAATTATGGCCCAAGATATCCTGTCTATTCAAGCATCATCAATAGTATCAGAGAGTGCTTTTAGCAACGCAAGATTTCAAATTGGAGATTATGGATATGCATTAGCGGAGGACAGTCTAGAGATTTTCATATTATTCAGAGATTGGATTAATTTAGAAAGAAGAAATATGACGACCTGGCCCGTCGTCGCATGTATTACCTGTCACACCTCTTTTTTCCGTACCCGCGCGGGCGCGAAATATAAAAGAGAGTTTTTCCAATTAAAGGACAACCAAAACGGGATTCATTTATTAAGAGATTCGGAGTCGCCACTTGGGAGATTTATGGTGTCCCAAGTCACCGGTTTGAAACCCGAATTGAGGAAAGGTTTGACTCTATTTAACGGTCCGCGAACCAGAAATCCGGATAAGGAATTCTGTTAACCCGGGAGAAGGTGTTAGGCATTCCCGAATTCCGTGGTTCTAGCACGGTCGCTTAACTGTCATATTCGGCTTATTTATCCGATTTTTACAGTTATATACTTAATGCAAATTAATATCCCTTTACCGCTTTTATTATTATTATTATTTACGAAAGAGAATGTTGCCTAAAAATATGTTTCGAATCACGTCACATGAAATGCACCCGGATCCTCGACACATTCTTATTCAACATTTTGGGATTTGGATTTGGGCCGCATGAAATGCACACCCGTATTTAAGAAGGTAAAATTATTAAAATACGCGCCTAGAGCGATTACTTATTTACATTTTTGAGAAGGCCAGAAAATTCGCTAAGAAACGGCACATCTCGAAATCTAAATATTTTACATATACATTTATGAGGGCCCCGCGATTTGTATAATTTTGTTAGGCGAGGCATACCTCTAATTCTAATTTAAAAGCAAACTACATTCCGCTATATTTATTTAAGAGTTAATTCAAGATTATTTAAAACATGTTGCAAGCCACACTACATGAAATGCACTTGTGGTTCACGACACGCTTTATTTAACCTTGTTCAAAATTGGAGTCGGGTCACATGAAATGCACCCCCGATTCCTTTAATCTAATTACGTCGTTCAGTTAAAGAATAATGAACCAATTTCCATAATGTGACAACATCGTGCTCAACTATAACCAATTCGAGTAAACATACGAGTAGCTAACTAAGTGAGCAAATTCAAGACTATGGTGAACAATTACATAAACAATGGAAGCATAACCAGTTGGCAAGCATATGAAGGATTAGTCATTTTCATTAGCTAACTTCGACATTGCATGTTCAACAAAATCATATATTTACAAAAATAGTCTGAACCATACGAAAGTAAATCAAATACGAAACGATCCAAAATATTAGCGAGAAGAACAATATCGGAAAAGAACAGCACCTTTATTTCTGCATATTTTTCAACGTACACAACGAGAAAACGAACCTTTTATGACGATCTCCAACCTCGACCTCTCCGGACAGAACTCGAATCAAACGACGACCTCGACTGAAGTTGTAACTCGAATCAAAATGAAGAGATAACCGAACAATGGTCTCTCTTTTCTTCTTTCTGCCGTGTTTCTTCTTCTCTTTTCTTCTTTCGTTTTCTTTCTGTTTAGTGTTCTTTCTTTGTTTTGAATCCTCTCCTTCTTTTTCTCGATTTTTTTTCTTCTTCTTTCAATCCGTTTCTCTTCTGACTTTGCCGTTCTCTTCTTGCTTTCTTTCTATTGTATCTCTCTTTTCTTCCTTTCTTTTTTCTTTCTTCTCTTTCTTTTGCGTTTTTTTTCCTTTCTCTCTTTGTTTTTCCTTCTCTCTTTGTTTTTCGTTTCTTTTCTCTTTGTTTGTTTTTTATCTTTGTTTTTGTTCTCTTTTCAATTCTCCTCTCTGCCGTTCTTTCTTCTTCTTTAAGAAGAAGAAAATCACAACTCCCCTCACATGTAGTGTCATCCCTTTGGTGTAAAGTGTAGCTTCTTAGGTGTGTTCATGTGATTATGTATTGTGTGTGCATGTGAAATGTCAAGACCAAAATGGGGGCTCACATGGGTTATGGTTGTATTTTGTCCGTGTTCCCCATGTGCGGACTCGGACTATTACGGACTAGGTCCGAAAATTATAAAACCGGGTAGTTTGAACCCGAATATTATTCTATCGCCCGGAACCGAGAATGGTGTTATTTAATTAATCCTAGGTAGTCAAAATAACTATAATACTCATAATTAAAATAAAACTATTTTTTTATATTTTTCAAGTTTAAAATAACTACAAGATATTAATGAAACTATTTTTTTTATTATTTTCGTTTTTATAAAAAGATAAAAAATATAAAGTACTATTTTTATATTTTTCAAGTTTAAAATAACTACAAAATATTAATGAAACTATTTTTTATTATTTTCATTTTTATAAAACGATAAAAAATATAAAGTACTATTTTTGTATTTTTCAAGTTTAAAATGACTACGAAACATTAATAAAACTATTTTTATTATTTTCGTTTTTATAAAAGGATAAAAAATATAAAGTACTATTTTTGTATTTTTCAAGTTTAAAATGACTACGAAACATTAATAAAACTATATTTTGTTATTTTTTATTTTAAGGTAAAAATAAAGTAAAAGAGTCAAATTTAGCTAAAACAGCTATATTAAAACTAAACTAAATATTTTACGCTAAAAAGATAAAAAATCTCGGGGAGGGTTACAGCTGCCCCTCTTTGACTGAAAACACAAAGAGTTTTCAGATAAAGAACGACTAGACAAGTGTTTTTGACCCGACCCTTATTCGAGGGACTAAACTAAAAGAAGAGGAATGTGACCGAGCCCTTGTATCTGAGCTGCCTACATATCCTTGGCTATAAAGGAATCAAGGCCACGTGTAGTTCAAAAGTGAGTGAGGAAGGGGTATACCGAGGTGGAGAGCCAGTCGAGGTGCCGTTTCGCCGAGGTTCCGTTCCGTCGAGGTTCCGGTCTGTAGTCCTGTTATTACATCAAAAATCAAAACATGAAAAAGACTAACTAAGCCTATCAGCTACTAGTTACAAAATTCCTATCTATAAGTCTTCCGAAGCTTGATCTCGAGTATTGGTTGGTGCTTCATGCGGACTCTAAATTTGAATATTGGTACTTGCTAGTTGTAGGTGCTAGTTCAATCTTCTTCGGCTTTTTGGATCAGGACCAGGTATGCAGTGCTTGTGACCTCGGCCATGTCTTGACATTTTGGATTGGCTTCATGCCTTTTTTTTTTTTTTTTATTGTGACTAAACTTATGTTGATCCCCTCGGACTGTTGACTCGCATTCTGGTTGCCTTCCTTCTGATTCATGCTGGGGATTTTCGTTACACTCTGCCGCTTTCCTTAACCAACTTCAAAAATAAATCGTCGCTCCATTCTTCAGGCGGGCTCCCTGACTTCAACTACAACTTCAAAATAAATCGCCACTCCATTCTTCAGGCGGGCTCCCTGACTTCAACTACAACTTCAAAATAAATCGCCACTCCATTCTTCAGGCGGGCTCCCTGACTTCAACCTCTTTTGAAAATAAATCGCCATTCCTCTCTTCAGGTGGCTCCTGACTTCAACAACATCTTTTGACATAAATCGCCATTCCTCTCTTCAGGCGGGCTCCTGACTTCAACCTCTTTTGAAAATAAATCGCCATTCCTCTCTTCAGGCGGGCTCCTGACTTCAACAACATTCTTTGAAAATAAATGGCCACTCCATTCTTCAGGCGGGCTCCTGACTTCAACTACAACTTCAAAATTAAATCGCCACTCCATTCTTCGGGTGGGCTCCCTGACTTCAATTACAACTCATCCCATCTTGATCGCCTTCCTTTGCTTCCTGTACCAATTTCTTCTTCCTGCATCGTCTCTTGAACCATAATTTCTCCTAAATTACCTTGTTTCGGAACTGCTTTTCTCCTGGGTCATGTTGCTTTCCCTCCTGACTGCTGGGGATATCTTTAGAACTATTTACTTGCCTGCTGAGGATAATGATGCTGGGAAAATTTTCCTTCATTCCCTCCTCTCCTTTGACTCATGCGCTTGAATTTGCGCTGGGAACTCTTGTTGTAACTCTCTGCTTTATGGTGGGTTACTGGTTTCAAGACCTGCAATGTAAAGACTGAAGACTTGCCTTTTGTTATACAGGTAGGCGCCTGCTTTTAGTAGCAACTTTTGAATTAAAAATGCATTCTGGCAATAATTTATGAAATATGCAAAGGACAATGTAAAATAAAACAAACGTAAAATATCCTATTCGAGGGCGGATAGTCCCATCGTATTCTATTCGAGGGCGAATACTCCCATCGTATCCTATTCGAGGGCGAATACTCCCATCGTATCCTATTCGAGGGCGAATACTCCCATCGTATCCTATTCGAGGGCGAATACTCCCATCGTATCCTATTCGAGGGCGAATACTCCCATCGTATCCTATTCGAGGGCGAATACTCCCATCGTATCCTATTCGAGGTCGAATACTCCCATTGTATCCTATTCGAGGGCGAATACTCCCATTGTATCCTATTCGAGGGCGAATACTCCCATTGTATCCTATTCGAGGGCGAATACTCCCATTGTATCCTATTCGAGGGCGAATACTCCCATCGTATCCTATTCGAGGGCGAATACTCCCATCGTATCCTATTCGAGGGCGAATACTCCCATCGTATCCTATTCGAGGGCGAATACTCCCATCGTATCCTATTCGAGGGCGAATACTCCCACCGTATCCTATTCGAGGGCGAATACTCCCATCGTATCCTATTCGAGGGCGAATACTCCCATCGTATCCTATTCGAGGGCGAATACTCCCATCGTATCCTATTCGAGGGCGAATACTCCCATCGTATCCTATTCGAGGGCGAATACTCCCATCGTATCCTATTCGAGGGCGAATACTCCCATCGTATCCTATTCGAGGGCGAATACTCCCATCGTATCCTATTCGAGGGCGAATACTCCCACCGTATCCTATTCGAGGGCGAATACTCCCATCGTATCCTATTCGAGGGCGAATACTCCCATCGTATCCTATTCGAGGGCGAATACTCCCATCGTATCCTATTCGAGGGCGAATACTCCCATTGTATCCTATTCGAGGGCGAATACTCCCATTGTATCCTATTCGAGGGCGAATACTCCCATTGTATCCTATTCGAGGGCGAATATTCCCATTGTATCCTATTCGAGGGCGAATAGTCCCATTGTATCAATGTATGAAAGTGAACAAACCTGAGACGTCCTGTTCGAAGGTGGACAAACCTGAAACATCCTATTTGAAGGTGGACAAACCCGACATGTCATCTTGAATTGCCTTCCTCGTTTCTCCGAGAAAATTTTCAACAACGGCAGAAAATTTTCTGCCCCAGTATTGGTGTTCTTCCTTGTGGCATGACTTTCTGCTATCAATAACACTTTCTTTCCCTGTTTCAAATCAAAGAAAATTTGTTAGTTCAAAACATTGTGAGCGGTTGTGCCGCTCCTGTGTGGTGGTTTTTTCCTTTTCTCCTTTCCCTCGCTCGGGGTTCCCAAAACTTGTCGGGGAATGATTTCATTTGCTGGAGATGATATTCCTGTTGGGGATGTGTTTTTCCATTTATCCCTTCCCCGTTCTCAACTTGCTGGGGGTTATTTTGTTGAAGATGAGATTTCCTTTCTTCCTTTACCACTCTGTGTTGTCCGACCACCTCGGAACTTGTTGTAGATAACATTGTTGGTGGATTTTCATTTCCTCAAAATTTGGTGTTTCACTCTTCTTGAAGGCTGTTGAGGATGACACTGGTTCGAAGACCATTTCTCTTAAGACTTTCCTTCTTCCCCAAGTGGGTATTGACTTCCAGAAAATTTTCAAACTGAAAAGAAAATTTTCTGCCCCAGTTTAATAATCTTCTTTGCACCCTACTTCTCTGCCGTCAATGGCATTTCCTTGCTTTGCATAATAATTGGAAGGTTGGTGGCAAGTTTTGAAGTCATTTCTCACTTGTTCTGACTACACAGACTTTGATGGGGAATTTTTGATAAAAATGAGAAAGATAAAAAGAAACAAAATAGAAGACAAAGAAAAAAAAATGACTCTCTAGCAAGAAATATCTATAAAAACTTATCAAACGCGAATACCAACTCTACTGGTCATGACATGCACATATGGCCTATCCTTCGTCATTAATTGCCTTTCACGATTTCTGTCTCGTGATTTCCATCTGATTATCACCTTTATTCGACTTGTAGTGCCCGAAGGGTTTTCACTTTCAAGCCTCTCTCATTTTGATTTTCTCTCAGGCTTTCGTCGCCTTATGGTGCCTGTGAAGGTTTTCACCGGCAAGACTATCTCATTTGTATCACTTTTAGCTGGGGATTGGGGTGTCACTGCTAAGACTCTCTCGTGTTTCCTTTCTGCTGGGAATCAGAGTCTTTTCTGCTGAGAATCAGAGTGTTATATTCTGATAGGACTCTCTCACTCGCCTGACGTGGCATCTTTTGAAGACTGATCGGAAGGTCTTTCTGGACCGTAATGTGGGATTTGGATAGGGTTAGAAACAAAGGGTATTGAAGGCTCAAAACAAAATCAATTTAAGGTTCAAAAATTTACAACCTTCGGAACTAAATTTATTTATAATCAACACAATTTTTCTTTGCCCCAGTTTTTACTTGGGGAATTTTTATTACTTTATTTACACTATGACCGAGTTGTGAAGCGCCTACGTATCCTCTTTAAGGAATCAGGTCAAACGTAGTTCCCAATTCCTTCTTTTCATTTTTTTTTTTGTTTTTTTTTGTTTTTTTTTTTTAATCTCTTTTGTTGTTTTCTTTTCTTTTCTTTTTCTTTATCCCTTTCTTCTCTCGTCTTTCAAACTTGTGTTTCTAGTCTTTGCAACTAATTCCGAAGGAGGGGTATAAAAGAATTTAAATTAAGGCTCAAAGGGTTGACGATGGATAAAGTGTTTGGATAGCATAACAAAATGCCTTCGTCATTCCAATCTTCAAAACATGCCAAGTTCAAACAACATATTCACGACATCTTCTGTTTGTGCCCTGATTGATAACCATATCGTCCATTTGCCTTTTCATCTATCATTTTAAAGTATTGCTGGATGACACTTTCATTTCAGTATCACGAGCGAACCCCGTCTTAGCATAGCCAATTTTCCATTAAGGGTTTCTTCATGTTTTACCTGCCCCAGTCTCACATGATTCGGGCTCCAAATAATCTCAAATCATTTTTATTTCTTTTTAAAATGACCTGATTATCTTCGAATTGCTTCATGATTAACCCTTAATATTAGGCCAAAATTATGTGCGATGCCATGTCATTAGAGTCGGCGTTCGAACAAATGACAAACTTAAAGATAGAAGAACTAAACAAAAGATGACTGGGGTAATAAAAGACCGAGAGTTTCATAAACTAAACGGCGAAATGATTCAAATACAAATAAGCAAACCAAAATACAAAACTAAAACGAAACTTGAAACGACCAAGCAAACTGCAATGACAAAAATGGAAAGATAAGGGGGTTTCACTTCAAAACAAGATCCGGGTCACAACCCCGAAAACAACTCGGACAAAAGAAATGACAACAAAACAAACCACCGAAACTCCTCCTGATTACCAAGCATGACTTCTTATATGTTGGGTCTAAGGGTGAGCCGGCAATGGATTCTGATTAATGTTGGGTGCCTCTGGTGTCTGAACTTCGATCTTATTGGTGTCAATAAGATTTTGCACTGCATGTTTCAGTTTCCAACATTTCTCGGTATCATGTCCGAGAGCCCCTGAACAATACTCACAGCTTACTGAGCGATCCACATTTGGGGGTAGGGGATTTGGCAATCTTGTCTCAACAGAACTCAACAAACCTATCTGCTTCAATTTGTGGAACAGAGCAGTATAAGTTTCTCCCAACTCAGTGAAGGTTCTTTGTGTCTTTTCCTTTCTGAAGGCATGATTCCCTCGGAAACCTGGTCCTGGAGGGTTATCGTAAGCCCTTGGTGGTGGATATGTGTTTCGGGGAGGGTGATTAGGGTGATTTGGGTAGTAGGGTTTGGCTTGGTAGTGAGGTGAAGGACCTTTCGATCTGGACCAAGTACCCTCCTCTACTGTTGCAACTTCTTCTTTTCTCTTCTTCCCGAATGCAACCCCTGTGCCATTCCGAATAGCTTGAGTTGTTGCTTTCAACGCGGAATAGCTCAATATCTTATTGGACTTAAGTCCCTCTTCTATCATTCCGCCCATTTTGACCACCTCATCGAAAGATTTACCAACCGATGTCACCAGGTGACTAAAGTAAGTTGGCTCCAGTGTCTGCAATAAGTAATCCACCATCTCGTTCTCTCTCATCGGGGGATCTACCCTTGCTGCCTGTTCCCTCCAGCGGAACCCAAATTCTCTGAAGCTTTCAGCGGGTTTCTTCTCTAGCTTGAGCAATGATAAGTGATCAGGGATTATTTCAAGATTATATTGAAACTGGCCGATGAATGCTTGGGCCAGGTCATCCCATGTAAACCATCCGTTGGGATCCTGCCTGGTGTACCACTCTAGTGCAGACCCTCCCAAGCTCTGACCGAAGTAAGCTATCAGAATTTTATCTCGCCCTCCGGCTCCTCGCATTTTGCTGCAGAAACCTCGGAGATGTGCTACTGGGTCACCATGCCCCTCGTATAGATCAAACTTGGGCATTTTGAACCCGGCGGGCAACTGGACATCTGGAAATGGGCACAGATCTTTGTAAGCAACGCTGACTTGGTTGCCTAAACCATGCATATTCCTGAAGGATTGCTCCATGCTTTTGACTTTCCGAATAACTTCCTCATGCTCCAAACTTTTGAAGTGCTTTTCCGGTTCTGCCGGGTTATCCCAGTGAGGGGCGTGTGAATGCGGTTCAGGAGCCTTAAAGGTAGGCTCAGGATCATAACAATGATTGTCATGTATTTGAAAAAGCGGTTCACCGGATGACTTTTGTACAGTAGCAGGCGGAGGTGCCACGAAAACAGGGGTGACCGGAGGAGGAGTATTTTGTCTAGCTGGTGGAACCTGGGATGTATAAGGGTTTTCCCCTTGATAATATGGATAGATTGGTGCACTTGTCGAGGGATCAATAGGCGGACGCTCTGGAACTGGTGTAAGAGTAGGAAGGTTTGGTGGTGACTGTCCCCTAGCCCAGGCTAGGTGCATCTCTGTTATTTGTTGTCTCAACCGATCCACCTCATCTTTCATTATCTGTATCTCTGTTTTCTCTCCATCGAGACTTTTGCCGGAACTAGACATGCTTGCTAGAATTGGCCCTTTCGATCTAGTATGGTAATGGTGATTGGCCAGAATATTCTGTCAAGCCAACCGCTAAACTTTCTGAAAATGCAACAAACTGGTAAGTTCACAGAGTTTAACAGATATGTTATCGCACATCGGATGTAATGCACCTAGTCAGTTAACCATATATGTATTCGCTACATGCATCATTCCAGCTTTTCCTTTTCCATTATCCTTGAAAACCTCTCTTGTTATTAACTTCCATTTTTTTTTTTATATATATATATACATATACAGTCGTGGTCGAATCTTATGGAGATTGCCTACGTATCATGACCCCGCATGAATCGTGACGACGGGCCGGGTCGTTACAGAAAGATAAAACTTGAATTTTTTTTTTTATCCTGTGGCTCATGGGGCATCGTTCGGCATCACCCTAAACCAACACAAAACTATTTTTTCATAAATTGGCCATGTAATGGCTTATTTAGACAAAGTGGCTCTTTTTGCAAAATTTTATGTAAGAAGATGCAAATTCAAAATTTTATCCTGGGCCTATGGGGCATCGTTCAGCACCGACACAGGCCAACACAAGACTGAGAAAGTTCAAATGCAAAAATGTAGCTATTTTAGTAAAATTTCGGCCATGTAATGGCTTGTTTGATAAAGTGGTTATTTTTGTAAAGTTGAGTGATGACTCAAAACTTGATTTTTGCGGATACGACCTTTCGACATTTCCGCGAGGGAATATTTCAAGGCTGTGTCCAAAATTACTTAAAAAAAAATCCAAAGTGGCTATTCTTGCAAAAACAGCCTTCCGACGTCTTTTGAGGGACGGTCGGCTTATTTTAAGCGAGAATAGCATCACCCGACTTATTTATAACAAAATCAAAAATTTGACATTTTTTTTTGGTTATTTTTGCAAACGGGGTGTGAACCCGAACTTGATTTTGCGCTATGGCCTTGCAACATTTCCACAAGGAATATTTCAAGGCTGTGCCCGCAAATTATTAAAAATGATTCAAAGTGGCTATTTTTGCAAAAACAGCCTTCCGGCGTCCTTTCGGAACATTCGGCTATTTTTCAAAATGGCATCACTTTGATTTTATTAAAAACTAAAACTTCGACATTTTTTTTTTAATTTTTTGAAGGGGTGGTTGGACCCGATGAGGGTTGCCTACGTATCCCACCTAATGGCGAGAATCAAACCTGCGTAGTTCGGTCAAACAAACTACATCCGTAAAGGAAACAAACTATTTATTATTTTTTCACACATTTTTTTTTAAGTTTAAAACAAAAAAAAATCTCTTTTTTTATTTTTTAAGTAAAACAAAACAAACTACTTTGAAATCACATATTTTTTATTTTACAACAAACGTTTTTTTTTCTTTTTAAGTAAAAAAAAACAAACTATTTTGAGACTATTTTTTTTTCATTTTCCTCAATATAAAAAAAATGGTTAGTCGGCAAGTCTGAAGCAAATATATGCGTAAAACAAACAGGATGCAGCAGGATGGTCTTTTCATTTCAGGTCACCTGTCCTAGACGGACCCAACCCCCTGTGTTGAGTCCCCTAAGTCAAATGCAACATGATGCAAATAAACGTTCCTACTAGGGATCCGGCATGAAGCTTTGTTATTCTAGGTTTAAAAAACCCGGGTTTATTGTTCTAGACCTGGCTTACCCGAGCGGACAACTCGAGCCGAGGAGGAGGCAGCAACCCGGGAATACAGAAGCTTCCCCGGTTTTGCAACTTATCCAAACCTCGTTCTAAGGTGGGAATTAGACACTATACAGAAAAGAAGTCACACGAAGTGCACCCTTCTTCATGATTTAGAAGACTCGGAGAGGAGATTGGTTTCGGCACAATTTATATGTACAGTTCAAAAAATATCAAAGCGATAAAAATATCATTTTGTACATTTAAACCCAAGATAATAATAAACCAAGAGCAACAATTATTCAAAACTCGGGTTTTAAAACCCTGATCAAGTGGTTCTGGGTTTATCATCTTTTTGGAAAAGGTGTCTAGACTGGCTTTAACTCGAGCGGACAACTCGAGCCGAGGAGTGTCACTGCACCGGTAGCATGGCTTTCCGGCTTAATTGACAATGCTCCCCGCCTAAACAGGTGTGACTACAAATCCTTCACTGGGTGCCAAGCACCACAGCTATCTTGAGAAAAAACGGGCTATGTCCAGCAAATGCCAGAGATTATATTTCAAAGAGACTCAGAAAAAAAAATGGGTATCGACACAATTTATATACAATTCACAAAACATCAAAGCAGTAAAAACAATATTTAGCACATTAATACAAACATATAATAAAATCAGATGATAAATAAGCCAAATACAACAATTATTCCAAGCTCGAATTCTTAAACCCTGAACCAGTGGTTCTGGGTTTGCATTCCCCAGCAGAGTCGCCAGAGCTGTCACACCTCCTTTTTCCATACCCGCGCGGGCGCGAAATATAAAAGAGAGTTTTCCCAATTAAAGGACAACCAAAACGGGATTCATTTATTAAGAGATTCGGAGTCGCCACTTGGGAGATTTATGGTGTCCCAAGTCACCTGTTTGAAACCCGAATTGAGGAAAGGTTTGACTCTATTTAACGGTCCGCGAACCAGAAATCCGGATAAGGAATTCTGTTAACCCGGGAGAAGGTGTTAGGCATTCCCGAATTCCGTGGTTCTAGCACGGTCGCTTAACTGTCATATTCGGCTTATTTATCTGATTTTTACAATTATATACTTAATGCAAATTAATATCCCTTTACCGCTTTTATTATTATTATTATTTACGAAAGAGAATGTTGCCTAAAAATATATTTCGAATCACGTCACATGAAATGCACCCGGATCCTCGACACATTCTTATTCAACATTTTGGGATTTGGATTTGGGCCGCATGAAATGCACACCCGTATTTAAGAAGGTAAAATTATTAAAATACGCGCCTAGAGAGATTACCTATTTACATTTTTGAGAAGGCCAGGAAATTCGCTAAGAAATGGCACATCTCGAAATCTAAATATTTTACATATACATTTATGAGGGCCCCGCGATTTGTATAATTTTGTTAGGCGAGGCATACCTCTAATTCTAATTTAAAAGCAAACTACATTCCGCTATATTTATTTAAGAGTTAATTCAAGATTATTTAAAACATGTTGCAAGCCACACTACATGAAATGCACTTGTGGTTCACGACACGCTTTATTTAACCTTGTTCAAAATTGGAGTCGGGTCACATGAAATGCACCCCCGATTCCTTTAATCTAATTACGTCGTTCGGTTAAAGAATAATGAACCAATTTCCATAATGTGACAACATCGTGCTCAACTATAACCAATTCGAGTAAACATACGAGTAGCTAACTAAGTGAGCAAATTCAAGACTATGGTGAACAATTACATAAACAATGGAAGCATAACTAGTTGGCAAGCATATGAAGGATTAGTCATTTTCATTAGCTAACTTCGACATTGCATGTTCAACAAAATCATATATTTACAAAAATAGTCTGAACCATACGAAAGTAAATCAAATACGAAACGATCCAAAATATTAGCGAGAAGAACAATATCGGAAAAGAACAGCACCTTTATTTCTGCATATTTTTCAACGTACACAACGAGAAAACGAACCTTTTATGACGATCTCCAACCTCGACCTCTCCGGACAGAACTCGAATAAAACGACGACCTCGACTGAAGTTGTAACTCGAATCAAAATGAAGAGATAACCGAACAATGGTCTCTCTTTTCTTCTTTCTGCCGTGTTTCTTCTTCTCTTTTCTTCTTTCGTTTTCTTTCTGTTTAGTGTTCTTTCTTTGTTTTGAATCCTCTCCTTCTTTTTCTCGTTTTTTTTTCTTCTTCTTTCAATCCGTTTCTCTTCTGACTTTTCCGTTCTCTTCTTGCTTTCTTTCTATTGTATCTCTCTTTTCTTCCTTTCTTTTTTCTTTCTTCTCTTTCTTTTGCGTTTTTTTTTCCTTTCTCTCTTTGTTTTTCCTTCTCTCTTTGTTTTTCGTTTCTTTTCTCTTTGTTTGTTTTTTATCTTTGTTTTTGTTCTCTTTTCAATTCTCCTCTCTGCCGTTCTTTCTTCTTCTTTAAGAAGAAGAAAAATCACAACTCCCCTCACATGTAGTGTCATCCCTTAGGTGTAAAGTGTAGCTTCTTAGGTGTGTTCATGTGATTATGTATCGTGTGTGCATGTGAAATGTCAAGACCAAAATGGGGGCTCACATGGGTTATGGTTGTATTTTGTCCGTGTTCCCCATGTGCGGACTCGGACTATTACGGGCTAGGTCCGAAAATTATAAAACCGGGTAGTTTGAACCCGAATATTATTCTTCGCCCGGAACCGAGAATGGTGTTATTTAATTAATCCTAGGTAGTCAAAATAACTATAATACTCATAATTAAAATAAAACTATTTTTTTATATTTTTCAAGTTTAAAATAACTACAAGATATTAATGAAACTATTTTTTTTATTATTTTCGTTTTTATAAAAAGATAAAAAATATAAAGTACTATTTTTATATTTTTCAAGTTTAAAATAACTACAAAATATTAATGAAACTATTTTTTATTATTTTCGTTTTTATAAAAAGATAAAAAATATAAAGTACTATTTTTGTATTTTTCAAGTTTAAAATGACTACGAAACATTAATAAAACTATTTTTATTATTTTCCTTTTTATAAAAGGATAAAAAATATAAAGTACTATTTTTGTATTTTTCAAGTTTAAAATGACTACGAAACATTAATAAAACTATATTTTGTTATTTTTTATTTTAAGGTAAAAATAAAGTAAAAGAGTCAAATTTAGCTAAAACAACTATATTAAAACTAAACTAAATATTTTACGCTAAAAAGATAGAAAATCTCGGGGAGGGTCAAAAATCACGCGTTTACATTACCTCCCCTTTTTCCTCATTTATTGCTTCTCCATATTTCATGATCGGCATTTAGTGAGTTAGAGTTGAATTGGTTTGATTTTGGTAGAAAATGAGATATTTAGTCTCTTAATGGAAGGCTTATATTGGAAAAATCAACAGGATGTTGACTAATGAGTTAGAGGGCTCAGATGTGATTTCTAGTGATTCAGTTAGCTTCATAGAATGATTTGTGACTTAGAAGTGCGATCGAAATTGATTTTGGAGTCCGGTGTAGAATCAGGCTTGAATTGGCGAAGTTAGTATTTTGGCGAATTCCGGTTGGTAGGTGAGATTTTGATCCAAGGCTCGGAGTAGAATTCCGAGAGTTGCAGTAGCTTCGTTATGTGAAAACATTTAGATGATTCGGAGGTGATTTGGTGGGGGTTTTTGATCGAATATGAGTTTCGGAAGAATTTGAAGAACTTAGGCTTGAAATTGATGAGAAATGAGGATTTTTGTGTTGTTGGATGTGTTTTTAAGATTGGAACAAGTTTGAATAGGGTATTGGATCATGTATGTGCTCTTGGTTGAGGTCCCGGGGGCCTCGGGGTGAGTTCAGATGATTATACGGAGAGTTTATAAAGTTCTTGCATGTTTGTGTTGCTGGTATCTGTTGGTTTTGCACCTGCGGTTATGGCACCGCAGGTGCAGTGTCACTGAAGCGGCATGAAGAGTGCAGAAGCGGAAAGCCTGGCTCTTCCCAGGTTCCGCAGAAGCGGAAGTAGGACCGCATAGGCGGACCCGCTGATACGAAAAAGGGATCGCAGAAGCGATAAGAGGCCCTTAAGTGAAAAGTCCGCAAAAGTGGATGTGGACCGCATATGCGGAAGTCGCAGAAGCGAAATGCCTGGCAGTTAAGTGAGATTAATCTTCTTCGCGAATTTTTGAAAGAACAACATTTTGGACTCTAAACTTTGAGAACTTTGAGGCAATTTTGAAGAGGGTTTCGAGGGCTTTAATCGGGTATGGACTCTTGGTCTTAGAATTCGATTTTATGGTGTATAAACATGGATTTAGACTAAATTATCAAGGAATCAAATGTAAAAATGGTAGTTTTGGGCTTGAACTTAAGAGAGTTTAAAATAGGGATTTGAGGGGTCAAATGGACTTCGATTTTTGTAAATTTGTTTTGTATGGACTCGTGGAGAGACGAGGAATCCGGTGATGCGAGTTTTCTAATTTTTTGAGAAGTGGGCCCGAGGCTCAGGTTTTGCCAACTTCGTAATTTTCGATGTTTTTCGAGTCTTTTCGATTGGGTTATACTCCCTTAGCCTCTTGTAATATATTCCTTGTGGTTTTTATCAGATTTGATACACGAGGAGGTCAATTCGAGAGGAAAAGGCATAGCAAGCTAGATTTTGGGTCGGCTTGAGGTGAGTAATAAGTGTAAATGATGAACTGAGGGTTTGAAACCTCGGAATTTCACATCGTACCGCTATATTGAGGCGAGGCACGCGCTCTATGACGAGTGCGGGGTTGTTTGGTTATAAGGGATTGTGACTTGGTCTGTCCTAGAGATGTTTTATTGTTTATTCTACTAGAACTTGCTGGTAATCATTGTTACTTGGATTTGATTGTTGTATTTGGGCTTCTTGCCGGCTATTTGAATCCTTCAGGGATTGGTTTCACTAATTTTGCATACTTTACATATTGTTTAACCTCATTCCAAGGTCTAAGTACTATTTTGCAAACTCAACCCTTTTTTCTAAACTTGAAAACTCAAATGATAGTTTGGGCTGTGAATTACTGATTTAAAAGTGCCCGAGGGGCTTATCGTGATTTCTGGATTTATGGATGGCTCTGGCTGCACGCTGTATTCGTAGTATATGATATTTAGGTCGAGGGCCTAGTTGGTGCCACGAGATGGCTTGTTTATTGCGCTTGGGCTGTAGGAGCCCCTCCGGAGTCTGTACATACCCCCAGTAAGCACCGTCGACGTACAATATATGGTTGGCTTTGTCACGATCCCAACCCCGGCCATGATGACGGCCAACACAATGCTAGGCAAGCCCGACCATTCGAATACTCTCAGCCCCAAATACGAAACTCCTTATCAGTTATTACAATTAAATCATCAGTTAAGCATAATTGCAATCTGTGACAATAAATTAAAGCAGTACGAAAACCATAATAATGCCAATACAACCCCTAACAGATTTGGTGTCACCATTCTAGAGCCTCTATATATAACTGAGTAGTATTTTATACATATGAAAGTCTTGATGCGGAAGTTAAAAGGGATAAGAGGAGAGATCGGGTCCTGTGGATGCCAGGCAGCTACCTCGATGACTCCGGTAAATAGACTGGGAATCAACAACAAACTCACCTAAGCCTTTGGGATACCTATATCTGCACACATGGTGCATGGAGTAAAGTGAGTACTCTGACTCACTAAGTAATAGTAATAAATAACGACTGGGAACACTACACATTTCTATAACAAATTGTAACAGCAGTAAACAACAACTAAGTTGGGAAAAAAGGTGAATATCCCTTAAGCCAGTACGCAATTCCCTTACTCCTCTCAAAGTCCGGTAATTTACGTACACTGTTGCGGCGTGTAGCCTGATCCGTATAGAATACTGTTGCGGCATGCAGCCCGATCCATTTACATATATATACTGTTGCGGTGTTTAACCTGATCCAATAATAGCATATACTGATGCGGCGTGCAGCCTAATCCAATAATAATAGTCGACTGCGTTCACTGGGGGTGTGAAGACTCCGGAGGGGCTTCTACAGCCCAAGCGCTATAATACTACGACATGCAGTCCGATTCAAAATGCTTCCCACGGAGTATTCAAATAGGCAAAAATCGCTCGTATTTGCTCATTTATCTTTGCACGAAAACTCTTCGTGGTTTCCGCGCAAAGAGGGGCAGCTGTGAGCACGTGATTTTTGCCTAACATGAATTACTCCCACAAAATCAAAACAAAAATTGTCTATTTTTTACGATGTGTGTTTTAGTGAACTTTCGTGTTATTTTGGTAATTGTTTGCATTTATATATACGTGATTATATGTGTTTAAATTAATAAAAAATATACAAAATATGTCATGTTTTACATTTTTATCTAACTTTGAAATTAGGAGTAATTAATTTTATCTTACAAAATGAAAATCACAAAAAAAAATAATTCATCTTTTTACATTTTTGGCATTTAAATGCTTAATTATGTGATTTATGTTTAATTGATATTTAATTGTATGTAACGATTGTTAGTATAATTAGTATTAGTTAATTTGATTTGATTTTTTAGTGTAGTTAGAATTTTTTTTTATATAAATTAGGAGTTTAAATTAATTGAGAAGGAGGAAATAATTAAAGCTTTGTGTGAAATTCGATTTGGGCCAAATTCAATTAAATCAAGAAAGGCCCAAAATACTACCCAGTCCAAACCACCAGATCCGTCTCCCTGACCCGGCCAATACAACCCGACCCATTCCCGTTTTAATCTGGACCGTTGGTTTTCATCCATCCAACGGTCCTAATTAAATCCCTAATTAATTATACTAAACCCCCCAAACCCTATTATTCACCTTCATTCTCTCCTTCACTCTTCTCCAGCCGCCGCCAGAGACACCCCTCCCTGCTCTCCTTCTTCTTCGACCACCGGCCAGCCACCCGTCGCCGGTCACCCAAACTCACACCCCTAAACCACCCTTCTCCCCCTCTATCCGAATCCACAAACCAATTAGTTCGAATCAAGCCCTAAATCCCAACCCCCGAATTCAAACATCAAAGAAAAACCTAGAATATTTCGGAGTCTCTTTGGGGAAGATTTTTGAGATTCGAATGGGTTTTAATCGAGTTGTTCTCACTCGAGAACACTCGATTACAACCCGTTTGGCCTCAAAAAGGTTTCAAGTTCGTCTAAATACCAAGCCGTTCGGTTCCGATTTCCTTTTTCTTAAGGTATTTGTTCTTCTTCTTTTTTTTGTTGTTGTTGTTTTATTTATCGTTATACTTGTTGTTTAGTATTAGTGTTTGTATGTTTCGGATTTTCGTGTGCTTCTTCATCTCTTGGGACCTTTTATTTGGTCGACTTGATTGTTTGTTATTCTTCGCTGTTTAACGAGTGATTGTGAATCGAATTCGATTCGTCGTTAATATCGTTAAGTTGTTTGATATTGAATTTATACCTGCTGTCCGAAATTGTGTAGTCACTGCTTTGTCGGATTTGTTTGTCGATTACGCATATCGTAATCGGCTAATCGAATGATATAGAATATGTGTTTGCGTCGATTAGCGTCGTCGATGAGTTAGCTTCATTTTCCTTCTTTCCTCTGCTTTGGCCGAGAATCACTGTTAGTGAATTGTCAATTCTAAAGTTCTGTTTTGTCTATTTAATTACCGATGTTGTTGAATACAGGTTCGCGTCGATTAGCGTCGTCGAACATTTAGTTTCGTATTTGCTTCATCTTTCTTCTCTTCTCTCGGCTTTGAGTGTTACAAATTTGTGAATTTGTTTGTCGGCTTTTGTTGTCGATCATACATGTTGTGATTCGACTTAACGAATGTCGTCGTTTCAATTCGCAAATTTGTTGTTTGAAATTCCGGGCAGTGGTTCACTGTTTTGCTTGATTTCAAATTTTTCGGTTTGTTGTTTGTTTCAGAATGTTGAGTTGATTGTTGGATTGTTTGTTTTGAACCATTGTTGATTCTAAATTAGGTTGTGAATTGGATATAGCTGTTAGTCCATTTAAGTAGCCCTAAAATCAACCTTTAAAGTGCAATACACATGGAAATGAGCTGTTAAAACTTGCTGGACAGCAGTGTATTTCATTAGTTTTGCGCCTTTAGGATTTGATTAATTATAAATCCCACCTTTAGACAAATCAGGTTGGAATAATCAGAGAATGTGAGGATAATGATGAGTATTTTCAGCTTTGTTGAGTGCTTGGTCAGTTGTTAGAATCAGGATACACATGAGAGGGAATATACAATTGAAAAAGGTTTGAAAAAGGGGAATAATAGGTGCTGGACAGATCTGAAACTGAAGAAGAAAGGGTTGTTGCTTTGGATCTCTAGGCTATAAAACACAACAGACAACTCACTGTTAAGGACACGTTTTGAGAACACAAAAAAACAACAGAGAACTCACTGTTTTTAACACAAAAAAACAGCAGAGAGCACACTGTTTTCTCACACAAAAAAACAGAGAGGGATATACTCTATATACTCTCTGATAATACTCTTTGATTGTAAACAACAGTGGACACACACACGCACAGAAACATTCTGAAAAAACATACACACACTGTTTCACAGAATACTCTCTGGAAACACTTTGAACATACAGAAAAGATACTCCAGACACATTCGGAAACTAAATGTTCCACTGATTTCATCATCCAGCAGTCTCTTAGTTGAAAACAAACCTGTTTTGTTTGTTTCGGTTTGAAAACACATCTAGTTTTCTCTGCCAAACTTGTTCTGTTGTTTCTTTCTGGTTGTTTCTGGTTTCTTTGCTTTGGTTCGTCAAAACATCCCTGGGATTTTGGTGTTTTTGGTTGTTGTACTCCTGGATTCCTGAACTTGCGCTAGCTACTGTTCCTGTTGCTGTTTGTTCTGTTTGGAGCTGCATACTGATTTTCTCTTCCATTTTTTCTTGCTTGAAATTCCAGGTACACCATTTCGATTTCATTGTTGGTGTAGACTTGACTTTAAGCTGGAAATGAGAATGCCTATTGGTTTTATGTTTTGGATCACTACCTGTCAACTTCAAATTAAATTAGATCTTCTACATGTGTGTTCATTAGCTTTGTAAAGCATATTTGTATAACTAGAATCGCTGCATGTTTCAATTTGAATCACGAGTTGTGAAATCGAGCCAACCTCTTAGTTAGAATGTAAATATTTTTTTTAATTTTGATATTATGTTTGAATCACTGTCATGAGTTTGTAGTAACTAAAAATTTTAAATAGAGTTTGAGTTAGCTTCATAATAAGTATGCTTTTTACAAGTTTGTAGTAACCATGGTTTGTATTTAAAACTTTAGTGTTAGGACAAAAAATATTATTCCCTTTCCGAACAAGTTCGTAGTAATAGTGGTTGGTTTCAAAAAAAAAATAAAACCTTAGAGTTAGCTTTGCAATTCGTTAGTTAGTATCAATTGTCCTAATTTTACAAGTCACGCGCAAGCGAATTCTCGATCTAGTTCGGTAATAGAGTTCAAGATGTATTAAAATCAGGATGTATATACTCATGTCTCGTTAAGAGCTTTTTATTTGACCCTAAGTCAACAAGTCATGGAATAAGATATCATTTTGTACATGTTTAAATTAGAAACGACAAAACCATGCATCTTTAGATAAATTAAAATTTGTTTAGTCTAGAAATCTTTTTTTTTATCGATATAGTTTCAAAGTAATCTGGATATTTTTTTTATTATTATTTACCTATTTGTCAAAGTCCGAGTCCATATTGTAATTAGTCTTTCTTTTGGTATGGTTTCAAATTAATGGAGCGATTTAAAGTTTAATCATAGCATATAATTTATAAGCATGTATAAAATCAGGTATTTTTAGCCATTTATAATAATTGAAGCGACCGTGCTAGAACCACGGGATCCGGGGGTGCCTAACACCTTCCCTCGGGTCAACATAATTCCTTACTTAGAATTTCTGGTCCGCAGACTTCATTTGAAAAGTCGTAATTTTCCTCGATTCGGGATTTAAATAAATCGGTGACTTGGGACACCATAATTTATTCCAAGTGGCGACTCTGAAATAAATAAAATAATCCTGTTTCGAATATTGTCACTTAAATTGGAAAAACTCCCTCGCGCATCTACCCTCCGGGGAAGGGCGCGCCAAAAGGAGGTGTGACAGCTCTGGCGACTCTGCTGGGGAAACAAACCCAGAACTACTGGTTCAGGGTTTAAGAATTCGAGCTTTGAATAATTATTTTATTTGGCTTACTTATTATCTGATTTTATTACATGTTTATATTTTATATGCTAAATGTTGTTTTACCGCTTTGATATTTTGTGAACTGTATATAAATTGTGCCGATACCCATTTTTTTTTTCTCTTTTTGAGTCTTTTGAAATATAATACCGGGCATTTGCTTGACATAGCCCGTTTTTCTCAAGATAGCTGTGGTGCTTGGCACCCGGTGAAGGATTTTGTAGTCACACATGTTTAGGCGGAGAGTTTTGTCAATTAAGCCGGAAAGCCATGCTACCGGTGCACTGACACTCTTCGGCTCGAGTTGTCCGCTCGAGTTAAAGCCAGTCTAGACACTTTTCCAACAGGATGATGACTTAGAATAACAAGACCTTATGCCGGATCCCCGATAGGAACGTTTATTTGCATCATGTACATATTTGACTTAGGAGGCTCAACACAGGGGTTGGGCCTGTCTAGGACAGGTGTACCTGAAACAAAAAGACCAACTTGTTGCATCTTTTTGTGTGCGTTTATTTGTTTCGATCTTACATGTCGACCGGTTTGTTAAAAAGAGGAAGAAGTGGAAAACGTCAGGGTATATAGTTAAAATAATTTTAGGAGAATAGTTAGTTCCTTGAAAATAAATTCTGAAAAAAAAAATGCAAAAAAAAAATAAAAAAAAATAATAATAAAAAAAAATAAAAATAAAAAATTCCAAACTAAATTTTCTTAATTTTATGAAAATAGTTAATTCTTTGAAAATAAATTCTGAAAAATTGCAAAAATTCCAAACTAAATTTTCTTAATTTTATGAAAATAGTTAATTCTTTGAAAATAAATTCTGAAAAATTGCAAAAAATTTCAAATAAATTTTCTTAATTTTATGAAAATAGTTAGTTCTTTGAAAATAATTTCTGAAAAATGAAAAAAAAAAAAAAAAAAAAATTCCAAATAAATTCTCTTAATTTTACGAAAATAGTTAGTTTTTTTTAAAATAAATTCTGAAAAATGTAAAAAAAAAAAAAATTCCAAATAAATTTTCTTAATTTTACAAAAATAGTTTAGTTTCTTTGAAAATAAATTTCCAAATAAATTTTCTTAGTTCCTTTGAAAATAATTTGTTTTAGAAATGCTGTTTAAAAAATAGTTCGTTTTCTTTTCTTAAAATGATTTAGTTCTTTTATTTTCGAACTACGCAAGTTTGATTCTCACCAAAAATGAGATACGTAGGCAACCCATATCGGGCTCAACTAATACTGATTTTTTTTAAGAAAATAAAAAAATAAAAATAAAAAAATAAAAAAAAATATATTAGAATTAGGATTTTTTGTTCTTAGTCCAGAGTTAGGAAATTTTGCAAAAATAGCCAAACGCCTCAAAAGGGGCGCCGGAGGACTAATTTTGCAAAACGGAATATAGATATCACACTGGTATCCTGTTATACAGCCTTCAAATCTTCTTCAAGTGCTGAAAGGCCGTATTAACAAGATTCGTTTTTAAAAAAAAAAAAAAAAAAAAAAAAAAAAAAAAAAAAAAAAAATCTTAAATCCATTTTTTATCTTTTCTAGGATCAGCATGACTTCCTCGCAACGAATCGGCCAAAAAAGGGTGAGAGACGAAATGCCATCTATGTTCATGGTCCAGGACAAAACCCCAGATCGGCTCCGTAAATGGTGGACTAGTTTTTCAGCTTGGGAAAGAAATCAAGTTCACAAGCATCTCAAATTTCTTCCGGACATCATGATGATAAAACCGGATAAAAATGTGATCAAAGCTTTAGTGAGTTTTTGGGACTCAACAAGCAATGTGTTCAAATTCCGGGATTGTGAAATGACACCCACTTTGGAAGAATTGGGCGGACTCACAGGGCTCGGAAGAGATTTGCACAAGATGAGACCTGCAGCTCCTAGGCAGATGAGTGTGAATAACTTCTTGAAAAAGCTATGTCTCCGGCGGGTTCCCCTCGGTTGTCTGGAGAACGGTTGGGTGCCACTAGATTATCTCTACGACAGATTTGGTGATAAGGAAGGGTTTGGGAAATTCTCAAACGTCGAATTTGTTAACCAACTAAATTATGACGCCTGGGGAGATTTAAGAATCTATGCTTTCAATGATTTCTTGGGAACCATGGTTTTTCCCGAACGTGCGGACGCATCGAATCCGTTTAGCCGCGTAGTCTCATATATACAGTAGTAACGAGGAACACACTCGTTCTTCCGATGATATTAGGAGACATCTTCCGGCCTTAACTCCGTGCAGAAGGACAAGACTATTTCGAGGGTTGCAATATTTTATTACAAATGTGGTTTATAGAGCACCTCTACCATCACCCAATTGTGATAAACTTCAAAGCAGATTGGCTGAATTATATTCGCCGTCATACAAACAGAGCCGCCCGTTGTAAACCTTCCAGAAGACTTGGGGACTTGGCAAGAACTCCTCAACTCTTTGAGAGCCGATCAACTTACCTGGAATTATTATTGGTTCCCTTCCGCCAAAATCACGCATATGTCGACATACCGCCCATTCTACATATTAATGGGTTTCAGGGGTTTCCAACCATATGCCCCGCTACGTGTCATGCGGCAGTTGGGAAGAGAACAGAAAAGGGCCCCAATTGAGGATATGCGATCATTTGTATGGAAATTTGTGACAGAAGAGACCCCGAGGGAGACTTATGCACAGAAGGTATGGTTCGGTAGTCGACTCTCCGACATCAACGAAATGGTTGCCGATCGGGAACGGGGAGAAGTGAGTCTCGCTTATCTTGAATGGTTCCACAACCAACCAATACCGGAGCAAAGGTCAGAAAGGTCAGTGAAGTATGCCGTCGATTGGGAGAGAGAAATAGAAGCCAGAGTTAGAGAGGTTGAGCATGAAACAGCACAGAATTTCCAATCTTGCATCAACACTTTAAAAGAAGACAAAGGAATCCCGGAAGCAGCCATGGACATACAACAGGCTGACTTCGATCGGGAAAGGGCCGGTTGGGAGCAGGAGAGAGAAGCACTCCAAACTCGAATTCAAGAGATGCAATTGGCCGCAGAAAGGTCAAGGAGGAGTCGGAGTGATCAAATGCTGATAAACGATTTGGAAAGAAAAGCCTTTGAACACCAAGAAGACTTGGAGAAGGCAAAAGCGGCTTTGGTTGCAGTCCGAACAAAATGGAAGAGAGCGGCCCACCAAGAAGCACTCCGTCTACAACAAGTAGAGAAAGACTATGATGCGATCATCGTTGATTTAAGAAAAGCAAATGCCACTCTTAAAGAACGAACTCTCAGGCAAGTCCAGGATGCTAAAGCAGATAGAGACCGTTGTCACAACTTGATGGCACGGATGGAAAGACAAATAGATAGGCTCTTGGACCATGTCTCCGGCAACTCTCAAGTATTAGGGGCAAAGAACAGGCACATAGGGCAGCTGCTCAGAGAAAAAGACATAATCAGAACCATGATCAATGAGATCGGGCACTACATTACTATGAAGTTTGAACTGCGAATGAGTACCTCGGCCTGCCCTCTTTTCTTCAATCATGGAATGTGTCCACCAAGTCATGGCAGAATTGGAAAGTATACAGAAAGATCTCACCCCAAGAACGGCAGCAAAGCCAAACAACGCCCCCCGGGCGCAAAGATTCGAGGCGTTGGAACATGCTTAGGAGAGTCTTTTGTTTTAGAGTCTGTTTGTCCTTTTACAAGTTTTTCTCCATTGTTGTCATTTTGCAAGTGTTTCAAGTTTGAAGTTTGTTGAAATAAAATTCATGAACATTTCATCTTATGTCTATTGTTTTCCGAACTACGCCCGGTCTGATTCATGCGGGGACATGATACGTAGGCAATCCACATAAGATTCGACCATCACTAAAAACTAAATAAATAAAAATAAAAATGAAAAAAAAGGGGGAGGGAAAAGAAGTTAAGAGAAAAAGAAGATCGATGAAAGATGAAAGCGAAAGAAAATACAAACCGGAATGACGCATCGCAAACGAATACATGTAGCAACATTATCACCTGTATAAGTGCATCACACCCAACGTGAGATTACTTATTTGTTATGTTGTTTCAGACTAACCGTTTGTTTGCTGAAATCCAGGTTTTAGTAAAAGTGGTTGACTTTGCGGTAATCCGGCACCACATTCGTACTTCACAAGGTCCAAAGGAAAAGTTCGGCAGCCTGAAAGTACTCATTCCTATTTTACTAGATCAAAAAGGGTGCCGACATGTCTTCAGAAATGCCTTTAGCAACCATTCCCGTTTCAGAGGAAAGCTCATTGACAACCATCCCGGCTACTGAGTCGGCAGCTTTGGAAGAGAATAGAATGCTGCGTTGCCGCATGCTCGAGATGTTGGACGATTGGAACAACGGGAAAGAGCCCCCGAGTCCGGTCCCCGGGTTCCCTGAAATTCTTCTCAGGTCAAGCGGTATTACAAATACCCCCATCAATTACCCGCCTACTCTGTTCGGGTATTCCAATGCTACAAACCTCTCTGAATCACCCTCCACATCCCATCCTCGGGTAGCACCACATGATACATCTGCAAGAACGTCCGTTGAATTGCCAGTTCCAATCACAACGCACCCCACCGCACACGCTCCTTTCTTCGACTCCTCATCCTTTACATTCCCAGCGCCACCGCTCACACGGGACCATACCCAGGTTGCAGCCAATACATATTCTCAGCCACCTCGATACGAGTTCCTACCGAGCCAAAATCCAAAGACCCCCGAGCAGGATGAGATGGCAAAAAGAATGAGGAGTTTGGAACAAAGCTTTAAGAACATGCAAGGTCTGAGTGGACAGAAGAGTGTATCTTACGCCGATCTGTGCATGTTCCCGCACGTCCATTTGCCATCAGGTTTTAAGACACCAAAGTTCGAAAAGTACAACGGACATGGCGACCCCATTGCTCATTTGAAGAAATACTGCAATCAATTGAGGGGTGCCGGCGGCAAAGAAGAATTGTTGATGGCGTACTTCGGAGAGAGTTTGGTCGGAATAGCATCGGAGTGGTACATGGATCAAGACATATCTCGATGGCACATCTGGGATGATCTGGCCAGAGATTTTGTAAAACAATTCCAATACAACATCGATATTGCGCCGGACAGAAATTCTCTATCGAACTTAAAAAAGAAGCCCTCAGAAAGCTTCAGAGAATATGCCATCAAGTGGCGAGAGCAAGCGTCCAGGGTGAAACCCCCCATGGACGAAATTGAAATGGTCACGACTTTTCTCCAAGCTCAAGAGCCCGATTACTTTCAAAATATGATGTCGGCAATGGGAAAACCTTTTGCCGAAGCTATCAAGATCGGAGAGATGGTAGAAAATGGCTTGAAAACAGGGCGAATTTTGAGCCAAGCGGCCATTCGGGCAACTTCCCAAGCCATTCAAGGCGGGTCTGGAGGGATGCCCCGAGGCAAGAAGAAAGAGTCTGCTATGGCAGCGGTAGAAGACAGGAGATATCGAACCTCAAGGCAGGTATTCTCCGACAGGGCCCCCCAACATTATTATCCACATCACGGCATGGCTTATGCTCCTCCGCCTCCACCCTATGCAGTCATGAACATTCAACCTCGGGCACGGCCACAGCCACCAGCCAACAGGAATCCACCTCCATTCCAGAGAAACCAACCTCCTTACCCAAACCAGTATAATCCACGGCCAAATAACGCTCGCCACCGTGAGCAACCCAAAACGAGCTTTACACCGATCGGGGAGCCGTATTCCACTCTTTTCCCAAAACTCAGGCAAGAAAACCTATTGCAGCCTGTTCCGCAGAACAGGCAGAATCCAGACTCTCCTGCGCCTACCAGAGAGGGATATACTGTGCATATCATTCAGGTGTTGAAGGACACAGTACTGACAATTGTTGGACGTTAAAGAAGGCAGTGCAAGAATTGATCAATCAAGCGAGGATCGTCTTCGCAGATGAAGACATCCCAAATGTGACAAACAACCCATTACCAGCCCACAACAACGGACCGGTGATTGGGATGATTTGTGACGATAAAGAATTTGACCCAGCTTTGAAAGCGATAATCGCCATCGCCAACATAGAGAAGCGTCCTGAGGCTACCCCGAAACAAGAGAAAATGAGGAAAAAGGTTGAAGCTCTTGAAACCAAATCCGAAAAGACGATTGAATTGAAAGCATCGTCTCAGAAGGGCGGAGTCCTTTACCTCCCACGAGGTAGAGCGGAAAAACCATTGTCCATAGGTGCCCCCAAGAAGTTCCATTTAAAGAGAGAAACATCAATGTATGTACCAAAGGGAACTTATGTGGCCCGAAAACCAGATGAACCTGTGGTTATTGCACGCATGCAACAAAAACCAATGACAGATCCATCCGCAGTACCCTGGAGCTACCAACGAACACTTGTTATGCGCAAAGGGAAAAAGATTGTGGGAAATTCATCTGAGAGTGTCCTAGGACAGAAGTACTTAAACACGGAGGAGGTAAATAACGCCACACAAAGGCGTTTCCCGTCAAAGAAACCTGTAAGTGCTGAAGAGGCAGAGGTCTTTTTTCAAAAGATGCAAATGCTTGATTATGAGGTGATAGACCAACTGCGTAAATGCCCAGAGCAAGTGTCGATGTTGTCCCTTCTAATGAAGTCTACTGAACATCAAAAGGTTTTGCTAAAAGCTTTGAATGAGGCATACGTGCCTATTGAGACTTCATCCGAACAACTTGAAAGAATGACGGAAAGATTCTTCGCGATCAATCAGATTTCCTTCAGTAAAGCTGATTTGCCTTTGGAGGGTGCCGCCCACAACAAAGCTTTGCATTTGACTGTCAAAAGCGAAGGCTACTATATGAAGAGGGTCATGGTTGATGGGGGTTCGGGGGTAGACATCTGCCCGCTTTCCACTTTAGGTCGCATAGGAATCGGAGCTGAAAGGATTCGGCCTAACAACATATGTGTGCGAGCTTTTGACGGTGTGAAAAGAGATACTGTCGGAGAGATTGATGTAATTATGACCATCGGCCCGGTAGACTTCGAAGTGACATTCCAAGTCTTGGATATGGACACTTCTCACAATTTTCTTCTAGGGAGACCATGGATTCATGCGGCCGGAGCTGTGCCCTCTACCCTCCATCAGATGTTGAAATTTGAGCACAAGGGACAAGAGATCGTGGTCCACGGGGAAGATGAGCAATCAATTTACCGAGATCCATCCATACCTTGCTTGGAAGCGGAAGCGGGAAGCGAAAACATTGTCTATCAAGCTTTCGAGATTGTGTTGGCAGATCAACACGAAGAAGGGAACCCTCTCCCCCAACCTTTTTTGTCTAATGCCTCCATCACGGTGGCGAAAGAAATGATTAAACATGGCTTCCAGCCAGGAAAAGGTTTGGGAAAGTCCCTACAAGGAGTGCCAAAGCTGATAACTTTACCTGTAGCTGAAAAGTTTTTCGGAGTGGGCTTTCGCCCAACCCCTGAAGATGAAAGATGG